>JARHVA010003145.1:0-600000 GCA_037957365.1 Torreya grandis
TGCCTTCCAATGTTCCTTACCTGGATTGGCCATATACTTACTTACCACTCCCACTGCTTGGGCAGTATCCAGTCTAGTACACACCATTGCACACATCAAACTCCCTACTGTGGAAGAATATGGAACCTTACTCATGTACTCTACCTCATCATATGAATTAGGACATTGTTCTTTACTCAACTTAAAATGTCCATCCAAAGGTGTGCTTACCGGTTTAGCATCCTGCATATTGAACCGTTTCAACACCTTGTCCACATAATCTTCTTGAGACAATATCAACCTGTAATTTTTCCTGTCTCTCTTAATGCTCATGCCAAGGATTTTCTTTGCTGCTCCCAAATCCTTCATAGCAAACGTTTGAGCTAATTTCACTTTAAGCTCAGAGATATCCTGCATGTGAGATCCTGCAACCAGCATATCATCTACATACAACAATAGAATAATATATCTACCATTATCAAATCTCTTGAAATACATGCAATGGTCAGATTGACACCTATTGTAGCCATGCTCAGTCATAAACCTGTCAAATTTTAAATACCATTGCCTAGGAGCTTGCTTGAGGTCATACAAGCTTTTCTTCAATCTGCACACAAACTTCTCCTTACCCTTGACCTCGAATCCTTCTGGCTGTTCCATATAAATTTCCTCATCCAAATCTCCATGAAGAAACGCTGTCTTAACATCTAGCTGCTCAAGATGCAAATCCTCAAAAGCAACCAAAGACAATACAACCCTTATAGAAGTCATTTTAACAACAGGAGAAAAAATCTCACCAAAGTCGATACCTGGCTTTTGTGCAAATCCTTTTACTACTAATCTGGCCTTATATCTCATCTGTCCATTCTCACCTTCTTTCAACCTGTAGGTCCATCTGTTCTTGAGTGTTCTCTTACCTGCAGGCAATTCAACCAAATCCCATGTTTGGTTCTCTCTTAAGGACTCCAACTCCTCAACCATGCCACGCTCCCACTGACTCTTGGACTCCACCTGTATTGCTTCCTCAAAACTCTCTGGTTCTCCACTATCAGTTAGCAATAAATAGAATAAAGAAGGAGAATATTTAATTGGAGGCTTACTCACCCTTTCTGACCTCCTGATGGGTGTCTGAGACTCGTTCATAACACGTTGTCCACCCAAATTCTCTGACAGTGACCGACCTCAATCACCTCCAGACCTGTTACTGGCCGACGTCGGTTCTGCCTGATCGACCTCAGTGCCTGTCCTATCGACGTCGGTCTCTGTACGGCCGATGCCAGTTTTTATACTGCCGACGTCAGTTCCTAACCTGCCAACGTCGGTCTCTGTGTTTTCCTGCAAGTGATTATTTCTTTTTCCCGTGAGCTCATCTTGGACTTTCACCTCGTCCAATTCACCATTGCTCTACTCAGATTGATTCAGCTTCCTCAGCTGATCACAATACATCACTCTTTCATTGAAAACAAGATCATGGCTCCTGATTACCTTGTTAGTTTCTAGATTCCATAATCTGTAACCAAAATCATTTGAGCCATAGCCAATAAACGTGCACCTCATAGACTTAGCATCAAGCTTCTTTCTATTTTCTTTATCTATGTGCACAAAGGCTTCATAACCAAAAACTTTGAGATATGAGAGATCAACCTTTTTACCTGTCCATGCCTCTTCTGGAATACCACCATCCAGAGCTGTAGAGGGTCCTCTATTAATCAGGTACACTGCAGTGTCAACAGCTTGTGCCCAAAACTGTAAGGGCAAACCGGCATGCAATCTCATACATCTTACACGCTCCATTATTGTCTTGTTCATCCTTTCAGCAATTCCATTCTGCTGAGGTGTCCTTGGAACCGTCCTTTGCCTATAGATTCCATGCATGTAACAATAATCTCTGAACTTATGACTGCAGAACTCACCACCATTGTCTGCTCTCAGGCACTTCAATCTCTTACCTGTTTCATTCTCAACCATAGCTTTCCAAATCTTAAAAGTCTCAAATACATCAGATTTTTTTCTAATACAATAGATCCATACCTTCCTTGTAGCATCATCTATGAAAGATACATAGTACTGTGATCCTCCAATGGAAGCAACCTGAGCCGGTCCCCACACATTTGTGTGAACAAGCTGCAACTTATGCCTCTTCTTAGTAGACCCAGTCTTGAGAAAACTAACCCTTTTCTGTTTTCCAAATACACAGTGCTCACAAAACTCTAGATCATGCCTTTTAAATCTGAAAGCATACTTTTGGACTTAAGAATTGACATCCCCTTCTCACTCATGTGGCCAAGCCTTGAGTGCCACAATTTAGCATCCACATCTGAAGTAGATAATACAGAAGGAGATTTGTTAGTAACACAATTACACAAATAGAGAGTACCTTCTCTCTTACATCTGGCCATAACAAGTGCACCCTTGGTCACCTTCCAAGATTTTGCTGTGAGAGTTACTGTACAACCCTCATCCCCTAACTTTCCTGCAGAAATCAAATTTCTCTTCAAGCTAGGAACATGCATCACATCTCTCAACACCCATGTGTTGTTATTCTGCATCTTCAGCTGCACTTTACCTTTTCCAATTATTTTATAGGGCTCATCATCCCCTAGATACACTATTCCAAAATCTCCATGGATATAGTCACTAAAATATTCCCTGTTAGGGGTAGCATGAAAAGATGCACCAGAATCTAACACCCAAGATTCTATATTATTATGCAGAGAGAAAATTAAAGCATCTTGTGCAATACCTGCTACCTTGGCTTCTTCCTTTCCTTCGTGTTGATTGTCCTCCTTAGGCTTTGACCAACAATCTCTGCTTATGTGCCCCATCTTTCCACAATTCCAGCATTGTGGCCTTCTGCCATTTCTGGATTTAGATCTGCCTTTCCCCTTAGATTTGGATCTTGATCTGCCTTTCTTGCTCTTCTCTTTCTGCCTTCCCCTGCTCTCAAAACTTAAAGCATTCCCAGATGCCTCTTCTGTGCTTTTCTTGCAAATTTCCTCATTCAAGATAACACTAACAACATCCTCTACTTTCAAAATATTTGATGCAGATGCAATATTACTTACTACCATTACTAAGCCATGCCAGCTTTCAAGAAAAGAACATAATATCAAAAGAGCTTTTATTTCATCATCAAACACTATATTGACAGAACTTAACTGATTCACAATTCCATTGAAATATTCAAATGAGTAGAAACAGATCCACCTTCATTCATATGCAAATTAAATAACTGCTTCATAAGATATACCTTATTAGAAGCTGAGGGTTTTTCATACAAATTTGCTAACGTAGTCATCAACTCTACCATAGACTTTGTCTGTGATAAATTAGATATCACAGTGGATGCTAGACTCAGTCTTATAGAACCCAGAGCCTTTCTGTCAAGAACTTCCCATTCTTCATCCTCCATGTCTTTGGGCTTCTTTGCAACACCACCTAACGGTAAGTAGAGATCTTTCTGATATAGATAATCCTCTATTTGCATTCTCCAGTGTTGGTAATTTTTTCCATTGAACTTTTCCATCCTCAGTTTACTTTCATCTGCCATTGCTTCTCCCACTCAAACAAAAATCCATGTGAGAACCTGTAATCAATACGCACTATACAGATCTGAACCACCTGTTAGTGAACCTGAGCTCTGATACCACTTGTTGGGGATCAACCAACAATAGATTACACTTGTGAAAGCAATAAATGCGGAATTAAATCAGATAAACAAGTAACTAGAATGATAAATAGCAAGAACACGAGATATAAGAAACCACCCTGAAAACTTGTATTAACAAACTCTTTACAAAAGGAATACAATTGAAGAAACTTTTTTCTTCCACACCTCTCCTAGGTGTATAGATCTCTCACTAGATCTCTATTCCTCAAGAGCTCTCTCTCTCTCAAGAACAATCAACTCTAACAAACCTAGATTGATTCAATTCTGTACTGTTCTTCACATACAATGAATTACCACAATAATCCACTACAACTACCATAAGTTAAGAAGATCTAATTCTACATATAGAATTAGGAGACTTGAGCATGCACTTTCAACAAATAGTTAAGCCACTTGAACAAGGGCTCTAAAAATAATATTGCTAATAATAGAGACACGAGCTTAAGACTACAACTCAAACTCATCATGCAAACACTCGCTTCTGTCCACGGAAATAGCTTTCTGGACGCACAGGTAACTGACGTCGGTTCCTGTTGCTTGCTTGTGACCGCTGCCGGCTGACCCACTACCGATGCCGGTGCCTCTGCAACTGCACCTGACCGACGCCGGTGTCTGTGTAGACCCGAAACTGATAATGTATGCTCCTTGGTGAAGCTTTTAGCTCCACACCCTAACATAAATGGTTTACCTTATATAATTCAGCATAGTTTAGTTCATATTGAGATTTTAAGGAAACACAAATAATCAATAAATAGACTTCACATATTATGCTAATCAAAAGCATCAATATAAGTAATGAACTCAAAATAAATGTAAACATGATTTACTAACTACAAGGAAATATAATGTAAAGTAACACTCAACATTTTTCCAGAATGCTCATTGTCATTTGTTTCATCTAAGCAATCAAGAGTGTAATGTGTGTACAAGTTTGATTCAATTTTATATATCCCCAATGCTGATATATGCATCCTCATCCATTTTGATACACTCCATCTATACCACTATGTGAGGGCAAGACAGTCATGTAACCACCTTGAACAAACAAAAAGGTAGTTAGTTCAAGCTTACAACAAAATAATCAAGTACTTAGAATATACAAATATCAATGAAATGTTAAAATGCAAATCAAATCTACAAATGAAATCATATTCAAAGATGATTATAGAACATATTACATCCATAAGCATATGCAAATGTCCTCCAACATAAATGATCATGAAAATAAACAATACAGTTGTCAATTATACATCATAAATATCTAGATATATTATAGAAATTAGAAACTATTAATCATTAGTTCCACTTCCTTTACTAATATTAATGTAGTTTTTGAAGAATGGAACAGAATGTGACAGCATGACCCATATGTATGTATCTATAAATTTTGGTCCACAAACAATAGGTAGAATAAAATATCTGATGGATTCTATGAAATATGTGATGTCATTTATCAATGTCATGTCCCAACTATCATAAATCTGTAACACTAGACATGGTTTCCCATTTTTACCCATAAATTAGGATGTGTTTTACTTTTTGATAATCATCCTATATTTATGTTTTAAAGGTTAAGTCCTCCTATTAGGGACACTTGTACATTTTGTTTCTTGTGGTTCCAGATGTTATTATTTCAAAATTTAATGTGAGTGTTTCTTGTCTATCCTCTATTACTTAAATAAAGCCTTCACTTTTAAGTTTCTGAATCTTATTTTTTAGTGTTTCACAATTATCTCTATCATGTCCTATGATTATATGGTAATCATAATATGATTTTCCTTCCTTATGTGAAATTTGTCCCACTACTTGATATCTAGTAGATGGTAATAATAAGTGAATTATGGTCAAGTATAATTTGCAATATTGTGCTTAGTTTATTTTTAAGCTTTATTACTTGTTTTAGACACTCAATTCTCATCACTCATGTCAAAATTACAAATAAAATGATTTCTATCATTGACGCATAAATCACTGAAACATCATAATTTTATTTCTGTATTGGACGTAAACATTCCAACACACAGATGCATCCTTGATTAGGGTAATACATTGTTTATTATTATCACCTTCTTCTAATTCATCCTCATGCAAGTGGCTAGTTTTAAATTAATGATTTAAACCAATTAAATAGGGCAATTATTCAACTTTCAAAATGACATAAAAGTTGATTGGGATTATTTAGCTAATCAAATAAAATAAATAAACAAGGTATGTCTCCCAAAGTGAAAAATTGATAGAATTGGATAAATATTTGAATTATGCAAATTCAAATATTCAAAAAATATTTGAAATTATGACATCATAACAAATATCAATAATAATGACATCATTTTGAAAGTTTTCAAACATTTACAAAATATCAAACAAAGATCTGAATTTACAACCCATGCCTATTAATGTCAAATATTAATTGCATTTTGCCTATTAAATTTCACTGAGGTTCAACCACACATATTAAATCACATATAGTGGTTGGAATCAATTTACGAAATACATTAATATAAGATCCATTTACCATTATTCTCAAGTATTGAACATATAATGAAGTGCTACCATTTTTAGTAGCCTTTCAAGCATCAAGCCTTCAAACCATTTCTTCCATTTTCTTCTATTTGATCAATCACTTCAAATTTCAAGGGGATATTCCACCCATGTAACCACACCATAACATTGACAAAGACTCCAAGATCTACATTTGGGAACAAACATGTATGTATGCCAGCTTCGAAGGGAACATCCAAACAGAAGGTAAAACATCTTATTTAGATTTCTATTGTTAATTTTATTGCTTCAAGTATTTCCCAATCTAAGGACCATGTTTAAGAAGTTATGTTTTGTGAATTTGTTTGATTTTGAATACTAATAAAATAAACTAACCCTCTCCTATAATCACGATTTACATTTAGCAGGCTCAATGGGACTATGCACCCCACAAACCTCTTTCAAGACCTTCTTAGTATTCTAATCATGAAATCAAATCACCTTTTGACCTTGATTTATTTCATTTTCATCTAAATTTTATGTGTTTTTTCTTCTATGCATTGGCAAGATCACACTATTAATCGATGAGGTTGTTACTATAAACAACGAGGTTGACCTACGATCAGTAGTTTTGCCTTCATTATTTATTGTGTTCTCTATGTTTATAGGAAACTAGTGGGAATAACCTATGAATAAGTGAGATCGACCAATTGAATATTGGATTCACATTAGTTTTTTCCCATATTTTTTATTAAAATTGACTAGATCGCACTATGTCTCGATGGGTTTGATTTTGTAAACAATGAGATTGGCCTGCACATCGCCGATTTCACTTTCTCAGTGCTCAACATCATTTTGTGTTTTTTCCAATCAATAAGATTGACCTGCATAACATTGAAAATGTCTTATGTATTAGTGAGACCAACTGACATATTAGAGAGATAGAATGAGGTAATTATGTTTTCTATGTTGTTATTTATTAAAATTGATGAACTCATCCTATAAGGTTGTCCCTCTAATTAGCGAGGTTATCAGACTGTGTTTTTAATTCAATACAGAATGGTGAGATTGACTTGTAAAATAATGAGATCACCCTGTGTGAATTTCTAGAGAACTTAAAACTATAGAATTCTAAATTCCTTTATTTACAAAGAATCACTTTTCAAACACCTAACTTATTTCTTATAGGTTTTATGATTTTATGGAGTTATCTAATATGATTAACAAAGAAAAATACATTCATAATTCTATTTGGTGTTTAAGTAAAGAATATACATTTTATTTAGTGCTCTAAAAACACTTATGTTTTTTGTTATTTGCTTAAATATCATTGTTTTCTTACTTGTTTTTTAAAATATTATGTTTATGCTCTCCCCTTACCCCCTTTATGGAGCTTGGGTGACCAAAAAACACATAGGTTACTCATTTTTTATTTTCATAAAAGATTGCTTGGAGTATGCTCTTCTCTTGCCCAGTAATGGGGTCTTGATAATTAGAAACAAACACTCATTTCATGTATTGATTTTAGACTATGTAGGGTAGATTTTATCACCTTCCTATGAGTTTCTAATGTGTGACAATTGGGATTTCATTTCCAAACACACGTACCAACCATGTTATCTAACAGGGTATATAAATTGAGGCTACATTCGATCATTCTTGGTTGAGAAGGAGCGTGTTAAGCATAACCATGAAGTGTAGGGGATTTCATGCTCCAACACAAAACATAGACCATGTCCCTCAAAGATTTAAATTTTTTGGTAATACTTCACTAAATTCCTATAGATGAAGTGGTTGTGAAGAGACAAGACCCTTCCATAAATAGCTTATTAAGTCATGATGTCCAATTAATGGATTTTTCCCTTCATGGACCATTTATAAATCCAAATGAAAACTTTAAAATAGAGGCCCTTTTTATCATGGAACATCCATGATAAAAGGGTGCAAAGGTAACAAGCCCCGAATATTGTCTTACACATGTGAACCTTTGAGAGAAGGGTGGGATTAAAACACAACCATAAATTTATATTTAATTATTTAATGACTCCTTAAACTTTTAAACTTCTCAAAAGGTGAGTATATTGAAGGTCTCAGTGACTATGATACAAACTCAATTTACCACTAAAATAGGATCATGTACTTGAATGTGTTTACTTGGATATTTTTTTAAAACAAGTCAAGTCTAACAACCAAGTCCAAAACATTGTCATACCACTTTTACAAAATGAGGCATTATTTTTCCCAATTTTTGGGCAATCTTTACCTTATCTAGGAGTTAAACTAGATAATTATACCATTACATGTTAGAGGTACAAGCCACTAAGAAGGCAGGGTGAATCAGTGATGGCAAACAATCTAATTTAATTTACAAACCCTTGAAAATACTTAAGCATTCAATACAAGAATTGATGAAGTATACAAATCATTCATAGCCGTGCATAATAAATATAATGCAAGATCACATACACAACATAAGATATATGTGGTAAACCCTCTTAGGGAATAAAACCCACTCTCAACCCTGAAAACACATGGACTATTATCCTATAAGATGATAAAAAATAAGAGACTAATCAACTCCTTATGATCAGGAACCTTCAATCAAGTCTTTTTGATCAAAGGTCTTTAGTAAAACCTTGTTTCACAAGGAGAAACTACCCCTAAGGAAGATCAAGTCCTTTAGACCCTCCTTGGAAAGAACACTTCCACCTTAGAGCTAATGTCTTTAACACTTGATGATGGACCTCTTGATTATATTACCTCTACATAAACTCTCTCTCTTCACCTTTGCTCACATTCAATCTATAAGAGCACTATTCTATTAATAGAATTATGACCTATAGGTCATACAAATAGTCTTTAATATGTTCTGCTCTTCAACTCAACCTCAAGGCACTCTACCCCTCCTTCACTCTATAAAGCACACACAAGCCTTTCTTCAATCTCTCCCAAATACCTCACTTCAACACTTGAGAACCAAACACATTTGGTTCCACTATATATAAAGCAATCAGGAATTATCAATTCCATCAAAATCTTTGTTCGACACATTGCATATGTTCACCCTTAAGGCATCTCATATGGGTCACACTTAAGCACAGTCCCTTTCAAAATAGGCCTAAGTCACTTTTAGGTTATATGGAGACCCATTCAACTATTTGACACTTCTCCAAGAATTATAATAACACATAACCATTTAAAAACACATAGTTCCACTCCTTATGTCCCTTAGAACATCCTCAAAATATCATATACATATTAGTTCACCTCTATGTAACTAAAATAGCTACCTTATACATAGGACCACTAATATTGAGCATACAGTCAACTTCTTAAGCATTATTCATACTCAAGATAGATAGATCACATCTCCAAAATACTCAAATACCATCCCCATAGAGTCTAAAACACTCCCAAATATCCAATTCACCATAAAACATCAAAACAACATCTACATAAGCTCGATTATCCTTCTTGGGTCACTTCTAGAACATATATGAAAACATAGTCAACTTTGGAGCTCAAAATATTTGTCTATAAACACTTTCAGATCTTCAAATCCATATTTCCATATGTGCTTTGTAATCCTCTACCACTTTTCTTTTTACTGTAATAGCAAATTCATCTTATATCTAAAGATATGGTCCAAAAACTAAACATTGTTTTTTCCTTCACAAATTCAAATACTCAAATAGCAACGGTCATAGTTAAACCTCAAAAAAATTGTTCGCATCTCATGTCATCTCAGCTTCAAATCAAATATGTTTCATTGATCTCAATCAATCTTTAACATATAGGTTTTAAATCTCAATCATTAAACCTCTATCACTTTGACCACATCTCATGTAATCTCAAAATTTGACTCAATGCAGTCTATTGATATTTGTAAATCAAATAGGTCTTTGATTGTCAATGCTCACCATATAATCAACTGTATGAACACCCACTCACCATGTGATCCTTATCTTATACCTTTGCTCATTCATTAAACATCATACACCTATCCTCATCTCGTTGCCTCATGACTCCTTCGAGCAACGTGGATCATCAATCTTGCTTGAGATTTAACAATTTCAAAAATAACTATGGGGACTCTTTCAATATACCTGAGTATACATTTTTTATCCTTAATAACTTCTTATGTGCTTACTTGCATGATCTCAAATTTGAACTAGATGATCTCCTCATATAGGAGAATCTAATCATATAACAAACAGCTTTTGGAAGCTTCATGTGTGTAAGATATATCACCATTAAAATGCCTTCTCAAAAATTTATGTCATAGAGCTAACCATTTCAAAATATTTTTGGGAGACCAACTTTGCTCAAATATAAATTTTATCATGCTTTAGTGCATGATCTAGAATTTAGCATAAAAAAAACTAGGATCAAAACTAAACAAACCCATATGATCACTTTCTCTTGACACCTTCACTCGTGTAATATATAGCACCATTAAAATTCTCATTTGGCTCTTTCTGCCATATTTCAAAATTGGCTATGGGAAAACACGGTCAAAATGCCTAGGAGTCCAACTTTGCACATGCATATCTCTTGATGAACTACATTGCATGATCTAAAAATTAGCACAGATAAACTAGGTCAAAAACTAAACAAACCCATATTATTACCTTCACTTGAAATGTCCACACATTCAAGATATTATATCATCAAACTACTTAATCAGCTCTTTTTTGCCATATTTCAAATTTGGCTAAGTATAGGAAAACAGTGAATTTTATTTTAGAAGCCAACTTTACACCCTCATATCTTTGATTGTGATTCGATGCATGACTTGAGATCTCATATATAATAATTAGGGACTACTATGATCACAACCATATGACCAACTCCCTTTGACTCATTCACACATGGTAATGGTAACATCATCAAATTGCCTATTTAAATTATCTACCACTGGACCCAAAGTATCTAGATGAAAAACTATGGATTGTCAAATGAATTCTAATTATGCACACAAGCTCTCAAAGCTTAGATAAAATCTTAGGGACCCTTTAAGAGCACATGATCCAACCACCATACTCAACCCTAAACATCTCTAATCATGTCAACACTGAAGAACAACCAATCCACCTTCAAGCATACAAGAACAAGGACATTACACACTTGGTCATATAAGGACATGCATATTACACACTTTGTCATTTTCACTTAGGCTATCAAAGCACTTCATCCACTCAATTGGACATCTCCATGACATCATCATGACAACACTCTAACATTACATTATCAACATAGTACTATTAAGATATCCAATTGAACCATTTAAATCAAGTCCATTTGGACCCAAATCTAGTTTGGAATCAATTATTCACATTGGTTCACTTTTGAGCCCAAATCCATTTTAAATTCAAATCCAAATTAGGTTGATTTTGAACCACATTTTTATTGTGATCCATAATCAAAGCCAAATCAAGTTTATTTTGAACCCCATTCCTATACCAGGCCATTCCAAGACAAATCTAGTTCATCTTTAACCACGTACCAAGCCAATTCCATGCCATATTAGGTTCATATTAAATCATGTGTCAAGCCAATAAAATCCAAATTCAATTCATCTGAAACCACATAGAAACCAATGTTGTACCAAACTAAGTCAAAACTAAATCTAGTTAATTTTAAACCATATACCAAGGCAATCAAAATTCAAAATTGGTTCATTTTAAACCATTTACGAAGCCAATCAAATCCAAAATTGGTTCATATTGAACTTCATGCCAAACCATTTCAATTATGATCAGGTTCATCTTGAATCACATTCTAATATAATCAGGTCCTTCTTGAACCATATTCTAAGTCTACTTCCAAATTGATCAAACTTTAACCAAAGTCAACTCCATAATCAAAAAATTGGAACAATGCCAAATCATGTCTATTTTGACCAAATCCAATTATTCTAAATCAATTACATTTGAATCCAAATCATTTCTTGTCTTTCCATTCAATCTCCTACACCTATCAGTTGAGAATGACAATTTCATATCATCCATCTTTTCTTTCATTTGAATTATACCAAAGGCTAACTCTACCCTCTTTAGGCTAATTTCAAAGACCAATATTGCCCTCTTTGTGTCTATTCTACTAGGACCAAGACCATCCTCTTTGAGCTAATTCTACTAGGACCAATATCGCCCTCTTTGGGTCAATTTTACCAAGACCAAGACTGCCCCCTTTGGGCCAATTTCATTCAATACCAATTCCCTTGCATGAATCCTTTCTTGGGGGTGTCCTTTCTTCCATCTTGATCCATGGTGTTTGAAACTTATTCGGATAAAACCTTATTCAAACAATATAAGAATGTTATCATTTTATAGCTCATAGAAGAAGGATCCAAACTCTCACCTAATTTTCCTATGGACTGATTACATACCTTTGTTCAAAAAGAGGAAATAATTGTGTTGAAGAGATAAATTATAGGCCCACACCAGTATAACCACATCATCACTTCTCAATTACAACAATATGATTCTCTCTTCACTAATCAACTCATGGTTACTTTAAGGACCTCTCTAGTTACTACTTTATTTAACAATTCTCCATCTACTTGTCTAAAAGTTGATCCAATCTTAGAGACACAACAAAGACAATCATTGCCACTCCAAAGGCCATCATCTATTGAATAACCAAGTGTGTCCAAGTATGTTACTTACTCAATCAAGATATGTCATTATCCCTTTCCCAAACATGATTAGATTCATCCAATTCCAAAACAAGATCATGATAGTCAACCCATTATCAATGTTTTTGTCAAATCACCCATTTCAGACCAAACCTAAACCATTGATAGTCCATCTTTATTTGATGAAGAACCTCTCTTTGACATATGACCCATCTTCGATGAGCCCCAATTTGAAGAGCCCATTATTATTGAGAAATAACCCATAATTCATTCATTGCTAAACATTCCCCATTTTATAAAATTCCTTCATCCCAATGCCTTCATTTCTAAGCAAAAAGTGAAAAGAGTACTTGTGGATAATGTAATTCAATAGGACATTTTTGTAGACACATTTACATTAGAAATAGGTTCCCCTTTGGAACCAACATTTTTATCAGCATCATCATCATCATCATCATCATCATCTACATGAAAAACAAGTTCCATTTTAGAGCCAACATTATTTTCAGCATCCACATTAGGATCATGTTCTATTTTAAAACCAATATCAGAATTGGGTTCCATTTTGGAACTAATATCATATTTAACATCAGAATCAGAATCAGAATCAATGTTGGTCTCAACATTAGATTTAAATCCCCTTGAGTCATAATCATCTTCAAAATCATAATACATTAGTGGATATTACAACATTGGCTATACGCTTCTATCAGATCTAATTTAGAATCATCACACCTTAATAGTTATTTTGATGTTGGCTACATACTCGTAGATTTAATTGAATATATTTTTCATCCTTCTACAGTTGTTATGAATGTTTCCTTAGACATCAACATAAGTTCTCATAGTATCCTTTACAAGGAATGCGATATGTTTTACCCTTTTATTGACATTACACATCCCTTCCCTATCAACCATCTTAGCCATTATATTAATGATTCACATCCCATAAACATCGATTGGGATCAACAAAATCATACATTATTGTTGATTCCAAATTCAACTTGATTTTGGTTATGGCAAAGTTGATATTGACTTTAATAATGTCTTTATCAAGCAATGAAAAACTGATTGACTTAGGTATTGGTGCTTCAAAGACGTTTTCACTAATAAATTCTTCTTGATTGTTCCACTTTGGATTGTCTAGGAGTTCCTTGAATAATGTTTTACTAAGGGATGTTTATAATTCATTTTGATTATCCCTTATCACCTTAAACAAGGTTTCACTAAAGGATTATAATTTTTTATTTTGATTATCATCTAGCACCACAAACAAGGTTTTACTAGAATATGTTGAGTTTAGATTTTGATTGTCCCATAGCATCTTAATCAAGGTTTCACTAGGAGATTCTTCTTCTACCTGAATGTTGTCTTAGATTTCTATAGATTTTACCACTGAAATGTTGTCATGTAATAAGTTCAATAATGTGTGATTTTGTCATCATTTCAAATATTTATTGAATACCTAGATTTGCATAATTCCAATATTAGCCAATTATATGTTTTTTTACTTAAGGAGAAGTTAGATTTTTAATTTGATTTGATTAGCCAATTAATCCCAGTTAGCTTTTTAAACATATCATAATCCTAGAAATCAAAAATTAATTAAAAGAGAAAGAGAAATATTTCATCCAATGGTGAAAAAATTCTTATGGCACCTTGGGCAAGTACCATGGTGAAACCATGTTTCTATCATCATGTATAAATAATTCATTGTCTACATAAATATCATTAGTACATAATATTTGTTGTGATGTCATGATGATGTCATCATTTTATATATTTATCAAATATTTAAATTTGTATAATTCTAATATTTAGCCAATTTTATGTATATTTCACTTAGGGAGAAGTTACCTTTTTTAGTTGATTTGATTAGCTAAATAATCCTAATTAGCTTTTATTTCATTTTTAAAGTTGAATAATTTCCCTATTAAATTGGTTGAAACCATCACTTGCAAAGTAGCCACTTTACTAAGGATGAATTAGAAGAAGGTGATAATAGTAAATGATGTATTTCCCTAATTAGGGATGCATCTATGTGTTTTGAAACGTTTACATCTAATGTGTAGACAAAATTAGGATGTTTTAGTGATTCGTGCATCATTGCTAGAAATCATTCTAATTGTAATTATGACATGAGAGTGGTGAGAATTAAGTGTCCACATTTTTTCCATATTTGATAATGCATTGTGAGACAGATGAATTAACATCTTTTCAAAGAATGAAAAAGTTGTTAATAAAAAGTTTGAAAAATTAGATGAAGAAATAATTAGTGATCCATGATGCCCCTATATGAGATGCATCTCGTAATCCTCTATTGAGTTGAGATGCTATAAATAAAAAATCAATTAAAAATAAAAAATTAATCAAAAGAGAGAGAGAGAGAGAGAGAGAGAGAGAGAGAGAGAGAGAGAGAGAGAGAGAGAGAGAAATAATTCTTCCAATGGTGAAAACCATGCTTATGGCACCTTGGGTAAGTACCATGATGAAAACCAAGTTCTTGGCATCATGCATCAATAATTCATTGTTTATAAATACATTGACACTTGGGGGTAGCCTCATTTACATTAAAGATAATTCTTCCATTCTAACCATTTTATACATTCAACCCTATTTATCCCAACCCATCTTATTATGACCATTAGTCTTCCCTTATTAAACTTGTCACAAAAGTGGCATGTATATTGAGACTTATTTGGGAAACATTCTGGCATATTACCCGCATGACACATTGATGACTAGACACATTTAGTTCTCATATGACATGGTCCTTAGAGATTCCTAATCCCTTCCCTCATTGTCATCCATTGTTATTCAACATTATCCATTTGTCCTTCATTCATTATTATCTTCCATTGTAGGAGGAGCTATAGTGGCTTGAGGTTCATTTGGACTATGTAGATAATGCCCCATTTTTAAGGTCAACTCAACCACCCTTTTATGACATGATCTCACCATTTTTCAAGAATTTTAAGCCATGCTCTCATCATTTTGTGAGCTACCACTCCCACACTCTCATCATTTTTTAAGCTACATCATTCTACATCTCTTAATCCTCCATCGAGTTGAGATGTCAAAAACCCTAAAACACTTGAAAAATATGAAAAAACCTAAACAATAAACAAAGGGCTTAAAATCACCATGAGAGATATAAAGCCAAAAAATCCTAAAAAATTAAAAAGACTTAAACTCTCCACAAAAGATAAAAAATAACAAAATTAAATAAACATTTCTCTTATCCTAAATCCAGTCATTGTCTTTGATTTGTATCATTGAGCCATTCATTTTAGCAACCATTGGGATGTGTCCTTCCCAAATCTTCCCTAGTGTGGTAGATTCATTATTATATCTAATCATTTCAACCACCTTGGGATATGTCTTTTCCCCCATGGTATGTTCCCTTTCCTTACATGTATCCTTATTTGGGGGCACCATTCCATTATCATCGCATTATCATTGAGCTTGTCATGTGGATTTTGACTTGGTTAAACAATAAGATGCTTTTATTGCATTTATTTTTAGTTTGTGTTTTCTTGTGCATTTTATTTATTGTTTATTTCCCTTTATTTTTGTTGCCTTAACTCATTCCATTATGTTAATGAAGTCATCATCATGATCCTCTTTGTCTTGTTCTTGTACTTGAGTCCATCCATCAACATAAATCAACACTATCATCATGGTTTTTATCATTGGTGTGTTGTCATTTTTATATTTGATTAAGAGTCAATCCTTATGCATATCATGGTGTTTTATATCATGGTGCATATCATCGTGTGCTAAATTAGAAATCAAGTGCTCAAAGTTTATATATAATATCACACTATACAGGTAGTATCTCCCTATGCAAAATCATTCATTATCTCATCATATTATTTTGGTCATCTTTGACCACATCACATTATCCCATTTTCCTTAATCAAATCAAAATAATTAAGCATTATGGTATATATGTGCTCATAAGGACATGTATCTCCAAATGAGCGTCTAACAAAGATTCATACACATTGGTCCATTATTATTCTTATTATATTATCAAATCAAGTTTTATATTATATTCTTCATCATTTCTTATCTATTTTCTCCCATATTGGGAGAACTATAGTGGTTTGAGGACCATTAGGAATATGTAGGCAACACTCAGTTATGTTTATTTTCTAGGGTCAGAACATCCACCCTTATTCTTCAATCACCATTATCTCATTATTCTTCAATCATTATTGTGTTATATCAATCATCTCTTTCATTACCTTTGAGCATTCTCATGTGCCTAGTTTTTATGGCTTTTTCACTCTTTGAAAAGTCATTCTACCATCACAACTATGTTTGTATCTTTCATTTCATCTTTAATCTGTGCAATAGGTTAAATCCTTGAGCTATGCTTTTCAATCAAATCCATTAGACCAATCAACAATCAAATCCTCCCTACTGGGGAAAATCATTTACTCAATGATAAATTATAAAATATGTCCTATTGGGGTAAATCATTAGTCAATCAGTCCATCTTTATTCTAATTCCAAGCTCTGTAACTTTTGACTTATTTGGTCAAATTAAACTGTGCACCTTATTTCAGGATAGATCATTCCTTAAGCCCAAAACTTTCACCCTGTTTGGGGCAAGTCAAAGTGTTCCACTTATTTTTGGATACATCCTTCCCACTTACCCCCACCTTAGGGCCAATTCAATTATATTATTTTCAAACATTGTAAATCAAAACATGTAATTATTAGCTCGTTTGGATTAATCTCAGCCATGGGTTAATTTCACTCTTCTTCTTTCTTCTTGCTCTCTTTTTCGAGACCCATCCTTGTCTTTCATCCCTATATTCCCTATTTAGAGGGCATCACGGATCACTAATTAGTTCTTTGTCTAATATTTCAAACTTCTTCTTAATGACTTTTTCATTCTTTAAAAATATGTTACTTCATATGTGTCTTGCAACACCTTCTCAAATAGGGGCAAAATGTAGGCACCTAATTCTCACCACTCTTGTGTCAAAATTACAAATAGAATGATTTTTATAAATGACACATGAATCACCAAAACATCCCAATTTCATCCACACATTGGACATAAGCATTCGAAAACACAAATGCATACCTGATTGGGGTAATACATCATATATTATTATCACCTCTTCTAATTCATCCTCAGGAAAATGGCTACTTTGCAAGCGATGATTTCAACCAATTAAATAGATTAATTATTCAAATCTGAAAATGACATAAAAGCTAACTGGGATTATTTAACTAATCAAATCAAATAAAAAGCTAACTTCTCCTTAAGTGAAAAATCCATAGAATTCGATAAATATTGGAATTATGCAAATTTTAATATTCAATAAATATATGAAATGATGACATCATCATGACATCATAATAGATATTAAGAATTATGACATCATCGTGACATCATAATAGATATTTAAAATTATGACATCATCGTGACATCATTTTGAAAGTTGTCAAGCACTTATAAAATATCAAACAAATATCTGAATTTTTAACACATGCCTATTGATGCCAAATATTAAGTGAATTTTGCCTACCAAATTTGACCCAAGGCTCAACCACACATATTGAATCACATCTAATGGTTGGAATCAATTTAAGAAATATATAAATACAAAAGCCATTTATGATTTTTCTCAAGACTTGAACATACAATGAAGTGTTACCATCTTTAGTAACCTTTCAAGCATCAAACCTTCAAACCATTCTTCCATTTTCTTCTATTTGATCAATCATTCCAAAGTGCAAGGGGAGATGATGCCCGTGTTGCCATGCCATAACACTGAAAAAGTATGCAAGCTCTACATCTAGGCACAAACATGTATGTGTGTCAGATTTGAAGGTAACATCCCAACTGAAGGTAAAATATCTTATGTACCTTTCTATTGTTAAGTTTTTTGCTTCAAGTCTTGTTCAATCTGAGGACCACACTTGATAAGTTATGTCTTGTGAATTTATTTAATTTTGAATACCAAAAAAAGAAACTAACCCTCTCTTGTAATCATGATTTACAATTATAATAGTTTTGGTGATATGTTAATTTTAATCCCAACCTTTGTGATAATGTGAACTATATAATTATCTTTGTGTCACTATCATGTTTGGTTTTATGAAGGCTTATTTTAGTGTTTAATTTATCTTGTTAAAATTTTGGTGTGATATGGTATTTCAATTTTTGTTTATATTTTTAATGTACTAATGATCTGATATTATCTCACTTCCTTTGCCCTTTGAAAATTGTGCTTGAGTAAAGAATTTTAAGTTATACATTTTTTTTGTATATGAATAATCTTGGTATTCTCCGACTCCAACAAGTGTGAACAAAGGATGAGATAAGTATTCATCTAAAGGATTGAATTTTAAATTGTGTAATTGATCATCCATGTATTCTGCCATATTATTATCATCATCATCATCATTGTCATAATAATATGTAACCATGCCATCTTATCATTTTGAATTCATCACTAAAGGTAGATCAGGAATGGTTTTGCTTTGCTCTATATTGACTTATGGTTTATTTCACTTTTTAGTTTTATGTCGCAATTGGTTCTATATCATTAACCTTACTTGATTTTACTACCTCATATATATGCATTTGATCTAATGAAATGGATTGTGATGGGGGAATGATAGAATAATCTTCCAATTATGATTGTGATTGATGCTTGTTAATAGATTGTGTCATCTGGCAATATCTGAAAGGAACATCATCAATGGGTAATGTGTATTAATAACCTTCACACATAAATTTGATACACTCATGTAATGTATATGGTATTGCCTCCATGGTATGTATACAAGGTCACCCCTAAAACAAGTTATGATGTAGATGATTAGGCATAACTCTAAGTATAGTAGATACCATTTTGGGCCCTAATTATATATCTAATGATATGGTCCTAAGTACTTGGCATAGAGTGCTATCAAATCCTTTGATGCTTGGGTTTGATTTGTGGCTACTATCCATATAGATACCCAATTTTTGTAAGAAATTTATGTTGTAGATATTCAGTCCATAACCATTATCTATCAACTTGCTTTTAATTTATTTACTTTGGAGTTGAACTTGAATAAATAATCAAATATTTTGCTCTATTATTTATTGTGTTCATAAGTTCTCTTGTCAAAAGTGATTACTTTTTCTATGTCCTTGAAAGTATTCATGATAGCAGCAAAGGAGTTTGATTGTGTGTCACTAAAGAGATTTATCTCGCACAATGATTCATATAACATATCCTTGTAAATTATTGATCTTTTTAATAACTCAAGAGTAGAAATATTATCATAGGTATTCTTTAGTTGATCAATAATGTCATGCCCTTTTTTTATTGGATTGCTTTGTGGGAGGTGGAAGGGGTTGAGGAGGAGAATGTTGGTTACCTTTATTTTTGCATGCATGGTGGGGAACCCTTTCTCTCTAAGTGGTGATAACATGGATCATAGAATCCAATATAAGTTGCTGGAAAATAATGGGGCCAAGATGGTAGCTAGTACCACTATGAGGTCTGGGGGGAGGAGGAATAAAAGGAGTCATACATGCCCTTTACCATATAGTGGTAATAAGAAGCAACACATATTGGATGTCATAACAATATGAGTTAAGGAAGGCTTGAGATTGTTTATTATTAATTTTAGCCCTATCAATGTATAAATATTTGATCCATTTTACACATCAAATTATAATAATATGGAATGATCACAATATTTTCTTGAGTTAAAAAAAGGATTTATGTTGATTCATTATAACCATGTGTAATTTGTAAGATCAGGAGAAATCATAAATTAGGTTTTGAAATGAAACCCTAAGGCAAAAATATAAAAAACCATAGAAGGATGAAACCCTAAGGGGTACATAGGGTTTGGCATGATTCAAGCAATATTCTAGTTCATCAATATGTTTTACCATAATTTGAATTGTGCAACCCTAATTAAGATATAAAATTATTTGTAATTCAGATTGTAAAGTATAATAATTAAGCATGAATATGAATGTAAATTAGTGAAACTTATTTGACAAGTGGCATGTACTAAATATATAAATTACTAAAGAGATCAAGATAAATGGCATTTTTAATTCACTAATTGATTGTGATTGACTTCTAACAGTGGGAAAAGGTAAGAAATAGGCTTGTGAATTACTTAGATTTGTAAATAACTATTTGTGCACATGGGGACATTAATGTCAAGATAGGGTAAAAATGTTGATGCTAGTGACTAAGGTTGATGTTATTATCCTGGGTTGATCTAGCTCTTTGTGACCATATAGTTAGCTACATCTATTTGTAATTACTATGTGTGTGAAACCTTTATGCCTGATTATGTGAAGAACTCTATAAATCATTATCCTTATCCTTAAAATGTTAGGCCCACTTATGAAGGGTAAATACCTATAAAAAACTTTAGAAGTGTAAGGGGTTGAGTTGAAATCATCCCTATTAATGATTGACCATTGCTTATGTACCCAATACTATGAAGAGGGAATCAATCCACATGTAGTTTTTCCCCTTAATGTGAATATGAAATTATGATCCTTTTCTGTATGAATGCACCTAGATTCTAGATCTTGATACTTGAAAAATTCAGTCTTAACTTGGCTTAGTGCATTTCAAACCTGAGTGATGACTGTTCCTAGTGACTGATTTGTAATTTGGGAGGAATATGACATATTTTCTCAATGTTCAATAGTTTATAGATGTTTGATAGACAAGTTCTAAGTGAGGAATAAGTGTGGGCTTGATTTATATTTATATTAGTACATGAGTCCATTTGTGAAATTTATCACATCACCAACATGCTTGGAAAATGGACTGACCTATAGCAATGATTTAATTTTGAAAATTAACCATTTTTGGGTGAGGGTCACTAATGTCACCCTCGGGTTAATTTCCTTGATGAAACTTTTTGAACTTGGTGTTAGTGTCTAGGAGATAGAATGTGGATATAACGATATGAATATGTCTAAGTAATAAATTTAGCTAATCAGTCATAGACTGAGAGGTTCATGTAGGTGATTAACAACAAAATAGGAAGGTTATACTTGTAACAAGAATGGGGATGTGTGATAATGGTGAATAAGAGGCATATATGTATACACAAGTCATGAATGGTGGAGGTAGGTCAAAAGTGACATTATCAAGTGTCTAATACCATATTTTAGTATCACAATTAAGGTCTTTGAAAACTTTGAGGTAGCCAAAAGTAGAGTGGTGCACATGGCCTCCTTTAGCTCCTCAAATTACTTGGTGGCTACTTCATTCCAATAAAAGGAGACCTTGTTCAAAAAAATATGTGATGGGTGTTGCACTATGTTGTCATAATTTTTCATAAGATGATGATAATAATCTATTAGCCCTAATAATCCCTAAAGGCTCTTAACGGATCATGGAATTTTCCATTCTATAATGGCCTTGATATTGTGAGGTTCTAATTTTATGTCTTCATGTGAAATAATGTGACCCAATTACTTCACATACTTTACTCCAAAAGCACACTTGAAAGGATTTGCATAAAGGTAATTTTGTTCTAGAGTTACCAATACTTGATTCACATGCTACAAGTGTGCTTCCAATGTCTTACTGTATATTAGGATGTCATCAATAAATACCAAAAAAAATTCCATAGAAAATGTTGAAAGATAGTGTTCATCCAACTCTAAGATATATATGGTGTGTTCGTGAGACCAAAAGGCATTACCAAAAACTCACAATGGTTATCATGAGTTATAAAGGTTGTCTCATGTATTTATTCACCTTTAATCCACATTTGATGGTAACCTAAATGAAGATACAATTACTTAAACTAGATAGCACCATGTAACTCATATATAAAATCATCAATTACCAGAATAGTAAACTTAACTTTGGTGGTGTACTTGTTTACTTTTTTGTAATCGAGGCACATCCTCTAAGTATAATCCTTACTATGCACCATTTCCATTGGAGATGAAATGCACTTTGCCTATGTCTAATAATACTAGATTTTAACATCTCATTACCATATTTTCAATATTACTCTTATAGAAATATGGGTACCTTTAAGGTCTAATGTTTGGTGGTTGACTCCTTTTTAGCAATTGAATGGCATGATCATGATCCCTTTTTGGTGGTAATCCTTTTGGCATTGCTAAAAAAATGATTGAGTGGTTATTAATAATCACCTATAAATATGGCTATGTATACATCATTTTTGGTTTTATTTATAATGAAAATAGTTCTACTCTAAACCCTTTTCCCCATTTTTTGGAATCTTTTACATCTAATGAGAACTAACTAGCTATGGAGGTTTTACATGCAATATACATAGTTCAAATGTCTTGCCTTTAAAATGACATCACATGAGAAACTCCTAGAAATTAATCTCTATTATTCCCAAGATTTTGAGCCATTGGACTCCAAAAATGATGTTTCCCACCCATGGGAATAAAGAACATAGGAGAGTCTAGCCTTTATTCTCCCATAGAAATTTTGATACTATGGTAACTATTAAACAATTGATTGTGCCACCATCTAAAATCATGAATTAAAATTAAGGAGATGGATTAAAAAAAGTTCAAACATGTTTCCCATTTATTATTGAAGGTATGTGTACTCCCTAAGTCAATCTGCAAGGTCACCTTCTGTTTCTTTAGGAAACCAAATACCTTGAGGGTTTATGAGGTGATAATGCCTAAAATTTGATGACACAAAATATTTGGTTTGGTATCTTTTGATTCCTCCTTCAGATCATCCTCAACCATGGTTGCTACTTCCCTATCCTCTTTATATTCATTGGCACCTTCAATGTAAAATAATTTATTATCAACACATTTATGTCATTTGTTGTATTTGTTGAAACATAACCCTTTTTCTCCTCTCTTCAATTTTTCAGGGACTAAATATATAAGGATGAGGGAATGATTGTGTTATGGTAATGTGATCTATACTAGTAGTGAATGCCCACTATTCAACCATATATATTTCCTCTTACCTATGTGTGAAGACCATAGACTCTGATATTTAAATTGGATTAAACATGTGAACATCAAGTTGGATGTTATCATTATGCCCAACCAAGAAGTGGATTTGTTTAATATATCTAGTATTATGCTTTAATCTCAACATTTTATGTGGATGTGCTCTACCATGTTCTTATTATTATGATATATTATTGTGTGGGATTAAGGATAGCATCCAACTTAATGTTTTCATGTTTAATCCAAATTCATAATTAGAATCCATGGTCTTCACATGTAAGGCAAAGGAAATAATTCTATTCAAATAAAGGTCATTCACTAATGTAAAATATCACATTACTATATCACAATCATTCCATTAACCTGTGAGAGTGACTCTTCAAAAAATTAAAGATAAATAATAAAAATCGTTATGTTTCAATTGCAATAACAAATACAATAAATGACATAATTGTGTTAAGATGAAATTGTTCTACATTGATTGTGCCAATGAAGAGGAAGAGGATGAGGAATTAGTAGGCAAGGTTAAGGATGAGTTAGAGGAGGAAATAAAATATTCTCAACCAACTATCCCATGTCATACACTTTTAAGCATTAATGCCCCAAAAAACCCTTGATGTAGTGAGTATCCTAAAGAAACAAAAGGTGACAATGTTGATTGACTTGAGGATTACACATAAATTCATAAAAAAATAAGTTGGAAACATAGATAAATTGTTTATTTATCCATCACTCAAATTTAGGTCATGATTGAGATGATATAATAATCAATTATTCAAGGAAATGCCATAGTATCAAAAATTTCCATGTGAAATTACATGATATACTCTCTTAAATTTTCTATTTACATGGGTGGGTCTGACATTATTTTTAGATTCCAATGCCTTAAAACCTTAAAATCAATATAGATTAATTTATAACAGGTGTTCATGTGTTTTCATTCTGAAGGTTGGACATTCAAACTATGTGGATTATGTAGAAAGTCTCCACAACTAGTTAGTTCCCACAAGATGTATAATATTCTCAAAAAGGGGTATATGGGTTTGTAGCACAACTTATTTCATTAGAATTAAAACCAAAAAATATGTCTACATGACCAGATTTATAAATGATTGTTGATAACCACACAATCATTTTTGTAGGAATGACAAAAGGACTACAACAAAAAATGGATCATGATCATGCCATTAAATTACTACCATGAGGTCTATCACCAAACATAAAACTTATAGGCACCCATATATCCAAAAGAGTGAGATTAAAAATATTGTACAATAGATGTTGGAGGTTGGCATTATTATACATGGTCAAAGTGCATATTCATCTCTAGTGGTAATGGCACATAAGAAGGATGATACCTTAAGTATGTGCCCTGATTGCAGAGAACTTAACAAGTACACCAGCAAAGATAAGTTTATTATGCTAGTAGTTTATGATTTTCTAAATGAGTTACATGGTGCTTTCCACTTTAATAAATTGAATCTTCATTCTAGTTACCATTAAATTCATATCAAAGATGAGGATATATATAAAACATATTTCAAAACTCATGAGGGCCACTATCAATTTTTGGTAATGCCTTTTGGTCTCACAAATAAACCATCTACATTTCAAAGTTTGATGAACACTATATTTTGACCTTGTTCACAAAAAAGTGTCTTGGTATTTTTTTATGACATCTTAATATATAGTAAGACATGAGAAGCACACTTGTAACATGTGAATCAAGTATTGATAACTCTAGAATAACATCAACTTTATGTAAAGCCTTCCAAATATGATTTTTGAGTAAAAGAGGTGGAGTACTTGGGTCACATTACTTATCATGAAGACATCAAAGTGTACTCTCACAACATCAAAGACATGATAGAATAGAAATTTCTAAAAACCCTCAAGAATCTTTGATTCTTTTTAGGGCTAATAGGTTACTATCATTCTTTTTTGAAAAAATATGACAACATAGTAACACCACTTGCAATGTTTTTCAAGGACTCCTTCTACTAGAATGAAGTAGACACCAAGGCATATGAGAAGCTGAAGCAGGCCATGTACACCACTCTAGTTTTGGCTACCCTAGTTTTTAAAAGTCCATTGTTAAATGTGATGTGTTGAGGTATGGAATGGGGGAACTACTCATGTAGGAAGGATGGCCCATTGCATTTGAGATCTATTAATTCAAAGGGAATAATTTTGTGAATTCTATCTACAAGAATGAGATGATTTTTATTCTTCTTGCAATCAAGTAATGGATACCATACTTGTTGGGGAGACACTTTGAGGTGAAGATAAATCATGATAACTTAACATTCTTCTTGGAACAAAGGTTTTCATCCAAATAAAAATAAATATGGATGACCAAAATGTTGGGATGTGACTTTGAAATCATATAGAAGAAAGGAAAGGATAATGTAGTGGTATATACACTATCAAGCAGGGATGATTCCACCATGGCACTATTATGTGCAATGTCCATATGGCAGGAAGACTAGGTTAATGGGGTAAGATCCAAATGGGAGAATGACATTTATAGATAGGTTCTGATTTAGAAGGTCTATTAATATTCTAGTGTAACAAAAAAAAATTTAATGTCACATAAAAAATTGTGTGGAAAGGGAAAGCCATCTAGAATAAAGATAGTTTGTACCTATGTAAGAATTTTTCCCTTAACCACAAGGATCTTACGGAGCTCCATGCATCTCTAATCAGAGGCATTGTGGATTATTGAAAACTTATCATATAATCAAGAAAGATTTATATCATAAAGGAATCAAGTGAGATGTCCAAAAAAAATTGGTCTAATGCATGGTGTGTCAACAAAATAAGGGTGAGATAATTAAGACCTCAGTTCTTTTGCAACCTTTATCTATTCCTAGACAAAGATGGGAGGAGGTTTTTGTGGATTTATTAACAAGGTTTCCTAGGTTAGAAGGGAAATTTTCACCATGGTAATTATGGATATTCTCACAAAATATGCTCATTTTTTGCCTTGTTATATCCACTATAATTAATTATAATAGCATTTACTTTTTTGATACAGTTCATAAGCTACATGGGACCCCCAAGGTCATAGTAAGTGATTATGATCCTATCTTTAATAGTAGTTTTTGGATTGATTTAATCTCTTGATTGGGTACTCTATTGGATCATATTTCATCATATATTATTCAATCTAATGGCAAAAAAAAGGTGGTCAACAAATTCTTAGTAGGTTTTCTTTGTTGTTTTACATCTGATAAATAAGAAAGATGGGTTCATTGGCTGCCACTAATAGGATGATGGAATAATACTTACTTCCATACCTCATCCAAAATGTATCCATTTTTTACACTATATGGGTAACATCCCCCATCCATCACCTCATACTTTAGGGCACAACCAAAGGTTTGAGCTATTGAATAACATGTTCAACACCAACATGAGGTACTAACTAGTCTAAGAGAACTTGACATTGTCACAAAACTGAATGAAGTGAAAAGTGGATCAACGCCATAGTCAAAGTCATTTTGAATTGGGAGATTGGGTCTTTATGCACCTATAACCATACAATAAAATATCCTTGAAGCAATTGGAATAAGGATAAAAAACTTCTCTTAAGTATTACAACCTTTATTAGATCATGCAAAAAATTGGTGTTGGTCACATATAAGTTGGAGCTACTTCAATCTATATGCATACATTTGGTATTCCATGTATCATACTTGAAGAATGTAATTAGACAATGAGTATCTAACCATAATGAGTTACCAAAGTTGTATGAAGAGGGTAGAGTCATTTTGGAACCTAAGGAGATCCTTCAAACATGGAGTAAGAAGTTTCAAACAAAAGAGATCAAGGAGTATTTGATCAAGTAGAACAATTTGACCAACAAGGATGCAACATGGGAGAATTAAGAATTCTTGAAAAAACATCTAGAATTAGTCAATGTTGAAGACAAGATTATTTTTAAGGGGAGGGTTATGTTATGCCCTGAACCTATAACATGTATAGGGATATGTGTGGTCGACTTGTGGTTAACATAACCTTGTATCTTGTAATGTCATAATTCTTTATGTTTCATATTGTTATTAGGGTTGGCCTATGGAGTAACCATAGTCTAAGTAGGGTATATATATGAGGTATTAGTTATTTATTAATTACCATATTATGAAATTTAGTCTCATTGCATGGTTATGGAGGTTTACGCCTTGAAGTGGATTCATCTTATATATCTTGTATTCTGCTATGTTGTCAAAATTTGGTGTTTGTTATAGTTATGTTTTTCATATTTATATTTGCATCCATTTTTTTAAATTGGATTGATATATCCAATTAATTTCATTACACCACTAATGTCATTAAATATTTTTAACACATCACCACATGCCAATGAGATTTACAACAATTTTCCTTAGTATAAGGTATTCATTGAAACTTTTATAACTCATAATGTTTTCTTGTGCCCAAGGGTCGCATTACTTTCATAAGTCCTTATGCTCCATAAAGACACTGTGCACACCAACAACTCATAAGTATCAAGTCATAATAAAATATTTACATGGATAACTCCACATGTAGGCTATGCAAGATCATGATTATCATATGGTTGTATACTAACACTCATAAATAATATATCTCAAGCTTTTTAGAGCTATGCTACACACTAAATATTAATGTCACAAGACTTTAAATTTATTTCTCTGCATGAATATTTCAAACTTTGCTCAAAACTAAACAAATACCTCTTTATAGACTTGTACAATACTTTATAAGTGACTAAAAATTATGCAACACCAACCTAGTTTTATGCAAAACAAACACAAAACATGTACATGTGCATGTGAAAAAGGATATGCAAAACATTACTTAAGAATTTATGTGCAATAAGACTTGTGCACAACATAACTTAGCTTATTGTCTAATCTAAATATTTTTGGTAGATGTAAGATTACATGTGAAACTAAATACTCCTACATCATATGTGATCTTCAAGATATCCAAAATACACCTCCACCTATGCCTACTTCAAATTGCAGTAACTATTTTACTATGCATACCAGTTAACATTATCTTCATATTCAACATGCCAAACCTTCTACTCATAGCAACTATCACTTTTTAGCCCTTAATTAGCAATTTTTTTCTCCTAATTGGTTTAACATCATCATTTTGACTCATCCTTTGACTTGGAACATTAATAATCAATTCATACTAAATAAATTCCCATGGTTATGAACCTCTCAACCAACCTCCTAAAAAACAACTTCCTACACTAATATTTATATTCTCAACATGCTAAATTTGACAATTACATTCTTTATCCACCTAATCCACCACTTGATTATAGGTAGGAATTTCCATAAGGTTATTCCTCTTATATTAAAAATGCATGTGGTTATGAACCTCTCTACCAACCTCCTAACAAAAACCTTCCTCTACACTACTATTTCTATTCCAAAGCTACTAAATATGATAATTACATTCCTTATCCACCTAATCCACCGCCTACTTATAGACATGCCTTTCTACAAGGTTATTTCTCTTATCCTCCTCTTATGGACTACTCATAAACCTTGGATAATGATAATGGGACTATAATATACCATATTTACCTTAAAGGAGTCACCTTACTTTGAAATAACCCTAAATTCCTAAGTATAAATGGGAAGGTGACAATAATTATCGTATTAAATACTATGCCACAGTTGTTAGGGAGCTACTCCTTCAAGATAATGTTGTATTTAAAATATTTCCTAAGACACTTGAGATAAGTGATCTTGAGTGGCACTATCATAACCCTAAAGGATATTATAGACACTAAAATATATTATTATACACTTGATATTATTAGTCCTAACCTATCTTTATGTTACATAACTTGTGCATACACATATAGATTTTGCACATCCTTCTCTCCTATTCATTTTCCTTCTATGGCCCTGACCTTTCTAATTTCTTTCTAGTCACCTAAAATAATTCCCTAGTTTGTGCCTAATCTACTTATTACACCATACTATTTTTTGATCATCATATTATTGTTCTTATTTTCTAGGTACCTCCGGTCATACCTAGATGGTTATGGATTATTGAATCCTTCCACTTATATCATATATGTTCTCACACCTTCCAAAGGTCATTTTTAAATTTAAATCGTCCTTATGGGTCATCACATACATTTTGTATGTTGGTCATGTGATAAGTTACCCAAGAAGTCATCTATTTATACACAATAGCTCTAAGTTTATTCCCTATATATCATGTATCTAGAAAGTATCAAACAAATATCTATCTATCACTTGCATATTGATAAGGACTTCTCTAAAACTCAAAAATCAAAAATCAATCACAAGGAGCAAGTCCTAGCCAATTTTGAAGCACTAAATCCAAGTCAAGTTTGCCCATTGTTAAGTGTTAAAACTAGATTACATGTTATATCCATACTAAAGGATCACTATTTCACACATACACCTAACAAGGAGAACTACATTAGTTTGAGCCCTCTACAAACTATTAGAAGTGTAGGCACTACTCAACCACTCAATGGGGGGTGGTTGGGTTTAGCTCAATTCATCCTTATTCCCCTTTTGCAAGCAAAAACCTAGTGTTAAAAATGGAGCTAGAGTTTTAAAATGAAGGAGATAGGTTTTTTGGACTTACACATAAAACAAGCTTTTGATATCATATGGAACAATAGTTTACAAGTATGCATAATAATTTGTGAAAAAAAAATTGATCACAAATTATAGGGACATTTTTCGTAGAAATCAAATGCATACATATAATATAGGCATCTAGTTACTATCAGATTCATCCAGGCAAGTCCATATTGTCAGTTTCTAGTGTTGAACGATCTATGATCTAGTTGTAGTAATTCAAAAATATGAACTCAGAACCTATTTATGTCTCCATAATGCTCTTTAAGCCTAGTTTGGAGAGATATCCCTGATTCACTCATATAGGGTTTACTATAGGAATAAGGAACCAAGTATACACATTTTTATTATTAGGGATTAAAGGATATATGGAAAATTTTATTGAGGTTTGAAGGTTGTTTGTATACAAGTTTGTTTTCACAAAAATTCCCTTTGCATAAAGGATGGTGATCTTACGAGTATCCATATGTTCATCATTATGTTTTTATCTTCAATTTATAGCTCAATGGAAATCTCTTTTAATTTCCAAAAAAATTTACCCATTACCCATTAAGACCTTCATAAGGTAATCCTTATCCTTCTTTAAATGTTAAAGGTTATAAATCTTGAGTGCTTGAGTTGTTAAAGAATTGAGGACAATCGCTTTTTGGCAAGGGGGATGGTATGAGGTAGTTTGAAGGTAAATATCTATATGATTATTACTTATATACATTTAATAAGATAAATTTCCATCTATATATTGGGAATAATCTATTTGATCAAAATAAATAAATACAAAGGATATTTTTGCTATTTTGAATCAACATAGGCAGATAAGAATTACAAGCACATGCAAATACTTACACACCCAAATTTTTCACAATGAAAAATTTCATGACAAATCCAATGATGATGTAAATATTTATACCAAAAATATGCTTAAGACCTATTTATCTCTCTTTTTTATTACTTTTCACCCCTTTCTTGGTCTTTTCACTTGTTAAATTCTCTTTTTTCTAAGTGTCTTGCTTTAAAGTTTAAAAATATTGACTCTGTGATGAAGCTACCATGATGAAAATGTAAATTTTGTTACAATTATATAAACTATTATAAATAATATGTAACCTTCATGGTAGTTTCATATTTTGTTGTAAAGGTTTTGTTAGAAATAGCAATGGTTCTGCTTTTACTACATGCATAAGGTAGTGGTTCCATCATAGTGTAAGCTCTATTAAATTTAGCATCTAAAACTCTAGTTTTCACATGTTTTGCATGCTTTTAGTTGAATTTATTGATTGTTTTACTTTGTGTTTTCTTTTAATATTGCCCATATTTCTCTTAGTCCTATTTTTATTAAGTACTTCTAAATTTAACTCCAATAAATCTCATAGTCAAGCTTTATTAACTCCCACATGTAACCTTATTTTTTTCCTTATAAGTAGCTCACTTTTCAAATCCTAATTTTACCAAAGATTGAAAATTTCAAGTTTCAAAAATCCCTAGCCTGCCTTTTTTTTTTTTTGATAAGCTTTGCCTCAATCTACAGTCATATATGTGTCATTCTACACAAGTTTGGAGAAGGGAATTCACTGAATTTGTAGCCAATCCAGCCATCGTCCAGTTACTTTCTTCTTTAGAATTGTGTCTTTATTACTTCTATTCTCTTGTCATCATTCATGTTGAAGATTTCCCAAGGCTAATATTCATCAAAGGAGCTAGTTACCTAAGGATCATATACTCATGTCGATTGCTTATTCACCTTCGTTTGATCTCACCATTAATCAGGTTGGAGGATTTGATTTTTGTTTTGTTTTGTTTATTAGAATAAATTAGATTAGTTTTATATTTTATCATTAATTAGATAGATTTATGTTCAGAAAAAATCCCAAAAGAAAATAAAATAAATCACTCTCCTCTCTTTCCTTTTGTACAAAAAAAAGTAGTTTTGATTCTTTAGTGGTATATACATATCAAAGATTAAAAGAAAAATATTTTCACATTAAATATAGGCTATATTATATCACTAAATATATCCATATAAAATAATTATATTTTTTAGTTTTATTTCAACACATAATCATAAAACAATCATACATAGACATACACACACACCTAAAAGCTAGAAAAATCAAAGTTTGCATATTAGATCTTATTTGTCACTTTTGCATGTTAGAAAAACTTGGGTAAATAAAAAAAATAGAATTATAAACCTTCACTTACTTAACCATAAAATCATAATATATTCATACAATCATCAAAATGTTCAAAAACTCACAGTCTAGCTTGCATGCTAGACTAGATCATAAGAAAAACTAGAAATTGCATAACATAAGAACAAACCCTAGTTTCATATTTTAGTTTTTCATTTTCATGTTAAAAAATTCAATTACTTGTTAAATTATTAAATAAATTTCATTCCAAAATAAAATAAAAATAACATTTCATTTACTGCATATAGGTAAAAAATTTGCAACAAACTAGAAAAACCAAAATCAGCACTTACATCAATTGTCTCGAATTCAGTATTTAGTATTTGCATTCCTAAAAATATTGAAAAGAACAAAAATAAAAGCATTTCCATTATTTTAATTTCAACTATTCATTTCATTGTTTTAAATAGTTTATTTTCATCAAGTGGTATAGTTTGCTTTCCTTTGTAAAATAATACCAAAAATACTAAAAACATAATCAAACAAAGCATTGTCAAAATGCATATAAGCCTAAACTTTAATTTCAACCATTCAAATTAGCAAGTACACTTTTCCAAATAATAATCAAGATGAGATATATAGTTTATAAATTCAAAACAAATTTGTCTTTCCCCTTGGATGATGCTTTCAAAGTGACTAATCTCCACAAAGAGGCATCTTCCATAGGATTAGATCTCTTATTTACACCAGTAACATCCAAAATGATATTAACATTGAGCTTAGGATTGAAGTCTTTTGTTCTAATCCAATTCCACATATTATCATTATCCCATTTGAATATCTTGATGAGCAAGCATGTGTATAAGAACCCACAATAGTAAGACCTCATCATATTATAATCCCTAAGTTTAACAACCTCCAAGTTTGAATATTTCCCTTTACCTTTTCTTCTTCCTCAGGACTAGCCTTATCAAATTACATTCACTTAGCATATGAAATTGACTGGGCATAGTCAACCTAATAAAGTAAACCAATTCCCTAGGGTTATCCAACCCAATTACACCCAAATACTAATACCTATTATTAACCAATTGCTTCGATATCTTATCTTCATTTACACTGAGGGTTCTTGGAATTGTGTCTCCTCTCAATTCACCATTCTTAATGAGAAACATGATGTAGGTGAGATTTTTTGGTAGCACCATGAGCACCCTTTACCACCTATTATCTAAAAACTAGAATTTATATCTCAACCTAATCAACCAAACCCATAAACATATCATCAATCATCTTTTCATCGATTGTCTTAGCTAGACCTCAAAAAATTGAGTGCACGAATGTTAGCATGTCACTTTCCTCATGTACAAAAATTGGTGAACCTAACATGAAAGGCTTATCCTTTTGTGTTATCCTCTTTTATTTTATTTTCTTTATTCCACCACCTCTCATCTCTTCCATTTACACTGTGGGTGTTTATATAACCCCAAAATATGTCTAGATAGGAATTTGAGAGATCCTTCAACCTAGAGAACTAAAGGAGGAACTAAAAAAAAATTGGTCGTGGGTGTTATTTTGAATAATTGTGGTTTTTCTAATCCTCTTTGTGCTTTTTGTAGTGATGTTGAATCAGTTGAGCACATTTTCTATTCATGTCCGTTCACATCTAACCTATGGAAAAAATGTCTTAAACCTTGGAATTTTGTTTTGGATATGAGATTGGATGGCTAAATATTGATTTTAGATATGCTTGCCCCAAAGTTAAAGTTCATCATGTTTTCCATAAATTTTGGCTTATTTTTTTCTACTAAAATTCTTTGATTTTTGTGGAAACAAAGGAACCTGGAGGTGTTTCAAGGTAAGGCTAAAGTTCTTACTAACTTCACATTTGAAGTCATTCTTTGGCTTTTATCCTTGCATATTTTTCTTCAACTAAAGATTTCATAGGACCATATTGAAAGATTCTTCAGAACAGGGCTGCTTAAGGTGACTTTGAATTATCTGCTTGACATAGGAGGGTACCCAAGATTGAGCCCACACCCAGAATGGGTTTTCTCCCTCCTGATGGCTGTGGAGGTTCACATTGTTGAGATCAAGTGGGAATACATCAAGGATGCCTACTTCAACTAGGTGGACAATCCTATGCAAGAATGGATCCCTCCTTTTAAGTCAAATAATAATGGTATCAAAGAGTGGGTGGTAGCAAATGAAAGTGGTTTTTAGGATCTCTATAATGAAGAACATGATGGGTGCCTCATCAAGGAGGCCAAGGAAACTTTTAAATCATTTGACTTGAACATTTGTCTTGAATTTGGTGAGGACAATGCATTGGTTGGCCCCTCAACCTAGAATCCCTTTCCTGATGCTCCTCTTAACGAAGCATAGGTATAAATCTAGAAATAGATTGATGAAAATATAAGTACCTTCTTTGGCAAGCTGGATAAATTGATTCAGGGTGGTCGCTCAGAGGGTGTGGAGGACATACCAGAATATGTAAGGAATAATAATATGAAAGGCCTCTTGGACCAAGTTATTTGCTACCCAGTTCAATTTTTTCTTAGACATCAGCTGAGGGGGAATGTCAGTGATAAATTTTCCTCGAAAGGGAATGCCTCATTTGCTTTTGATGGTAGCCATGATGGGGAAGGCACTACTTGTAGCAGGGCACTAAACCCACAACTATGATTTTGCCACCTTTTGTTGGCCTTGTGTTTGCTCCTATTAAAATTTTGTGTCTTTTTCTTTCGGTTAACAATGGTACTCGAATGAAATGATTACTCTATTTGGTTGGTTGCATGGTTGGTGCCTCTCATTTTGATACTGCTCATTTCTTTATTTTTTTGGGCTGCCTCTTTAGAGCCATTTTTATATTGAATTATTATTTATTTGGACTATAGGTGGGGGATGCCCCACCTATGCTCTTTGTTCTACTTGATACTGTGTATTAATTTTGGCATCTTAGATGCTTATATTAGTAAACAATTTTCAATATAAAAAAAATAAAAAATAAAAACCTCTAAGCTTGAATCTTTCCCTTTTCCTTTTCTTCCTCCTCAGGACTAGCCTTATCAAATTACATTCACTTATCATATGAAATTGGTTGTGCATAGTCAACCTAATAAAGTAAACCAATTCCCTAGGGTTATCCAACCTAATTACACCCAAATGTTGATACCTACTATTTACCAATAACTTCAATATCTTATCCTCATTCACACTGAGCATTCTTGGAATTTTATCTCCTCTCAATTTGCCACTCTTATTGAGAAATTTGATGTAGGTGAGATTTTTTGGTAGCACCATGAGCACCCTTTACCACCTATTATCTAAAAACTAGAATTTATACCTCAACCTAATCAACCAAACCAATAGACCTATCATCCTATCATCTTTTCATTGATTGTCTTAGCTAGACCTCAAAAAAGTGAGTGCACGAAGGTTAGCATGTCACTTTCCTCATGTATAAAAATTGGTGAACCTGACATGAAAGGCTTATCCTTTTGTGTTATCCTCATTTATTTTATTTTCTTTATTCTACCACCTCTCATCTCTTCCATTTAAACTATGTGTATGTATATACCCCAAAAATATGTCTAGATAAGAATTTGAGAGATCCTTTGACCTAGAGAACTAAAGGAGGAACCACCAAATTCTTTGACAAATCCACTCACAATGTGGAGAATTAGTTTATAAACCCTTCATCCTCAAACTCATAAACTAGGGCTAAGGTAGTAATTCAAGAAGTGTGGGACCTATCTGAAACCAATTGCAACTACCAAGACTCTAAAAATATCACTTTCACCACTAGAGGAGGGATCTACCCTCATATTGTTACCAAACTATAGATTATCTTGAAAAGCTTAGATATAAAGAGCATAGAGAGATTCAATTAATATATTGAGAGAATTTGCTACCTAGAAGATCGGTTGAGAAAACTAAAATCATCCTCACATCCATCCATCAATAAGTAAATATTTATCTTCTACGTGAACAAACTGAAACAAATACTCTTAAGTCCTCTAACATAAACCGGTTCATTACTAGTTATCAATCTTTCTATATAGAATCTTCTATAAAGAAAATTCTCAAATCTAACATTGCTTCTTCATCAAATGAACTTGTCTCAAACTTGGTGGGTTGCATTCATTATTTAAAGAGCAACTATGCCTCTCTAAATAAAGGGATGGTCTCAAGACCTTCCAACCAAAGTTATTTCTCCTTCATCCATATCCTAGAGGTAACTTACCAACTATTGTAATACCCATATAATACACCTCCACTAACTACACTTCAAACCAATATCTCAAGGACATCCTTAATCATAAAATCCCCAACCCTATAGCTTCTAACATTCCTCTACCATATCAACCCCCTACTCAAATTCATGTTCAAGGTGTCTTTCTTACATTCCTCTTAATAATGTGTTGATAAACACACTACCACCCCTCATTCCTCCAAGTTACGTGTCAGCCAATGGGCTACCCATGTACACCCCTCATTTACATGCACTAAATATTTATTCTTTATTTAACCCTCTTCCATATTATTACCACATGTTTTATAAATCCACCTAGCCAGAAAACTACTTTATGACATATTATTCTCCACCTTATCATCCTTCACCTTTTCCTCCTAGCGATTTCTCATCTACCTCTTATCTATTTTCAAGTTCATCCCACCATGCCTTTTATATAATTTAGTCTCATGGGGACCTATGTTTAATATTTTAAAGAATCTCTCAATCAAAATATATGAGTCCTTTTGCCACATCCCCTACTTGAGGTCCTAAATTTTAAAGGGAAAGGAGATCCCAATGCACATGTTAAGGTATACACGACCACATTTAGAGATATTCTACTTTAGGATGGGTATTGTTGACCATTTTTTGTCACCATGGAAGATCGATGTCTAATTCATAAAGGGGCTTCAGGATTGATTTCAAGGTTCCAAGTTTATTCTAAGTTTGGCAGAATGAACTAAGCTAAAAAGGATGCAAAAAGACTCAGCATGTTCTCAAATTTTAGCCTTCACATTTTGTGTCAAGAAGTAGGTCTTTGAGAAAAATATTCAAAAAAATTGATAGATAAGTCATAACTCTCATTTTGAACAAAAAATTTGATAGCTTCATAGGAATTGGCAAAGTCTTTTGGATTTCAAGAAAATTGTGCAAAGGAAAGGGCCTGAATAAAATGCCTATGGTTTCGCAATAATTTTCAAGTGTTTTATATTATGGAAAATTATTGTGAAGAATCATCAAAACTTTTATTCTGAACATAAATTCTTAAGATAAATTATTTGAGTAAAAAGACCAAGCAAGTAGAAGTTGTGGAAGAAGCACTTAAACACTTAGTCAATTTATGGCCTATTTCCTAGTGTCTATTTCGAGGGCACTATGTTAAATTTGATGTTCCCTGTGTGAAGTCTTAATAGTTTCCCAAGTTTTTAGTAGCAACAGGACTCTGGTCCAAGCCTCTCAGTGCCACATGATAGTCATTCATAGGTCCCAGCAAGTCTAGCCCCTTTTCAAATCATCTCAACACTTAGTTGATTCTTAAAACTTTTGCCTAGTGCCATGCATTACTCTCTCGATGGTCTCGAGCCTATTCAAAATATTTTAAAATACTTAATAAATTTTATTCAAATTTGGCCTGATAAAAGTGATGATGTCAGTAAAGATCTAGAAAAGTGAGCAAGTTGGATGCTTCCACATGTCACAATCCTAGTGACCTAATAACTTAAAATCATATGTATAGTTCAAAGCCTTTTAGGCTAGTGGGTAAGCAAGATTTTGCCATGTGGTTAAATCCCACTGATCTACTCTCTTAGAGATTTTCAAGTGGCTGAGAGATATGTTAGATCTCCAGGCTATCTGTTGAATGGGATGGTATCATATATCACAATCTTGTTACTTAGAATCCTTGAGGTAGTCTGTGTAAATAGAATAGTTTGTTAGATTGCAGGTTAATGGGATGATTCTATGCGGTGAAATATCATTACTTCCAAGCCTTATGGTAGTCTGTGTAAATTGAATAATGCATCAAGGTAATAAGTGAGTGATATGTTTTTGCATGGTAAAATCTCACTTCATCATAGGAGAACAATCAATGTTGCATTTGAAATCTCAGCCAAACATCTTAAAGAGTGAGAAGTAGACACATAGCAGAACCATTAGAACCAAGGACACATTGGTTGTGCATCCAACAAAGCATGATCCTAATATTGATGACCCATCTAGTTGTCAAGACTGTCAAAAGCCAAAGATCACATAGTTTTGGATGGGTGACAAGTTAAAACATCGCAGTTAGCACAATGGATCTACTTGAACCTGGTCCTGTAGAATTTAATTCAAATATAGCTGGTACATTAAAATCCATGAGCAAATGTGTATAAGTAAGGGGAACCTTAATTTTTTAAATAGCAAGGGAATCTATAGGGATAAGCATTAAAATTAGAAGTGGCAAAACTATGTCAAGCAAAATCTACTAAGGTAGTAATTTTGAGAGATCTATAGCTACATTCTTGCACCTGAAGCCTTTCAAATTGAGCTATGGTAGTTGAACTATTAAAGATTGGTTTTTATATAATCAATTAGATCAAGAGATCAAGCCAATAAGATAGAATCAAGGCAATCTTAGGCATATTTGGAGGACATAATTAAGATCCCTAATTAATTTTGGCCATCTATATTTGATTATAGAGAGATTATGTGTCTCAATTCCTAATATTCCTCCAATTTTCTCAGCTACATTCTAATTTTAATTAATGACCTATGGGATTCTTATTTCCTATAAAAGCCAAGGCCTTACATTAAAAATGGTCAACATTTTTTAGCACATCAATGCTATCAAAATCTGCCTTATGGGAGCCTCTTTACCACTTGAGCCTTACATTTTAATGAGAATTGAGTTCACCTCCCTTCATTTTCTTACATTCTATCTACATTTATTTGGTTTTTTAATCTTTGTTTATGGATAATATTTGTCCCTCTCATTATTTTCCATTCCTCCATACCTCTATGTAGAACTTGAATCTCTTTTGTACGTTGCATGTTGCGTGCACATAGGTCTATACATGCACTATACTAGACTATTTGTCATCTATCTTAGTGTCATATCATGTCTTGCACCTTCATGTAAATTACTTATGTAATTAAAGTATTTTATTTTTAAGTTTGTGTGATATTTCCTTGTTCTCTATGATTTGAAGTGTGTTTTTCAAATCTTGTAGAGTGGCTCTATTTAGTATTGGTGCATCACCATTATCTCCCTTTTAGCATTCCTTCTCCCTTTCCCCTAATAGATTTTAGACTTAGGATTAGTAGTAGATTTCCTTTCAGCTCTTTAAGACCTATGTTGGTCCTAAATCAAATGCATCTAGATTAAAAGGAAGTCAACATTCTTCATAGGTTCATCCCAAGGAGGACAAGTGTCCCACCCTTGGGGGACAATCCCATTGTATTACTAAAGCATATTTTAATTTAGCAAGTGCAAGGTTTGAGTGATAATATTTTATGACATGCCCTATGGGACCAGTACAAATATTTAATGAAGATATTGGTGTTGTTCTTAGTTAACAGTGTTGAAGACACTCTTCAGAGCACCTGATAACTCCAATTATTTATGGTTTATAAAGATCAGTGTTCCATCTATATGCTAAGATAAATGATATCATCTTTAAGAGGTATTATTTTTCATTCTATTAAATTACCTGTATTTTCTATAAGAAGAAGAGTTAGAACATCTTCATCTCCTATTAGGAGAGCTACAAATTCAAGGTAATCCTCCTTAAGAGCTCAGTCTACCCCTCCCTTTGGTAGATTTCCCCTACCTAGAGGATAGTTATTTCCTATCCCCTTCATGGCTACCCAAAGAAAGTAGTTGTTTTTGCCTTTTAATGGAGGCAGTCCTTTACCTCTATCTCAGTATGATGACATTCTAGTTTTAATTCTTAAAAACATGTCATACTTTACTGGTGAGAATGCAACCACCTCTGTAAAATACATACAAGATATTGCTAACATTTATTCAGTCCATAATGTCATCAAATACAATGTAGTGGTCAAGCTACTCACCTCTTTTTTCAAAGTAAAAGACCTCCAATTGTATAGGAGTCTGACACCTAAATCCATTCATAGCTAGGACAAGCTAGGAGAAAAAATGCGGAAGCAATTTGAAGACAAGAGTGACCACCTAATTTTGATGGAGTAGCTTACCACCATTAAGAGATCCCCACATGAGCTGATGGTTGATTTTAAATTCAAATTCTAAAGGATCTAGCACAGAATACTACCCTTATTTAAGCCATCTCCAAATATTTCTTTTTTATATTATCTAAGATCTCCAAATAGTGATATAGTTATAATGGTCTAATCTATGAGAGGAGTAGTACTCCCTGATGCATATGACATTGTTGATAGAGCTAAAAAAATTTAATTCAAGTTGGAAAGACTGATCCTAGACCTCCCATGCTTCTTTTTCTAAAACCACCACCAATTCAACCTATTGTTCAACCCCCATTAGTGCCTATCCCTATTGTATCCATCCCACCAACTACATATGTCATTCCTCCCAGTGAATTACATGAAGTTAAGTCATTACTATAAAGTTTTGGGAATGAGATAGTATCCTTAAAGAGATAGGAGGCCCAACACTCTAGACCTTACTAGTCATTTAATCAATATTACCTAAATGATAGGTCACCCTATCAAAGTAATACACAAACCCAAGGCCAACTCACTTATTCTAGACTACCTAATACACCAAATGTTAATACTACTAGTATCACCAGAGCCCTTATTCCCATTCAAAATAATCTAGCATAAGATTATGAGTGGTGATTTCCTTGTATTCAGTAACATAATCAAGCTACTTATGTAAATGGAGTGTTAAACCAAGCTTTGATGGTGCAAAGTATATCATACCCTCAGAAGCAGCTAAAAGAATTGGCTTCATAAAGGTAAAAAGTGCATGAGGAAGCTAAAACATAGGTGAATGAATCCACTTTGGTAAATTGGTAGGAGAATGACTTCATTGGCATAAATTAAAATGAGGTACCAAATGCAGTTAGCACATTAGTGGCTTATAACACAAGGTTTAATATAAGATCAATGGAGGGTGAGAAGTCTTCCTCAGTAGGTCAAACCTCTACTTCAAAAATTCTATGTGAGGTTTCCAAATAAAAGGTGACTCCTACTGCCATCCAAGCACAAATGAATTAGCCTTTTTAAAAGGAGAATCAACCATAGGTCGGTCAACACACAAAGGAGGAGGTTGTTGTCCTAAAGTTTCAGATGAAAGGGACTCAAATTCCCTTCAACATAGTGGAACAAATGAAGAAACCAAACTTGAATGTGACTATGTGGGAGGCCCTATCCATCCCTTCCCAAAGGAATTTTTTTAGGAAGCGTTGAAGAGCTTTCATCTTCTTGAACTAGCAAAGGCCTCTTTAGCCATTTCTATAAGCTTATGTCAACCAAATAAAAGAGAGCCTAGTAAAATCAACAAGACACTACCATTATATATCTCCTTGATTATAGGTAAGCACCTCGTCCATAATTGTATGATTTATTCAGGTGTAATTAGCTTAGTTATGCCCAAGAAGATAGTTGATATGCTAGGTATAGAGTATACCCTAATTAAAAAAGGATTTATTTAGCTAGATGGAGTAGCTGTCAAAACTATGGGGGTTATTAAAAGCTTAAACCTTACCTTGTATGCATGTCCTAGCTTTTACATTACCCAAGATATCTCCATTATATACCTACTTCCATTTCTTATCATTTGTATTTCAAGAGACTTCACTACAAATATGGGTAGGTATTTGTCATCTGACTGGTCACACATGTTATTGAGGACTAGGTATGGGACCAAGGTAAATATCAAGGCTGAGTCCATTTTTATAGATCATATAGAACCATACTTGCCTAATCTCATTGATATGAACTATACCATGTATGATCTTGAAGATAGTTCAGTCCTACATGAAACTGCTACACCTTTAGAGGAGGTCCTAGATGTAGTATTGGATGATTAGGCCAATGAACATTATGGATTTGATCCATACGATTATATGGAGGAAATAAAACTTGGAAACTAATGCATCCTTTAAGAGGGTTTTGCCTTACCAAACTCAATGAAAACTCAAAAAGACCTTGAAGGTACATGGCAATTTTTCTTCGATCGATCTAGGAGTAGAAATGATGCAAGCATAAATGTTATGATGATTTCCCCTCAAAAGGAGGAATAATTTCATGCATATAGGTTACAGTTAAGTTGCACCAATAATGTATCTGAATATGAGTTGCTACTTTAAGGCCTCTACTTGGCACAAAAGAAAGGAATTAAAATGTTGCAAGTGTTTGGGGAAATCAAGCTAGTTATAAATAAGGTGAGAACCCAATATGCATCCCAAACTATCATGTTAAAAGCTTATAAACACAAATTTTGGGATCTCATTGAGAGATTTAGTGATTTAAACATACAAGTTGTGGCTAGGAAGTAAAATGTTGATGCAGATAGACTTGCCATAGTAGGCTCTCAATATGACCTCCCTATTGAGGTTGTGAGAGATTCAGGATAGCTTGTCAAACTTATAGTTAGACTTGTAGTGCCTAATAATGATGATAATTTGTAAGTGTTCAAGACTGATGAGAAAATCATCAATTTTACATAAGATGAGGGAGAGTTTTCTACCAAAAAATAGTTGAGGTTTCAAGCATAGTATGGGGAACAAATCATCCAATTGAGTGAAAACATGTTACCTAAGGGATTGGTCACTCTATAGAACATATTCAAATTTGATGACCAATTCAAAGGTGAGAATAGAAACATGATAGTAAAGAATTCAAAATGCAAATAAGTGATCATTTTCAATGACAAACTCCTAAAGGATATAAAGGTATACACTCAACCTAAAAATGAAGGGTTTATCCACCTTTGTAGAAACTATGATGATATATTTACATGGAATTACCAAGAACTCAAGGGTTTTGACCCAGCCTTGACCCAACATACAATCGAGTTATCCCCCAACACCAAGTTGGTTAGGTAGAGTTAAAGGTCTATAACCCCAAATTAGAACCACTTATGAGGAAGGAACGGACCAAGCTCACAGAGGCTAATATTATATTTTTGTTTAAACACTCCTCATGGGTAGCCAACCTAGTCCCAATGAGAAAGAAGAGTGGGGAGCTCATGTTGTGCATGAATTTCAAATAGCTAAATAAAACATCCCTCAAATATCACTATCCCCTTCCACCCATGGAACAAATCCTCCAAATAGTAGCAGGGGTTGAGAGATTTTCACTTATTTATGGCTACTCAAGATATAATCAAATATTGGTGCAAGAGTCTGATCAATTCAAGACAGCCTTTACCACCAAATGGGGAACTTGTGCATATAAGAAGATGCCTTTTGGACTGACCAATGCTAATTTTACCTTCCAAAGAGCTATGGACATGGCCTTTAAGGGACTGATCAATAATATGATCCTGGTATACCTTGATGATATCACTATCTTCTCCAAATGTGCATCCAATCATTTAAATCATTCGAAGCAAGTCTTTGATATATGAAGAGAGTTTGGAGTATCTTTAAACCTAAACAAGTGTGTGTTTATTGTCCATAAAGGTTTGTTATTGGGGCACAATATTTATAAGGATAAATTGGCCATCTACCCAAAGGGAGTAGAATCCATCAAGTCCCTTTCTCTACCAAGCCATAATAAAAGCCTCCAAATTTTTTTGGGAAAGATAAACTTCATGAGAAGGTTTATACCAAACTTCTCTTCACTGGTCAAGCCACTTACCTATATGATCAAGAAGAGTGCCACTTTCAGCTGGACAAGAAAAAGTAAGGACAATTTGAAGTGATCAAGAGAGTCACATCCCAAGCTCCCACACTTATGAATCCATGTTATGAAAATGATTTCATCATCTATGATTTTAGGGGAGATGAAAGCATCTCAACAATCTTAGTACAACAAAATAGTGACAAGATAGAGTATCCTATCACTTTTTTCATTCAAGTACTTAAATACTATGAATTAAGATTTAGTTGTGTGGAAAAACAAGCGCTAGTTATTATAAGAGAATTGTATAAATTTAGACACGTGCTCTCTAGTAACAAGATCCAGGTGATGGTCTTGCATCCAGGTATGAAGGAGTTTCTATTAATCATAGATATCCATGAAAAAAGAGATGGTTAGATCACCAAGGTGGTGGAATATGACATTAACATTAATTTCACCAACCTTGTAAGAGGAAAAGGATTGTGTGAGCAATTAGCATCTAATCTAAAAGCTGAGAGTAAAACAATTATGATGTTGTAGGAGTAAAGACCAACTGATCAAGATCCTCCTAGTTGTTGGACTCAAAGCATTAAATCCTTCCTCTAGTTAAGTGAGTATCCACAAGATCTTAACAAGGCCAAAAGCAAACATTTCAAGTTGTAGGCTATTCCTTATGTGTTTGTCAATGATGTGTTATTTAGAAAAAATAGCAATGGAGTCTTTCTAAGATGCATAAAACAAAATCAGACTGATACGATCCTTCAATAATTCCATGATGGATTTTTGGGAGGGCACTACTCACCTAAAACCATTGTTATCAATATCATGAGGGCTGATTATTATTGGCCAAGTTTGTTTAAGGATGTTCATAGATGGGTAAAAATTTACAAAAAATATGCCTTCTTTACAGGCAAGCAAAGGCTAGTGGCTCTTCCACTTCATCTAATTCAAGATGATGATCACTTCTCTTAGTAGGGTCTATATTTCATTATAATAATCAACCCTCCTTCAAGTGTTGGACATAAGTGGATCCTCACTACCACAAACTATTTCGAAAGATGGATAAAGGTAGTGGCCCTTAAAGAAGTATATGAAACATCCATCTTGGATTCTATGAGGGAATTATGACTATATTTGGTGTCATAGACACCTTTATCTCATACAATGTTATGGATTTTATTGGGACCAAAATCAATGAGTGGGTAGTAGGACATAACATCTATTTGAGCACCTCCTCTAATTATTACCCTCAAGGTAATGGTTTGGTTGAGTCAACTAATAAAAACATGATCCACATCATCAAGCAAACTATGGAGGAGAATCAAAGGACTTTTCATGCACAACTCAAATCAACCATTTGGGCCAAAATAAAAAACACTAAAAAGGGTGATTGGCATCTCTCCCTTCATGTTGGTATATAGAAGAGAGGCTAGGCTACCTATGTCACTAGAATTTATCTCACTAGAGCTTGCCCACTAGCTGAAGCTAGTTGAAAATGATCCTATGATGGTGAGGCTAACTAAACTAATGGAGCTAGAAGAAATTAGGAATCAAGTGATGTATACTTTGGAGTTTCATCAAGCTCAAATGAAGAGAGCCTTTGATAAGAAGGCAACTATTAGAAATTTTCAATAAGGAGACTTAGTGCTCAAATGGGACATAGACAAAGCAAAATTTGGGAAGCAAATAAAGTTGGATGTAATATGGAATGGTCCTTATGTCATCACAGGCTACAAGTATGACAACACTTTTTAGCTCTAAAATTTAAATGGAGAAGGGTTATCGATCCTAGTCAATGGAATCCATCTATAACACTGCTTTTGAAGTGCTCTTTAATTATATATAGTAGTTTAGCTACATTTTCTTTCCTTCAAGTGATGTGGCACATTATTTTAGATGTTTTCTTTTCCCTAAGTGCCTGCATTCACGTTGTAAATAGTTTTTATTGTTATTCTTTCATCTAAGTGCTTTGGCACTTTTGTTTGTCCTATTATTTAGTTTATTTATCCATTCAAAGGTGAATCTCAATTCTATTATTCAACATCAAGCAGTGCAGGTTGTAGCAGGGTTGTATTCTCATAATATGATAAGTTTGGATGCTTATATGACTCTGTACCCAATGGATTACTTCAAAGGCTACTAGATTCCTGCTTAGTAAGCAAGCAAGCCACAGAGGTCGCTAGAATGTTGACCATTTTTAGTCACTATAGAAGAGTAGTGTCTAATTAAAAAATGGGTTTGGGATTGCTTTAAAGGTTCCAAGTTCAGTCTAAGTTAGATTTAAGGAACTAAGCCAAAAAAGATGTAAAAATACTTAGTATTCTCTCAAACTTTAGCCTTTGTATTTTGTGTCAAGGAAGTACATCTTCAAGAAAATTATTCACAAATTTTGATAGACAAGTCAGAACTCTGATTAACAAATAAAAATGTTTAAAAGTTTTTAGGAATTGGCTAAATCTTTTGGATTTTGGGAGAATTATGCAATGGAAAGGTCCTGAACAAAATGTCGAAGGCTTCATAAGAATTTTCAAGTGTTTTATCTTCAAGAAAATTGTTGTGAATAATCATCAAAACTTTTATTCTAAACACAAATGTTAAAGATAAATTATTTGATTAGAAATCCCAAATAAATAGAAGTTGTAGAAGAAGCACTTTGACACTTAGTTAATTTCAAGCCTTTTTCCTAGTGATGGTTTCAGGGGCACTATGTTAGATTTAATAGCCCCCAGGCAATGTCCTGATGGTTTTTTGGGTTGTCAATAGCAACAGGGCTTTAGTCCAAGCCTCCTAGTTCCATGTGGTAGTCATTCACATGTCCCTATGAGTCCAACCCCTTTCTAAAACATCTTGACATTTAGTCGATTCCTCAAAAATTTACCTGGTGCCATGCATAACACTCTTCGTTGTCTCGAGCCTATTTAAAAGTATTTTAAAAGACTTACTCAATTTTCTTAAAAGTTGGCCTGATGAAAGTGATGATGTCAGTAAAACTCCATACAAATAAGTAAGTTAGATGCTTTCATGTTTCACAATCTCAATGACCCGACAACCTAAAATCATATGTATAGTTCAAAGCCCTCTAGGCTAACAGGTAACTGAGATTTTACCACATGGTGAAATCCCATTGCTCTACTTTCCTAGAGATTTTCATGTAGATCAGAGAGATGTCAAAGCCTCAAGTTATCCATAATTAGGATGGCACCATGTACTGTAATCCCACTACTCCAAATCCCTGGGGCAGTCTATACAAATAGAGTGGTTTTTTAAAGCATGGGTTAATGGGATGATTCTACAAGATGAAATCTTGTTGCTCTAAAGCCCCATGATGGTCTATAAAATTTGAGAAGTGTTTTAGAGTAGCAAGTGATTAATAGGTTATCACGTGGAAAAATATTGATTCATCATAGGAGAATATTCAGTGTTGTATTTGAAATCTCAACCGAACATTCTAAAGAGTGAAAAGTAGCCACATGGTAGGAACCATTAGAATCGAGGACACATTGATTATGTAGCCAACAAGTCATGAGCCTAATATTGACAGCCCATCTGGCCATCAAAATCGTCAAAAGCCAAATATCATATATTTTAGGATGGGTGACAAGTTGAAGAATGTCATAGTTGGCACAATGGATCTACTTGAACATGAACCTACATAATTTTAAACAAATGAAGCTAGCACATTAAAGGCCACAACCAAACATGCATGACTAAGGGGAGCCTTAAATTGTTAAATATAGCATGGGAGTTTGTAGGGAGCAGCATTGAAAGTAGAAGCAATGCAACTATGTCAAGCAAAATCTTCCAAGGTAGTAATTCTGAGATATCTACAACCACATTCCTACACATAAAGCCTTTCAAATTGAGCTATGGTAGTTGAATGATTAAATATTGGTTGTTTCACAACCAAGGAGAGAAAAAGATCAAGCTAATAAGATAGAATCAAGGCAATATTCGGCATACCTGAAGGACAAAATTAAGATCCCCAATTAATTTTTTCCATCCATATCTGATTGCAGAGAGATTTTGTGTCTTGATTTCTAATATCCCTCTAATTTTATCAACTACATTTTAATTGTAATTAATGACCCATGGGCTTCCCATTGCCTATAAAAGCTTATATTTTACATTGTAAAATGGTCAACATTTTTAAGCACAATAATGTTGTCAAAACTTGCCCTATAGGAGCCTCTTTACCACCTGAGCCTTGTATCTTAATGAGAATTAAGTTCACATACCTTTTATTTTATTACATTATGTGTACAATTCTTTAGTTTTTCAATCTTTGTTTGTGGATAATCTCCATCCCTCTCATTATTGTCCATTACTTTGCACCTCTATATAGAACTTGACTCTCTTTTGTAGTTGTGTTGTGTTTGCATATACGTTTATACATGCACTATTTATGGACCATTTGTCATCCTTCTTAGTGTTGTGTTGTGTCTCATGCCTTCATGAAAATTACTTATGCAATTGAATCATTTCATTTTAAAGTCTATGTGATATTTACTTGTTCTCTATGATTTGTAGTGTGTTATTTAAAGCTTGTAGAGTGGCTCTATCTAGTCTTGGTGCATCACCATTATGTCCCTTTTAACATTCCTTCTCCCTTTCCCACAACATATTTTAGACTTTGGATTAGATGTAGATTTCCTTTTAACTCTTTTAGGCCTACATGTTGGTCCTAAATCAGATGCATTTAAATTATAAGGAAGTTAACCTTCTCTGTAGGTTCATCATAAGGAATGCAAGTGTCCCACACCTTAGGGGACAATCCCATTGTCTCATTGAACCATATTCCAATTTAGTGAGTGAAAAGTTTGAGTGATAACAAGTAGTTGTAAAAAAAATACCTAAAATCCTCAAACAAATAGCCCTATAATAGTATTAGTGCCTTCCTAATATGTCTATTCATTCCTTTTGAGAACTCATGGAGAATTTTATCAAGGCCTTCGACATGAACAAACTTCTCAAAACTTGCATATGCGAATTATTGCATTTTAAACAAGAATCTAATAAATCCATTATCTATTTCATTATAATATAGTGGAAATTCTTATACTCACCTGATAACACACTGCATATAGACTAAATATAACTATGTGATATCTTTATAGACTCCCTCAATAAATAAACAAGGGAGCATGTTCAAAATTTCCCTTACTGGTATTATGAAGAAGTGCCTGAGAATTGACCAAGTAGCCATCGATAATGGCCACATAACCTATATAACCAATGGGCTATTAATCACCCATAGTCAAAATAATGGGGGTTATCAAAATGCAAACCAAAGTAACCCCATCGATCAAAGCCTCAAGGTTCTAAACTAAAACTAAAACACCACTGCATATGGTGTGACAAATTAAAACAAGAGTTTGAACATTATGAAAAACAACCCACCTCAACCCACAAATAAAAATAATGGTAACAACAACAATGTCAAAACGAGGAACCAAAATCATCTACCCATAGTTTATGTAGTATATTTTAATCGTCCCCCACCCTATTGCACGTAATTTCAAAACCTAACTCAAAACTAGCTACAACATGTTTACCATTATCCACAAGATCATAACTAACACTTTCATCAAGGAAATAACCCACAATGGTTTGGTTAGCAAAACCAGAACCAAAGGTCCAGGGATTACAATCCCAATGTCTATTTTCTTGTCTATAGAGTTGTTGGACATGTTCCTAGGGAATGTTCCTGCAAACCCACCAACTCCACCTATAGTTCTTGTGGTGCCTAAAATTTTTAATTTATGCATATAACAGAACCCATTTCCTGACCACCAAGAGCATAGCATCCACAAACAGTCATAGGGTAACCAAACCAACTAACCTCCATTAGTTAGAACCCATGACATCGAATCCTCTACTTCTAGCTCAACCAACCCTAATGTGACACCCCAATAAGGGCCACAAGGGAAAATTGAATGATAGGAGTTGTAGAATTTGAAATAGCTGAAGATAAAAACATCATCACTCGAACAAGAGAGTACCAACCTACAACTCCCCAAACCTATGGGAAACTATGATCTAGTTGTCGACCTTACAAAGACATTTTTTGATATCTTCTTCATGGATTTGCTAAAAAACTCTCCTAACCATCATTTGACATTACTTTATGCCTTAGGATTGGGGCACCTAACTAGAATCACACCTCCACCCCATACCCAAATTAACCACATTGACATAAACATGTTTTCCCCTAGGTAAAAATCAAGAGATGTTGGCTTTTTCTTTGACCTTAGGAGCCTTGCCCCAGACATTCAGATGGCTAGGAGGGAGGATATAGCTTTATTTTTACAAGTCTAGATTTATAATAATTACATAAAGAGAGAACTATCTAATGATGAGGTGGATATTAATATAGTCACTTTTTTTTTTCTTCAAAAACTTGGTTACGAAGAAACTAATTGCTCCACCACCCAAAAAACCCTAAGATGCTATGACAACCTCAAGTCTACCTCCATTGGGACCATCTTACTCGTTATAAATTTGGGCCCCAAAACCATTTTGACAAAGTTTTATGTGATTGATAGGGACATAAAATATAACATGATCCTTATAAGATCATGGATTCACAAAATGGAGATGATCCCTTCAACTTTATTCCAAGAGATCAAGGTCCTCCATCTTAGGAAATTGTTTGTTACTCAAGGGGATCATAAACAATTTGAAATTGTTTAAGCCAACTTTAATAAGATATTGGGGCTTCATATCGATTACCATCTACCTAATAACCATATGGGAAAACCCCCACCCTGATCCAAAGATAAAGATCCCATAACAACCACAATGTGTGTTTTAAAAAGGGGTTCTGAGATTCCAAAAACTAGGCCAAATGAGACACCTAAGAAAATTAGGATTAACACAAAGGTTAATGTGTAAAATATCACAAAAATAAAAAATGTCTTGACTAATTCTATGATTAAAATTATCAATATCCTATAAAAGGATAAACCCATCACACTCCCCTTTAACCCGTAAAGAGTAGGAACATGTGACTTTTCTGGATTTCAACGTATAAACCAAAGAAAGGTTGGTGAACATACCTAAAATTTACATGGTCAAGATTTTAAGAAACCAAGAAACGCCCTGAAGCATAATAATGATTCTTCCTATATGAGCAATAAATAAACCCTTCACTGTGATGGGGCAAAATGTCATCTTGGCACAAGTGCAATAGTTATCTTGATTTCCCTAGGAGGAAGAATTGTGCCTTTTAGTTGCAAACTTGATTTTGAATGTAAAAATAATGGATAAAAATATGAATCCCTATTGTTAGGAATGTTTATCACAAAGATATTGGTTTTTCAAAACTTAAAAATTCAAGGTGACTCACAATCAATGACTAATCAAGTTTTGGAAGTATACCAAACCAAAGCTAAACATCTTCAACTCTAAAAGAACATTGTGCTCGATATTGCTAAGGATTTTGATTTTATTTCTATTGAGTCCATTCCTAGAGAAAGCAATCAACTTGTTAACTCTATGGTGACCTCCTTCTCTCACCTTTTTACTCACATGATGATACCCAAGTCTGATTACATAGTAACCATAAGATCTGACCCCCTTATTCAAAAAATGTCAATTTACCAAACTCTTGCTTACATCAAAAATGAAATTATCCCTCTAGTTCTTGACTTTGCTAAAAATGACAAGGCAATCTTGGATTTCCTACAAGCCTATGATTACTTCTTTTCATCTCATCATGAGAGGGGATTTGCCCTCATTTATAACCTAATGTATATACCCATATCTAAATACTATAATTCTTATTGTAAAATTGAGGATTATCATTATTTTGATGAAGAGTATGATGCATTTGACGTAGATGATGAGGATCCTAGTCTTGCTCTTACTCACCTATTTAAGGACATTGTAGATATCAATATAAGGACTAAATAAAACCCTAAGATCCTCAAGCTTGGGCCTTCACTCTCACCTCATGAGGCGGAAGACCAAAATAAGTTGCTCACCAAGTTTTCCAAAGCCTTTACCTTTTCTTATGTGGATAGGACATGTTTCAACCTAAATTAGTCATACAAAATTTAGTCACCATGCCTAATGTGAAACCATTAAATAAAAACTCAGGCCAACCAAACCCAAGGTTGCATTGATGGTTGAAGAAGATGTCATTAAACTATTGAAAGTAGGGTTCATAAAACCTATGGACTATTCTAAGTGGATGTCTAATATCATTCTCATCCTCAAGAAAAACATAAAAATAAATATATGCATAGACTTTTGTGACATTAATAAGGCATGTCACAGAGACAATTTCCCTCTTCCCTCCATCAATGCCATCATTGACATTACGATAGGTTATGAGTTGCTTTCCCTCATGGATGGATTCTCTAGATACAAAAAAATTAATTTATGATGAGGATCAAAGTAAAACCTTTTTTATTACACCACAGGTAACTTTATCTTATGTTTTCATGCCTTTTGGCCTTAAAAACATTGAGCCAACATATCATAGGGCTATGACCTAATTTTTCATGACCACATTCATAAGATAGTGGAGGTTTATGTTGATGATCTTATTGGAAAGGCAAAAAGAAGGGTTTATCACCTAGCGGCCTTATGTACCATCCTCTTGTATTTGATTGAGTGTGGTGTCACACTCAATCTCAAAAAGTTTTTGTTTAGAAAAATTCTCAGTTACATCATTTCTTAGTGCAGAATCAATAGCGACCCAACTAAGATTTACATAATCATAGACACATCTCCCCCTATTGATGAGTAAGGAATCAAGTCATTCTTGGGGAATTTAGGGGAAAATCGTAGGTCCATACCTGATATTACATACATAGTTCATCCTATTAATAATTTACTTTAAAAAGAGAGCATCTTGACATAGATAAGGGATTATCAAGATGTATTTGAAGTGATAAAATTCTTCTTCATGTCCCCACCAACACTTATGGCACCCAAAATTAATAAGACTATCATATTTTACCTAAGGGCAACTGATGTATTATCTGCATGCATGTTGGCTTAAGAGGATGATGATGGCAAGGAATGAGCCATCTATTTCATTATTTGCACTCTCATTGATTATGAAAATCACTACACACAGGCATAAAAATATTTTTTGGCCATACTCTTTGCAACCAAGTAGTTGAGATATTACATGTTTAATCAAGAAAAAAGGGTCATAGCAAGGTCTCAGGCCTTGCAGACATTCTTGACCCAACCAACCATCTCATAGAAGGTTGGTTGTTCCATTACGCTTTTGAACAAATTTAATCTTACCTATGTCAACCAAAATTGCATCAAGAGACAAGTCATTGATAATTGGTTTTCAAATTCTCCTATAGAGATTAGTGATCTCATTCACATTGATTTTCCTAAAAAAGTAATATGTTATATATAAAAACCTACAATGGATTCATCTCCTTGGTATATTAACATTATGAATTATTTAATTGATCATAGTTACCCCAAAGGTGCCAACTCACAGTAGAGGTGGTGCCTTTGCATCATTATACCTAGGTACATTATTATTGATGAGGTTATCTATTAGAAGGATTTTGATAACATGTTATTACCACAACAACATTTGTGGCAAAAACTTTGGTAGACACAACTGCCCATATAATACATAGGATGGTAGCCCACTCTTGAGCATAATGTTATTGAGTATGTAAGAAAATGTGATAAGTGCCAACATTTCTCCCATGAAATTCATATTCCTTTTAGGTCACTCCAACCCATTATCACTCCATGAATCTTCTCCACTTAGGGGATAGACTTAGTTATCAAGATATCTCCTACTTCCTCATATGGCCATCACTTCATCATTACAGCCACATAATACTTTACTAAGTAGGTAGAATTAATGCTTTTGTTAACCATCACTAGATCGGTAACTGTTAAATTTATTATAAACTAGATCATTTCTAGGTTTAGGATTCCATAGGTCATTATTGTAAATAATGGGTCCCCTTTTAAGAACACTAAGGTGCATAAATTGTACAATAAATTTTTCATATCTCATCACACAACTTTTTTGTAATACCCACATGCCAATAGTTAAGCTAAGGCCACAAACAAGACATTAAAGTCAATATTGGTTAAAACTGTAAAACATAACAAAAGAGTTTGTTGCCTTTATCCCTATCCTATGTTGTGGGCCTATATAATGAGTATTTATATACCCACAGGGGAACCCCATATTCCCTTGTCTTCAGAGCTGAAGATATTCTACACCTTGAGGTAGAAATTTCTAGCCTTTGTGTCTCTCTTCAAGGTCTCCTTAATCATGAAGAATATAGGAACGAATGACTAATTACACTAGAAACCTTGGATGAACACTAGCTTGTGGTTGTACAAAATCACATTACTTACATTGACCACATGTGCTAACAATATAACAATAATGTTCATGAATGCCCCATACAAGTAAGATAATTTGGCCTAAGACTTGACAATATAATATATAAGAAAAAGGGATAAAGTTAGAAGTTCAAGCCCAATTGGTTGGGCCCATATCTGGTGATTAAGGATTTTAATAATGGAGCTTATCAATTGTGCACTTTAGAGGGAAAGGAATTCAATGAATCTTTGAAATCTTTGCACCTCAAATGTTTCTGCATATAGACATTGCATTTCACATTATTGTCTTTGCATAATAAATAAGTTTCCCATTGTTTATGTGTTGTTTTGCATATTAGATGTTTTATTTAGTGGTATTTTAGCTACAAGTTCATGTGACAAACACTTTTAAAGTTCAACATATCATTCCATCTCATTTTCCATATCACCCTATTTACCTTTAGAAAACATTCTCCAAATCAACATGATATAGGTTCTTCTCTTAGTTTTTATGAGCATATTGTACCTCATTCATCTATACTTTATTGCAATCTTAAGAGTCTCGATTAATGGTTCCCTCTAAGGAAAATCATTAGCATGCCCAAACTAGGTAACCCTACTCACCTATCTTGGTCTTTGGTGATGAGCCTTTACATCTTACTGATTACATGGGGCCAAGATTTTGTGGAAGGATCCCTCCCAATTAAAAATAAAAATAAAAATGAAGACATTAATACAAGCTCAAGCATTATGAAAATCAAATTAAGTCTCACATCCCTCACCCTTCACTAATCCTTGGTGTTGATCCCTCGCATCTAACTAGTTACGTGGGGTTAGCAGTAGGGGTAGATGCCCTTACTCACCTATATCTAGCCTTTGGTAATAAGCCCATATGGTACTACTTATAGGGGGTAGTCAAAATAAAAAAAAGAGAAAAGTTAGTTAAAGTGTTTAAAAAGAAATAAAATTCCATAAAAAGCTTGCATAGATGTCTATGTTGAGAAGACAACTTTATCCCTCTTACCGATTATGTCATAGTTGGCCACCTCTAAACGAAGCCAAAAAAAATTCTATTTTATAATTTTAGTAAGATGTACGATTCCCCCTTTTCTTGTAAGGTTTAAATTAACCTCATGTTCCTTGTGAAATTTTGGTGTATAATTTTCTACTCTCATTTCATATATCATATCTCCCTTTCATCCCTTTATTGTAATTTTTAAGTCATATGTTGTGTAAGAAAAATAGCTCAATCATCATCTACAAAATAGTTTTTAACGCATTTATAGTTTTGTAAAACATCCATTTCATTATATTTGTGTATATTATGTTTCCACATTTTAATATATAAACATATCTATAACATTATCAAAAATAAAACTACATGGCATTTCATCACATTTCTAGCCATCTAAAGTGCACAAACTAAAAAGTAACATGAAATTAAAAGAAAAATACATGATGCCAAGTCACCAAAATATGTGAATATCTCTAAATATATAATAAATGTCAAGTTTATATACATCATGTCTTAGCACAATCTCCTTTGTAGAGGGAAAATATGTCTAAATTCTCAAAAATAAAATCTAAAGAGAGATATACAATGGTATGTTCCTAAATCCCTATTGGAGGCTCATGACCCCCTCTAGACATTAAGTGCCTAATACTCTTGCTCATTCTCTTGTGAGAAGGTCCTGATGCCAAGGAGTGATGTAGGTTGTGACTCCTACACCTATGGACTTCTATGGCATATCTTGTTTGTCCCTACCTAGGAGGTTATCCCTTTCACTATCTATCAGCTTGAAAAAGCCTGACCTCTTCTCACCCCAACAATGTCACTGAAAATGTTCACCTAAGACTCTAAACCAACCACATTGGCCTATAAGCCAAGTATCTCTCACCTATAACAAATGAGCTCCTAAAATCTATGGTAGGTAGGGGCAAAGACATATGCATGCCTACCTATCCCCGTCGGAAGGCCCACATCATCCAAAAGTTGATCCTTGTTGAAGCTAGTACTTGTATGGAATAAGTTAACCAGAGTGTCCTTGATCAAGGTCCTCAACTAAGTGGATAACTCTGAAATCATAGAATAAAATCAAACATTAAATCTCCAATTTTATGAAATAAAAAAAATAACAAGGGAATAAATTGGAAAGTAATGTGTAGAATAACTAAAGTAGACACCACATTATTTTACCTGGATTGCCCTCCTACTAGTCTAGGTTTGAGTCCTCATCAAAAACTCATCTTAGTCTCCTCCTCCTATCCTATTAGATCATCTCTAATAAGTGCTTGGTCTCACCCTATGGTGGCTTGATCTTCATCCCCTCCCCTTACAGCTTATGGTTGTTTCAATTGAGATTTTACCTGTAGTGGTGATTATACATATTATTGGCCTCCCACCAACCCTAAAACTACCATTGGAACATGTAAATGTTATTATCCTACCTATCTTCCTCTTCTCAATACCCTCCTAACTATACCCATGATGGGAGTCCTTAGTTTGAGGGGATGCCACCCCAATCTCCCTAGTCTAGCATCATTGATCTCTCTATCCCCCTAAGCACTACTTGTGGCTTGGGTGAATTGGCTATGTATTATATTTTGAACTATTGGGGCACCCTATCTACAAGGTTAACATCTATCTTTAAGAACCTATCACATACTCTTACAATCTACAAGAGTGTCCACCTCATCTTCCCATTGTCCCACCATGTATTGATATAGTAGAGCCACCAGATCTATTATTGTCAATGTGCCCACCAATCGTGACAAGTCTATAAATTGTGCCATACTTGTCCACCTAGAGGCCCCAATGGCCCTCAAATCAACTGATCACTACCCCTCATTATTAATGGGTCATGTACTCATATACCTAGCTCATGATTAGTGTAGGGTGGTTGATGGATAATGCCCCAAACCTCACAATCTAGTAGAGATCCATGTAGGCCCTCACCAAAGCCTCTCCTCTATTACCCTGAAAATGGATGGCTAGCTATAATGTAGGTGATTTATCCCCTTATCTCCCACTAATCAAGATGAAATTATCTCTATAATCTCTTTACAAAGAGTCAGGATTGCTTCCCATTCCATCCCCACCAGTCTGACCCCATACTCCACACCCATGTAGGGTGCATTGGCATTGCCAACGTAGTCAGCCTAACTAAAAACCTCACTTATATTTATGGCCATTCTCAAGGTCATAACCCTACCTATATCTTGTAAGACTGGTATCATATAAAAATTTATGAGAGTGATGATCCACTCTTCTAGGGCCTAGGAAAACCAAAAAAGTGTTATGATTCATGCCCTATTAAATGAAGAGGTCACATAAAATCCTACTCTATGGAGCAATGATCACCACCTATGCAATCCTAAGTATCCCCGGTCTATTTAGTGTGGTCAACACATTAGTTTTTAACTACCCTAAGATATTAGGAAGTCACTCTTACTCCCTTACTTTGCTCCACTAAATGTGTTCTCCTTACAAAACATAAGTTAAAATAACCATAATCACTTTTATGGCCTTGAAAAATCATCCAATCTTGTCCTTCTCTCCTCATGGCAAAACCACTATGTCTATCCTAGAGAAAACATTTTCATAATGGTGGTTTATGCAACAACATTAGATGGAAACATAACCACTAATTTGTAAATACTGATGGTTTCACTAGCTAGTTGTGGCCAAGCCAAAACCCCTCTAATTTACCCAAAATTTGACCAAAATATTAAAAAAATAACATTTTTCTAATCTAATCTTCCCCCCAAACCCAACCACACATTTAGTTTCAAAATTCAATGGATCTAAGCCTATTTACAAAATAGGGAAAAAACATTAAAGTGAGAAGAATTTATTTGTCCCTAACCTGCTCTTCCTACTACTGGTATGTTTTCCATCCTCAACTCATACTCATTAATCTGACTACTTTCTAGTGCAAATTTGTCACATGAGATCTAGAGCCCTAATTTCTAAAAACTCAACTGCACAAATGATTTCCATTTTTAACAAATTTTTAAATAAATAGTCTACACAACTAGCCATTGTGTTTTGAAAAATTTCCTTCAAATGTTGCATTGTCTTGCATCTTGAAACATATTAAATGCCTAACTAACCCAAAATGTATTAAATGCTAACAATTTTAATGTTCTATTTTCATAATTTTATTACAGGGCATGTTGTTCTCCCTTCTTTTTTTTCTTATAGGTTAACACCATCTAACACTGAGCTTAGTACCCTAACATGATGGTTCATGTAGTATATTCATCCTAGTGTACATGGTAAGTAGACATATCTATGTTTTGATTAGTTAGCATGTTTTCTATTTTCTCATAAAATTGCACTTGATTCTTGTTTTCTATTTACAAGTCATGAGGGTACCTTGGATGATTTTGTTTCACTACAAGGCAAGTAAGGTGAGATTAATAACCCTCATTTTTCTTTCAGTGTACCATTACTCAAGAAAAATACCTTCATCAATTCATGACAAGGCATCTCCTTGAGGGGCAATATATATGTACCCAAATTTTGCACGGTACAACATTTTGTGATAAATCTAATGATGATGCAAGGATATCCACCAAAAATATGTTGAAACTTGGTTTTCTCTCCTTTTGATTGATTTCACCCCTTTCTTGGTCTTTGTACTTGTGAAATTCTCCTTTTTCTAAGTATCTTGCTTCAAATTTTAAGCATATTAACTCTATGACAAAACTACCATGACAAAAATTTAAACTGCTATGGTGAAGACATAATCACCATGAGAGTTTTGTATTTTGTCATGGTAGTTCCATTAGCAATATTAGTGGTTCCCCTTTTTCCACCTGCTTAAGGTAGTAGTTTTGTCACAATGTAAGTATTTTTAAATTTAGCATTCGAGACTCCATTTTTCACAATGTTTGCATCCTTTTAGTTGTGCTTGTTGATTATTTTACTTTATGTTCACCTTCAAGATTTTCCAACTCACTCTTAGTCTTATTTTTATCGAACACTTGTAAATTTAACTCCAAAAGTCCTACAATCAAGCTTTAGTTAACTATAACATGAAACCTCTTTCATGTTGGGATATGAAGACAATATTCCAGGGTTTTTTTTTGTGGTTGTGTTTCATCTTTCAAATGATAGGAAGGTAATATTTAAAGATACAATTTAGGATTGGGATAAGAGGATTCTATAGATCAAGCCATGGTATCCTTCTTTTGATTCACTTACAGAGTCCTTTAATGTCAGGTTGATCTAGATAAGGCTTCCTCATCTCTCTTTCTAATTTTGGACTAATTATTATTTTTAAGCTATTGGAAATACTTTGGGTGATTTTCTTCTTGTAGACTCTTCAACATAATACATGCAACATTCTACTTTTTCTCATATTCTAGTTAGTATTGAGAAAAGGAGCTAACTACATGAGGATCATGTACTCACACTGATTACTTATTCACCTTTGTTTGATCTCACCATTGGTTAGGTTAGATAATTTGACTTCAAATTTGTTTTATTTATCAGAATATATTAGATTATTCTTAGTTTTTCTCATTCATTAGATAGATGTATATTCATAAAATCCCAAAAGAAAATAAAACAAATCATTATCCCCTCTTTCCATTTGCACAAAAAAATAGTTTTGATTCTTTAGTTGTATCTGCATATCAAATCTTCAAAGAGTAATAGTTTTTCATTCAATATATGGTAGATTAGGTGAATATTATCACTAAATATAGTGACACAAAGCCATTATATTTTTATTTTTCTCTTAACACATATTCATAAAACAAGCATACACACATAAAAGCTAGAAAAAACAAAATTTGCATATTAGATATCATTTGTCTCTTTTTCATGTTAGAGAACCTTATGTAAATTAGAAAAAATAGAATTTTAAACCTTCATTTACTCAACCATACAATAATTATAGATTCGTACAATCATCAAAGGGTTCAAAAACTTGCAATCTAGCTTGCATATTAAACTAGATCATGAAAAAACCTAGAAATTGCATATCATAAGAACAAACCTCAGTTTCATATTTCAGTTCTTCATTTGTATGTTCAAAAATTCAATTGCATAGTAGCTTTAAATTATTACATTCAAAAATAAAAGGAAAAAAATATTTCATTTAGTGCATATAGGTAAAAACTTTGCATCAAACCAAGAAAAACCAAAATCAACACTTGCCTCATTCATCTAGAATTCATTTTTAGTACTTGCATTCCTAAAAATATTCAAAAGAATGAAAAAGAAAAACATTTAATTTATTTTAATTTTATCTAATCATTTCATTGTGGCAAATAATTTATTTTCAGCAAGTAGTATAGTTTACTTTCCTTTGCAAAACATTACCAAAAATACCAAAAACATAATCAAACAAAGCCTTGTCAAAATGCATACAAACCTACACTTGCTTTCAACCATTCAAAATAGCGAGTACACTTTTCCAAATCATAATCTTTGAGACAAGATATATGCTTTAGATATTTTTAAAAAAATTCCTTTCCTCTTGGATGATGATTCCAAAGTGATCATGTCTCCACAGAGCAAATCTTCCCTAGGGTTAGATCTCTTGCTTATGCCAGTAACATCTAAAGTGATATTAATGTTGAGCTTAGAATTTAAGTATTTCATTCTAATCCCATTTCACATCTTATCATTTGTAAACTTGAAGCTCTTGATAAGCGAGCCCGTGTAGCCAATAGTTAAACCTCCTCATATTCTAGTCCTTCAATTTAACAACCTCCAAATCTGAATCTTTTCCTCTTCCTTTTATTTCTCCTCGAGACTAGCCTCATCATATTCCATTTAGTTAGTGAATGACATTGACTAGACATAGTCAACTTAATAGAGTCAACCAATTTCTTAGGGTTATCTAGCCCAATTACACCCAATTCTCTGTACCTATTATTGACCAAGAACTTCGATATCTTGTCCTCATTCACATTGAGGGTTCTTAGAATTTTGTCTCCTCCCAATTCATTGCTCTCAATGAGAATTGTGATGGGGTGAGTTTTTTTTGTATCACCACAAGCACCCTTTACCACCTATTGTCCAAAACTCTGTCTTTACACCTCAAGTTAATCAACCAAACCCATAGACCTATCATCTTATCATATTTTCATTCGTTGTCTTAGCCAGATCTCAGGAATTCAAGTGCATGAAATTTAGCATTTCACTTTACTTTTGTATAAAGACACAAATGCACAAGACAATTTTAACCTAGGAAAACCCTCTAAGATTAAAAAACCCAATACAATAACCTACTTGAATTATAACATAAACTAAACATATTACAATGCTACAATAAAGTTACAAGGTTCTATTACCTATATACAATGATTTATTGAATATTACAATGCATGCACTTGATCATGTGTATTCAACATTTGACATTACATCTTCCTTATAATAATTATGTTTTACATTAGACACTTCACTTACAACATCAACAATATAGGATAATTTACATGCACCAACTACTACACCAAGTGAATAATGAGTAGTGCTTCATAATAGGTTTGTGTTAGGGCACCACCATAACATTACTAACACCTCATCATTCTAACATATATAGTTATAAAAGTGTTTAGAATGCTTTCAAATAACATTTCATTGATCTAAGTGTTCCATAGCTCCTTTCAACACCTTACTGTAACCCAACCACTTAACACCACTTCACAATCTCCCAGAGTGCAGTGAAACTACACAGACTACCCTACATAACTTTTACATTATCCTTGCATGTTGAGGACCTTACAGAATTGATAAAAATAATCTCCATGCAAGACTGTAAAACCATCTTAGCTTGCACAACATCCTACACAACCAAGTGCTTTTGTAACACCAATCATGCACATAATTATAATTACACATACATGTAATGTTAAAACATTTCCCAACATCCACTACTTTTTGAAAACATTACATAATGGAGTACACACTCATCCTTGAACAAATTTAGGTAGCCATGCCCATTTCATTCTTGTACCAAGAGAAATTTTTAGTACTTACTACCTTTAACAATGCATTTGCATCATTTTCCTTTGTCTCCACCTCTAGAGATATCTTCCTCTTTTCCACCATCTCCCTCACAAAATGATATTGTACGTTAATATGATTTATCCAAGAAGGATGCTTAGGGTTATTTGTAAGATAAATTATGCTTTGACTATCACAACTTAGCTTTACCACTTCCTAGTTGATCTCAATATTAGAACACAACCTTTGAAGCCACACTACTTCCTTGCTTGCATGAATAGTTGTGATGTATTCAAACTTTGTGGTAAATATGGAAATGATTTCATGCCATTTGTTCATCCAACTTACAGCTCCACCAAACAAGTTGAAGATGTATGCACTAGTTTATCTACAACAATCAAGATCACTAGCCCAATCCCAATCCACAAACCCCTATAGACGTAGACTCCATATTCTATAAGATGTACCATGATAATAGGTATTAAGATAAGACATTCCTCACATATATCTGAAGATCATCTACATCGGTGCCCAATGCTCCTTTCCTAGATTGGACATGAACATATTGACTACTCCCACTACTTATGTAATATTAGGTCTTATGAAAACTATTGTGTATATCAAGCTTCCCATCACACTCGCATACATAAATTGAGGCATGTCCTCTAACTCCTCCTAAATCTCTAGATACTTTGTAGTTGATAAATTTTGACAAACTAGAAAAGGGGTGCACACTAACTTATTGTATTTCATATGGAACCTTTCTAAAATTATCTCAAAATACTACCTTTAGTCAAACTAGAGTTTCCTATTTTCATAATCCCATTTGATTTCCATGCTTGATATAAATCTTACTTCATCAAGATCCTTCATGTCAAACTGCACAAATAGTTGAGACTTCACTTGTTTGATCGTGACCATGTCCTTTCTGATCAAGATCATGTCATCCACATAGACGACTATGATGACAAAGTGATAACCCTCTTCCTTGTAATAGACACAAGGATTAACATTATTGCACACATCCAAATTCAAATCACATAATTTTTAAACTTATGATTCCACATTTTGGGTGATTACTTCAACCCCTACAAGGACTTATTTAATTTATAGACCAAGTCCTATTTTCCTTTCACCTTGAAGTCGTTAGGCAGTGACATGTATATTTATTCTTAAAGTTCCCCATGTAGGAACATTGTCTTCACATTGATCTAATCTATCTCTAGATTGAACACAATAACAATAACTAAAATAAGTTTGACTAAAGTTAGTTTTGTAACAAGAGAAAAGTTCTCATCGAAGTCAATTCCCCCATCTTGATAGAATCCTTTTTCCACTAAGCTAGCATTGTACTCTTCAGCTTTCCTTGTGCATTCTAGTTCCTTTTGAAAACCATTTTTCAACCTAAAGCTTTTCATCTAGGAGGTAGCTTCACTAGATCCCATGTCTTGAGACTCCATCTCCTCCTTCATAGTCTTCTTCCAAGACTTGCTCTCTATGTAACCTAAAGCTTCCTTAATTTTTTTGGGTTAATCACTATCAGTCACTGATAAAAATATGCATAATGAAAGCTTAGTGGGCTATACCTTTTAGGAATTTTATACACCCATTATGATCTCCTCAAATAAGGAGTAGTCATATCCTCCTCTTTTAGTGAATCTTACAACTCTTCATCCATCGCACCATACTCAAATATAGACTCTTCAACATTTACATCAACATATACCTTTTATGTTTCCTCTTTTGGATACTTCTTGTAATAACCCTTTTAGGATTTATTAGAAAACACTAAATTTCTGTGATTCTAAATGGAAATATTTCTAACCCAAGCAAAATACACACAAGAAGAATATTATTGAACCACACTCTTATATTAATTATTCCACATAAATACTTACAAATACTTATGGAAAAACAATTATTACATTAAATCCTCAATACACACACTTACAAATCCACTGAAAGCCTAGAAATCTTCACACAACTTCAACATGAAATTCTACACACCACATACACTTGCACATTGCAACTATGAATCTTATTGAAGCATAGTTGTAATTCCCAGATGGAATTACCACACTTGAATGAGAGGGTTTCCGTACTCAAATTCATAAAGGAAACTAGGAAGGGTTTCATCCTCCTAATTTCATACCTTCATCAGGTTTTCATCCAAAGAAGAGGAAGAAGATGAACACAAGTTTAATTATAAAATTGGGGGGTTATATGATTTAACAAAAGATGCATATCAAAGGGGAGAAGCTTATACTTATATAATTTATAATGGAGGAAGAGTAATGCAATAAATAAGAGGAAAGAGAATATGGGGCTTAACATTCCACATGGAGGGTTAATTTGTCAAAGATGAAAAGCCTACACCATGTACAAAAGACAACAATGATTACTTCCTCCCATGCCTTCATAATTGTGCCTCCCTCTCCATGTGAAGGGAATCAAATGATGAGGACTAATCCACTATCCACCCATGTGCTCACATGTGTTAAATATCCTTTCAATAACCCACTTTTGACTTCTCCACAAGCTTCCAACATGTACCCACATATAAATGCACCAAATCCTCCTTTTTGACTTCTCCACATGCTTCCAACATGAAACCACATAAAAATGTGCCAACCTTTTCTTTTCCCACCAAGGATGACCCATGTGGACAAATAAAGTAAATTTAATTTATCTCCTAAGTGGAGTGGTAAACCCAACTCCAAGCACATGCTTTTGAACCCATGTGAGGACTCCCATGGGCCATGCCACCTTATCCATAATCCACCTCATTTGTTGCATCATCACCTGCCACATCACTAGTGAATAGTGACAATGAATAGTAAATTTGTGAATAGTGATTGCATGAATAATGACTTGGTGAATAGTGTCCTTATGAATAGTGCCAAAGAAATATTTAAATGGCCAATTTTCCCACAATATCAAATTAATTACAAAGGGGACATGACACTTCTTTGGTTCCTTATGCATAGGATCCGTGCATACCTTTCTCAAGACTATGATCCAAATGTAGATCGCCTTTGTAGTCTCAAGATTCTACATCATACACCCTTTGATGCCACCCCCACACCAAATATAGGTTCACTTTACAAACTTAGTGTCAAGATTCAACCTCTTTTCCTTCAGGATATGAGAGTATGCATTACAAAAAAAAAAGTGCAAATGTTTCAAGCATGGCTTCTTACTAGTCTGCCTTTATTGTGTAGTTTGTCAGCCAACATTGAGGTAGGTGATCTATTTACCAAGTAACAAGTAGTAATAACTACTTCAACCCAAAATTCATGCTCTAAATGTGCATGACTCAACATACTTTGAGACTTATCCATCAACATATTATTAATCCACTCTGTAACTCCATTTTGTTGTAGAGTATATGGAGTCATCTTTTATCTCTCAATACCACTCTATTTATAGAATTCATAAAACTTATTTGAGTAGTAATCACACTAGTTGCCCATGTCGAACACCTTTATCCTCTTCTCTATCTAATTAATCATGAGAGCTTTCAAATCATTGAATTTCTTGAGAACCTTAGATTTATTCAAGATGAAGTATATCCAGGTCTTGTGAGACTAATCATCTATGAGTGACACATAGAAAATAGACCTACCAATAATGGTATATCCATTGGTACAAAAACATTATTGTGGATCACTTGCTCATGCAACACCTTTGGGGAACTTTACCCAACTATGTTTCTCATGGACACAATGTTCATAGAAGTTGAACTCTAAGGGACAATTTTCAATCCCTATTGCCATACCCTTGATTTGTAGAATGTGTAAACCTTTCTTGCTAATATGGCCAACCTTTGATGCTCTATTTAACTGACCAAAGTATTGAAGGCATTTAAATTATCTGTAATTGAGTCACCATCACTCATTCACAATGAATATAGCTTCTTTTTTAGGAAAAGTTCGTTTATTAACGACTTGGCCTAGTACAACATGCCCAACTTGTCCCATAAAAGCTTTACAGTATTTTTAGTTGATACATTTAGTAAAATTGAATCCAAAAAGCATACTTTCATAGAGCTTCATGCTTTCCTATTAACTTTCTCCCACTCTTCTAGTTTCATTTCAATGGGTGCATTGTTTGTTATGGTAATCCATTGATCTCTATCCACCATTAGATTTTCCATCTTGAGTTTTCATAATTCAAAGTTTTGACTATTGAATTTTTCAATTTCCACTCTGGTCTTTCCAATCATATTATTTGTATAAGATTCTTCTCTAAGATCCCCACTTCAAACTATTTATCACAAGTTATTCCTAACATCTACAAATCTCATAACCAAACTCTTATACCAAATGTTGGGAATAAGCTCCTTGATCATGATAAATAAACACAAAGGATATATTTTATATTGTGAATCAACACATGAAAATAAGAATGACACACATAAAGACATAGTTGCACAAGACAAATTTCACCTAGGAAAACCCTTTCAAGTAAAAACCTAGCATAGTAACCTATTTGAATTATAACATAAACTAAACGTATTACAATTCCACAATCAATTTGAAAGGTTATGTTATCTACATACATAACTATATTTTATATTAAAATGCACATGCTTGACCATGTATATTCAACATTTGACATTACATCTTCCTTATTAAAACTATGTCTTATAGTAGACACTTCACTTGCAACATCCACACTACAAGAGAATTTGCATTCACCAATTACTATGCCAAGTGAACAATGTGTAATTTTCCATAACATATATGTGTTAGAACACCATTAAAATGTTGATAACACCTATTCAACTTGATATATGCAGTTAGACAAGTGTTTAGAATGCCTTCAAATAACCTTTCATTACTCTGAGTGTTGCACAACTCCTTACATCACCTTATTGTAGCTCAACCACTAAGCACCACTTCTAAATCTTCTAGAGTGTAGTGAAATTATGTAGACTACTAACATTTTCATCATCCTCACACACTAACAACCTTGTGTAATTGCTAAAGGTAATCTTGACACAAGACTGTGTAACCATCTTAACTCATGCAACCAACCTGTGCAACATCCTACACAACCAAGTTCTTGTGAATAAAAACTTACACAACACCAACCATGTGCATAATTATAATTACATAGATACATGCAAAGTTGAAACATTTCCTAACACTAGTTCATTCAAGATAAGGACATCTAAGAAGGGTAATTTGTTATCTTATTCCTTCAGCATAGTGAATTGGATTTGTTTCATCCTTCCATTTAAGTAATTGATGTACTTATCAAGATCTTCATCACATGGGACCATTTAACATTAATGTCATCTAAGAATATATCCCACTAGCTTGATTTTAAAGGAAATGACTCTAAAGATTTTGACTCAAGGTGTTCCATAAATAAGTTGGCTACAATAGGTGATAAAGGTGACCCCATTACCACTTCCTCTATTTGCTCATATATTTCCCCTTCAACTAATAATTGTTATAACTTTATTGTGAGTATCTAAATATATTTACCTTTTACCATTATGTTTATTGAGATTATTATTTATGGTATTTTTTTATGCTACTTTTCCTTGAAGTAAGTTTCATATTCCTCTCTCCTAGATGATGGGTACACAACATACTCGAAATGTCAAATTTTGTTATTATCAACATGATAAATCCAAAAATCTCATTTTCATACACTCTACATCATGAAAACCTACATGATCTGAAGTAAATAGATTTGTGTTCAAATCCCATAAATTGTATGTTCTACGTCCAACAGGTATAAAAACCTCCATTTGAGAGAGGCTACCATGAAACAAAAAATGGTAAGTGCCTCACCAAGCACTCTAATTTGGTGTTTCACTGTGGATTTATGTTTACAAGTAAATTGATATGTCCATAGCGAGTCTAAGGTTGAGTAGGATCTAATGAATTTCACTCAAGAAATATAAAATTTCCCATCATAACATGAGCTTCACCTACCTAAATAATCCTTTACAATAGCCAAGGTAAGTTAAAGTCAACCATGAACCCCAAGGTATCCATTGAAATTTAAATTTGGATGTTTAAGAAAGAATCCCACCCACTTTTACTACCCAAGCTTCACAAATATAATTAACAAGGGTGTCATGTGTCAAGTCCCTATGGTAGTTGAAAAAGACAAGATTATGGAAGAGAATAAAATAATCAATGTGAGAACGGAAGCACACGTTTAACATAGACTTCGTGTCTATACATAAATTGTCTAGAGATATAAAATAAAAGAAAATATAGTTTTAATAACCATTGTGATCATTAAAGACAATGTATATTTATCATAATCAGACACAATTTTTAATGGTTTACTTAAAATTTCAGCTTGTATTTGATATAGTATACAAAAAATCAATTTTATTAAAATATTAATTGTGCAAACCCATTATAAGGGTAACTATTAAACCATTATCAAGTATGCACATCTATTATAAGGTTAATGAATAAATTGTAGCATATCAATGGTTTACGATTGAATAAGTTTCTTAAATATTTTTTTTTTGTTTTTGAAAATTTATTTAGGACTCTCATCATAATAGTAAGTTGATGCAACTGTCAGTGTTTTGATTGTTCCACTTGGACCTTACAACCTTTGCCTAGTTGAATCATACAGTCTAACCTGGGTAGAATGATTATCTCTTAAGTGTTAATTACTTTTTTAGTTTATTCATTGTTTCCCTCTCCACTCGACTATTTTGCATACTCATATAGACATATAAATTTGGTCACGTGTAGTTAACAATGCCAATTTTCAACACATTCCAAACCACATGACTTGCACACAAATACATGACTCGTATTCACCATTCCTCTAAGTCATTTATCTATATACAAGTTGACCCTTTGTTTGTCATTATCATTACATAGAACTTGTCAATGCCAAATGCTCAAGCTGTCTAAAATCACAATCAAACTATCTCTAGCTCTGAACTCAAGTCCTTGAATTTTCTAGACAAGCCATCCCCAAGTAGACAGAGGCATAATGCACCATTGTCCACTTAGGTTAGTTGTGTCCCATGTCAAATAATGACTAGTTTTTAAATTTAAAGTTATCCTTTTAGGTCTTCCCACACATTTCATAAGGTTGGCTAAAGAAAATTGTCAAAATATTTGCCTATAAATACATGTCAAGAGTCATTCATTATCCCCACTTGTTATTCACCTGGCACAAACATTTTACACTTTTGCACATTGAGAAAATTTGATCTATTCTACCCAAATTATGCATTATTCATAAGGAAAAGTCATAAAATAGGTCAAGAGTCCTCTAAAGTAAGTCAAGAGTTATCATTGACAAAGCCATTTTGTAGCTGCATACATATAGTCCAAGGAACACAATTGCATATTCGCTTTAGGTGGGAGAACTACGTGGGCTTGATTTCCCTCCTTGGAGTATTATATACATAGGTAATGATCAATCATCGAGGGGATGATTGAGGTCAACTCAACGCATTACATTCCCTTCATTTTTTTCCAAGTTTTCAAGCTATCAAAGTGACATAAGGGTTTTAAAATACAAGAAAAGATAAAAAAAATGATCTCTACATGGCCAAACCCTACATGCAATATCTTAGATTTTTCATCATCTATAGGCGCAACTAGTTTAACGATTAGTTTAGGTGCATAGTCAACCCAAACAAGCCTATAGTCAATAGACTTAAGTGCACTACACTGCTATCCAAAGACATCTGCTACTTTTGCTTATGTTCTGTTATTTCTAGATTTATGCTTTCTCTGTATTTCCTTACCTATTGTCTATCATAGTCAACTTAGACAAGTCTGCGATCAATAGACTAGAGCACATTGTGTCACCATCCACTTACAGAGAAATTATCTGGATTCTATTTTTGTTCTTGATTTAGATACTGCACCTACACAATCATCTCTCTTTATTTTCACAGGGCCACATATTCAAAATAGTCAACAAAGATCAATGTGCGAGCTAAGTATTATTCCTTCCTAGTGTGTTCTAAAAATAATAGTTTTTATATTTAGCATCTTTTTCAAAATTAGAATAGTTAAATATTATATACCTTTAACATTCTGATATTTCTAGTTTCACACCTATATAATACATACAACAAACATTATTTCATTTATTAGTGTTTTATAAAAAAATAGGGTAAAATTGCTCCCACCTGTGACAATGAACCCCTACCCACCGTTTTCATCTACCACTATTTGATTTCTGAGAGGTTTTCTGTTCAATTCTACCTCAACTAAAAAATTAAAGGGACTTATTTATAACTTACAACCAAGTGAGCAATACTAGAATGTATCAAAAGGCTTCTTTTACATATATCACAATTATTAGTGACACCCTTCCCCAACTTGGGTTACAAGCTCTTGTTAATAAAAACAACCATGCTGATGTTGATAATGTACGTCTATATGCCTATGATGTCTATAACATTTTGAATTTTAAATACCCTGATTACTTCTGACAGGAATATCTTCATATATGTTTAAAACAAGATAAAACATGAAAGCCTATAACTAAATAAATATATCATGATGGTTTTCAAGCTTCCACAATTCATAAATTATTGAAAATTATTTATGGAAAACATTATACGAAATATATAAGCTAAAATTCCTAATTCAATTACTTTTTTGAATCTTAAATATTTTTGTTCAGCGATTAATATATGTGAACACTATTGCACTTGTTTCTATTGGAGTCTCCAAGGATTTTGAAGGGAACGAAGAAGTTTGTCTACACTAAAAGCTTCAAACATGGAGTTTTTAGGCTTTGGCCTCTACCTTCAGACCTAAAAGTCAAGGTAAGCTTGACTCTCAAATAAGGATACAAACTAAACATATGCTTAACATTTTAAGATAAGGATACAAATCACATCTTGGTTTAACAATAGATATTACCCATTTAAGATTTCATTTATCGTATCTTGTGCTTCTTGCGAGCACAAAAGGTAAATACTTGATATAAAAGTTGTATAAGTTGTAAAAGAACAATTTGGTTAAACCTTTACAAAATCGTAGGGCAAACATGTCTTATATCCAAACTATAATATACAAATTATTTATTACACTATATTCTTAAATAAAAGCTCAATGATTATACTTGAATTTATTATTAAAATTAATCAAAATTAGTTTGAGAGACCATAACTCTCCATCATAGTCTCTATACATGATTTTCTGCATGAAACTAGTCTAAAAAATATCTAACAAGTTTTAATTAAAATTTGAAGTGGTTGAAAGTTTGCATGTTGTTTCAATCCTTTTCATAACCATAATTGAGCGAGAAAATGCTAACGAAAAGGGGAGATAGCTTGAGAACGAAAACACCAACAACAATATCCAACAACCCACCAAACCCAAACAAAATACAGATTCTAAAAAAAATGCATTTATAATATAAACAATATTTTTCAAGCTTTTATGATTCGTCAATAACAATTGGCTCTTCTATATTTGTCATTGTGTTCATGTCATCCCCAATCACCATGTGAACTTGTAGAAAATGAATTTGGAAGAAGTTAAACAACAAAAGCAAAAAAAATTCAAACAAATCTCACCCTGGCAAAAATACAAACAAGTTGATGGCGAGAAGAAGGCAATGGAAACTTAGGAATGTAGGAGCTTTGAGAGAAGGCAATAAAGAGAGTTGGTCTAGATGTAGGTGACAAGACACTGCAATTTGTAATGAAAAAGTTGTGCATCTTTAAATGTTTAGAGAATACATGTTATAAACATACTTTTGCCTTAAATCAGATTTAATGTTAAGCCCAATGTTGAGCCGTACCCATTTATTATTGTCACCATTGATGATGTTAACTATTTTAGATTAGTGAATAACACCCCAAAACTTTCTACCTAATCAACATATAAAAAAATAATTTTTTTAATAAATTTTGTTAAAAAATATAAAAATTAACTATAAAAAAAGTTTAAATATTTCAATACACACAAAACAATATTACTTAATAAATGAACAATACATAATTTAATCTAAAATTAAAGTCAATAAATACCTATAATAATCCCTTGGACAACGCCCTAACAACAACATCATAATGAAAAGGTACAACCAAAACCAAAAAATTAAAAATAAAAAAATAAAAATAAAAATGTTTGTTCCCAGGCTGAGAACGAGCCTCCAGGTGACCGTGGCCTTATTCGCGGCAAATAAAATGAAAAAACCATCAGAAGCAGCAGAAATAGAAAGAAGACTCCGCAGAGCAGGGCCAGGAAGGGTTAAATTTGGCAATGGCGGCTCCAATGAGGTCGGTGGTAACAGTGGGAAGTTCGCAGACACTGGAAGAGGCAAAGAAGCTCGCCTTGGATTTATACAGGCAGGCCTGCCGTGCCCTTCCTCATATCGTCGAAATTTATAACCTTAGCGACGTCATCACCACTTCCGAATTGCGCTCAACTATCGCATCCCAGTTTCGTAAGCACGCTGATGTCACCAATTCTAAGGTAACCACTAGCGCCCTCTTCCACTTCCATATAATTTCAAACAATATAACATTTCTCTGCAAATGCAGTAATTTAGCGGTCATATGACCCAGGGTTTTTAATGTCCAAAGCGCTGTTTGTTGTCCAGTGATATTTAATTCACATAGATAGATATTTTTCTCTCGGTAACCTACCCAATTTACAAATGCAGTAATTTCTGTGGTCAAATGTAAGTACGGCATCAGGATTTAGCCCTATTAAAGATATAATTTCTTGTACTGTGTGTAATTGTAGCGCCCTGGAACCTAAACTCTTCCGCTCTGAGAATTCTGGTCAATTCTGAGATATAGATTATTAACGTGCAATGGAAGCCCAGCATAGGTATATGCCGCGCATTTATTTTTCGTCTAGGTCACTGCCAAGCAAGATGGCAATTTGCCAAATGAGACTCCCTTGTGAAAGAGTACTTTCTTCTGTAGGTGCATTGGCAAGATTCCGTTTGCTCTCAAGCTTAGACATGAGATTGAAACCCAGCGGTACAAAATTTGAACAGTAAATAAGGTAATTGAAAACAAATCTTCACGTGGAAAGAGGGTCTTATATATTAAATTTGCATTTGGCTTGGCCGTGACTTTAAATATAACTTTACCTCATATAAATAGTTCAAGTTTTGATATTTCTACCCCTGGGTCTTAGTTTTGAAATAGTCCAAGTCTATTTCAAGGTTCTTAGTTTTATGGTGATTTAGAATTTTCATCTGATCTAGCTTCCTCAAATCGTACAGGATTTAATAAGAATCTATAAGTGTACTTTTATGGTGATTTAGAATTTTCATCTGATCTAGCTTCATCAAATCCTATAGGATTTAATAAGAATCTATAAGTGTACTTCCTGTAGGATTTAATAATAATATATGTGTACTTCCTAGCCTATACAGAAGCAGCACGGAAAATTATAACGATTTACAAGAGTGTCCATATATGCACCCCTTCTATACCCAGGCATTTAATTTGCCAAATCCTATTTGTTACATTGTAATTCAAAATGGGGACCTGCTTCTCTCAGACACCTAAATCGATACTGCAGGTCCATGCACTTACAAGAAACAATCAGAAGTAAAAATTATATAACATAAAAGATATAGAGCCTTAATCAATGCTATGAAAATCCTGATCAGGAAAATTTGGCAATGGCCCTAACAAAAAGATTTAGGGAAAATGGGTAAAAATGGAGAAATTAATTGATTAAAGATGAAAAAATGATTTATAGGTGTTTGGGCACTGTTGCAATTACAATTTTAAAAAAACTGCATTTAAAAAAAAAATTGCAGTTTTTTGAATTTGTGAGTTTGCTTGTAAAAAACTGTGTTCTAAAAAACATAAAGAAACTCCAATATTTTCAGCACCAATTAGCCCAGGCGAAAAATTTATGATTAATCACAGATTTTGTAACATAGGCCCTAATGCTTGGGTTGTACAAAAATTGTTAGTGAAGTCTTGATACTGCTCGGCTTCTTTTTAGTCAATAGACAAGCATAGGCACTACCATCTTTATTCATCATTACAGTTAAGAGTCCTTATGCTCTGCCATGTCTTTTAAACCTGCAGGGCATTCCAGGTGTCACGGGGCCAACTCTCCGGAGCTGACCGGCCGTGCGGCACCACTTGTCCTAACCCGAATCCCTCATTGCGATGGGACTCTACAAGAACTACGGACTACGCCTTCAGTGTTTACCTGCACAAGTACACCCACAAACACAGTGGACAACAACTTGTATAAAGAAAGGATTAGCAGTGGAAAGAAAAACACACACTTGCAAAGATCGGGAAATCGACTCAACACACATGAGCATTCACACAATGCAAGAAAATTGGGAGTAACATGTATTTTATTAACTCTTCAGGGCAATCCGGTCCAAAGTACAATAAACAGGCCAACTAGCCAACATACACAACAACCACCGAGTCGGGCTCAACCGATAATGCTCGGAACCACTTGAATGATTACAATGAACAATTCCCTCCCAAGGTCTGATTACTCTCTGCCTAGGACAACCCAGCCCCTGCTTCAAGAAATTTGAGACCAAAAAAACTTCTCACAAACACCCGCATGATGCTTGCACTGACACGTGCCCACGGTCCACATAAACTTGGGACTGACACACCAGCTTCACAATGATTCGCTTTTCACCACTTTGATAGTTCAGACTTGCATTCATCCAAATCACCGTGCAAAGAAAGCTAACCATTCGTTTGATCAAGGTAGACCAACTCGTGAATGTAGTTAGGGATGTTGAAGCAACACGCCCCTCATAGACTCCCCCACTTAAAAATCGACGACGTCCTCGGCGTCGGCACGACTCAACTGGCAGGAATCCATGAGACAATCTTCTAGTTAGACTCAACCCAGAGTCAAAAGATTAACACGTCCCTTCTTCAGACCCATTCCAAGCCAAGAGGCCAACACACCCCCTTTCCAGGTTCTCTATCCAGAATCCTCAGAGTCAAGAGATTAACACAACCCCCTTTTCAGACCCAAAGCTAAGAGATAAACACATCCCCTTTTAAAGTTCCCTTCAGAGTCAAGAGATTAACACAACCCCCTTTTCAGACCCAAAGCTAAGAGATAAACACATCCCCTTTTCAAGCTCCATTCAGAGTCAAGAGATTAACACGTCTCCTTTTCAAACCCAAAGCCAAGAGATAAACACATCCCGTATTCAGGTTCCATCTAGAGTTAAGAGACCAAGGCCAAACTCTATGACCTTAACTTTGAGGGCTTCCACCTGCTCCCAACGTGTTGAAAAACACCATTCCAACACCACTAGAAACTCCATCTACTTCAGATTGCTTAGCAACCCACTGTCTTCACCCTAACAAATTGTTCCAACTGCCACTCCGGTTTTACCCATCACACACACAAAAGGGCGCTTAGGCGGGAACCATCGCTGGTTCGGCTTCATTAGCGACTAAGGTATCCAAATTGAGAAACAAACTGAATTTCTAGCAACTTCGGCACGTAGACAAACTTGCCTACACAAGCCACACCAAACCAATGTAGCTTCACAAGATCACCCTAATCTTGCCAACCCCCAAACACGAGGTGGAAGAAAACGGTTCTTGATGACCCACCTCTCCACAAACCCAGTAAAGCCCAAGTGACCCCATCGAACTTTCCCCCCAAACAGTACTGAAACTCCAAACAAAAGTATAACAGGCAAAGACAACTCTTCAGATCAAACACCCCAGGCCCAACAATAGGAACAGAGTCCGTCCCAAGAACTCTCCTCTAGAACCAATGCAATGCACTTGATCAATTATCTCTTCTGTGACACAACAAGTTGATGTTTCCTTGAGCATACCAATGGCTGTGAAGAGCCCACCCCACATCAACAGCAAAAAAGGAACTTGCTGCTCCCCTTCAACTTTCCAACTGCCACCAAGCAATACAAGATCCACTGACTCCTCGCCAATTCTTGCACTCTTCTGCATACTCAACCCAACACCCCTTTCATCTTCCCAATCCCACTCCTCTGCACAATCTTCACCATGCACGTCTGCAACGGATTCGACACAAAAGAACTCCAAGATGGGGAAAAACTGTAACCATACCCAACTTGGGTAAACCCTGTCTCAACACAACACGGATGGCTTGTAACTACTCTAAGCCTACTTGAACCCCCGGAGGTCTGGAGGCCAAGTTTCCAAGGCTAAACTGGTTGACTTCCAATTGCAGGATCACCCGAGTCCGCGAGCATCCCTTCCACAATAGTCAACCCCAACAAGTTACAAGAACCACCTCCGAACCCAAGCTTTCCCTAGCATTTGGCTCCCCTAAGCACACACAGTCTGCTCACACCGTTTATCCGGATCCTTTCCCTAGCATTTGGCTCCCCTAAGCACACACAGTCTGCTCACACCATTTATCCGGATCCTCCTTCTGAACTGCAAACACCTCTTGTCGCTTCGGACAATCTCGCTGTAGTGATTCCCACTACACGTCCAACACTTCAAACGGAAATGCTTCCCGCTTGACGCTCCAACTAGTGACTTCTTGCCACCCATGGAAGTGCTCCAAGACTTACAAGATCCCTTTGACGACTCCGGAGTAGCCTTCCTTCCCTGGTCACCCATTGGCTTCCCTGAAGACTTACTCAACCTCTTACCAACACCTCCCCACATGGATGCGCAAGGGAAAGGTGTTTCTGGATGAATAACCCTCTCTAAAATCCAAGAGACGGTCTGCTACAACAATTGCTTCGCTAACATCGGACACTTCATTGCGAGGAAGCTCCACATGAGCCCATGACTGAAGACCATGAGTAAACTGAAACAACTTATCTGCTTCTGACATGTCGGTGGCCTCCAACAAAAGGCTTTGGAAAGAATGGATATACTCTCCTATCTACCCCACTTGCTTCAACTGACTCAACTTGGTCCTAGCCAACCATGCTACATTCCCAGGTCGAAATTGAACCCCAAGGGCTTCCTTCAGATCCTCCCAAGAGTCCAACCTCCGCGTAGAACTCCTTGATGCAATGTCATTAGCCAAGGTTCTATACCAAATCTTTGCTGTACCCGTGAGGTACCTTGCTGTAGCGCGCACCTCTTGTGTGCCTGACAGACCCCCTAACCTTGTCAGGAACTCCTCCATGTCCCAGAAGAAACACTCCAGAAGATGGTCATCTTGCTCACCATCATAACACTCTCGTTCCTTCAACTGAGGAGCTTCATGACTGAAGAAGAACTGAATCTTGATGCTTTCACCAAATCCAATATCGCTGATCGGTACAAAGCCACGTCATCCTGTAACTCCGTTTGGAACACCAAGCCCTTCTCCAACCTTCCAGTAAGTTCCATGATCATCTGCCCCATGGTAGTCACCACCTCCTCAAGCTCGCTGAATCTCGTGCTCACACGGTCCCCCATCAATTGGAACTGGGCACCAACTCGCTCAATAAGGCCTTCACCCACTACAACAACTCTCGACTTACCACTGTGGCAACTGCCACCTTCACCTTTGCTTGACCCTGCTCTTGACCCCTGCTGGCCGCTTTCTTGAGCAACATCCTAGACAGATCTCCTGCCATACTGACTCAGACACAACCAGACACAACACTGGACTGACTCAACAGGGGAAGGCACAAGACTGTTTAACTTTAGGCAAAAGCACAATCCCACAAAACACAAACCGTGTGCTCTGATACCAACTGTCATGGGGCCAACTCTCCGGATCTGACCGGCCCTGCGGCACCGCTTGTCCTAACTCGAATTCCTCATTGCAACGGGACTCTACAAGAACTACGGACTACGCCTTTAGTGTTTACCTACACAAGTACACCCACAAACACAGTGGACAACAACTTGTATAAAGAAAGGATTAGTAGCGGAAAGAAAAACACACACTTGCAAAGATCGGGAAATCGACTCAACACACATGAGCATTCACACAATGCAAGAAAACTGGGAGTAACGTGTATTTTTTTAACTCTTTACGACAATCCAGTCCAAAGTACAATAAACAGGGCAACTAGCCAACATACACAACAACCACCGAGTTGGGCTCAGCCGATAATGCTCGGAACCACTCAAATGATTACAATGAACAATTTCCTCCCAAGGTCTGATTACTCTCTGCCTAGGACAACCCAGCCCTTCACGAAATCTGAGACCAACAGAACTGCTCACAAACACCCGCACGACACTTGCACGGACACGTGCCCATGGTCCACATAAACTTGGGACTGACACACCAGCTTCACAATGATTCGCTTTTCACCACCATGACAGTTCAGACTTGCATTCACCCAAATCACTGTGCAAAGAAAGCTAACCATTTGTTTGATCAAGGCAGACCAACTCGTGAATGTAGTTAGGGATGTTGAAGCAACACATCCCTCATACCAGATATCTCTTCAGCTGAAGTACCACTCTTTCATACACTCAAATCTAATGTCCTCCTTCCACTTAAATTTTGTTTTCATTTTTTTGGTTGTATCCTGATGTTGGTGCTGGTCTTGCTTCTATCTACTCTGCTTAGGCTTGAGCCCGTATGCATCTCACTTCACCCTTTGTAGCTGACTTGAAAGTTGAAATGCTGTCAATCCCCCTTTGAAAGTTTTAAATTTTAATAATGCCTGAAAGTTTCTACTTAACACAAACAGCTGCTCTTCAATACATGTTTTTGTTACTGTGGCAAATAATAACCTAGAATCCAACCAGGAGTTTTTCTCTTTCTGGTGTATTATAGCTATTTTCATAAAGGTCTGTAATCCTGTACTGTGGGTGGAGTCCACAGATAATTGGCGCTTGTAATGCTCCAGTAGCCATGAGATTCAAAAGTTAGATCTCACGTTGAATTCTTTTCATCCCATTATTTTTTAGTTTTTGGAAAAAAAACAAAAAACTATATTAATATACAGTTAGAGAAAATAAAAAACATAACTGTAAAGTCTTGCCGATTTTTGAACAAGCAGCTGGGCAGTATTGTCTGACGATCAGGAAAACCCAAGTAGCCTGAAATGGAAAACTACTTGTCCCATTGTACATAACATCAAAACAATAATAAAAATTGATATAAGCGTTGAAGGAACTGAAGGTAGCAGGAAAATAACCAAATATCCAAATATACTGCATACATCGACATAATCATTGAGGGAATAACCCCTCATCATCAAAATGACAAAACACAGAGCATAACAGAAAAATTAATCAAGAGGAATGAGAATCCTTGCAGGATCAAAGCCCCTGCCCCTCTCCATTTGAATATCATTGGTGGGTTTGCCACCTATATCAGGATACAACCATGGCCCATCCTCACAAAAGTGGTTTTCCATGAAGGGATTGATGAAGAGGCGAAGACAAAGGTTGTGCAAAGTGTCCACAGCCCCGGGACTGCAACTACAAATATCATAAATACATCTGAAAATTTGGCTGACCGAGGTCTCAATATGCTCAATCAAATCAGCCAACTCACCACCCTCCTGCTGGTGCACAGAATTAATCATTGGGGCTGTAGCTGGGCTGACAGGGTTTTGATCTAATCCTGTTGAACCATAACAACCTGAGGAAGATCACCCAAGGTCCTTTTCAGTTTATCAAACTCACCTTGGGAATGGACACCATAGGGTCAGGGGGAGCATCAGATTTGTTATTATCCACAAGGGGCGTGTGAAGGAAACATCATGGAAGAGGCAAGATGAGATTTTATGATAGCAACATCCTCAACCACATCACTCAGCTCCTCCCCAATAGTATTTTTTACATTCGGCAGGTTGGCTATGAGATTCCCAATTATCCAAGCTTGTTTGAATGTAGTGATGGCAACAACATTTTTGAGCACAGAGGCTCTGGCCCTGTTATGAGAGGGGTCTTGCAGAGTAAAAATGTTGACTGGGAGAGTGTAGGCCATGGTAGGGCCCTTGACAGATTCAACAACCCCAAGGTCGTCCATGCTTAATAAGAAACTGGCTACCGATGGCAGACTGGGAGGCTCCTTAAATCGTCTGTTACAATCCATCCTCTTCCTTGTCTTTGGGAGGGGGGAAGCAAAGGAAGAGTTTTTTTTGAATTTTTTTGCGTGCAATAGAAATGAAGGGAAGGCATAAATAAAACTTGCAAGAGAAAGCATGAACCACACAACTAGTCCTCGAAGAAGACCAATACCAACCCATATAGGATCACTTCAAAAAACAATGCTTCTTGTAAAGAGCAGGGTAAACAATAGAGATGTGACCAACTTGGAAAAGAGGAGTGGAGAGAACCCCAGTGAGAGCAAAGCAGATGTCAACAGCATGGCTGACAGAAAGCAGGAAACACACACTATTGCTCCAAGCTGAACCGGTCCACCCAGCTTCCCAAAATGCCACCCTGCCCCAGTTTCTCCTTCTCTTCACCGTGTGACAAAAGACAGGAGAGCATTGTGAATTAAAAATCTTCATCAGCAACTTGGCTAAGAGAGACCAACAGGAATGGAAAGTAGAGAAAAGCCAAGGAAAAAATGCGAGTAACTTGCAATTACACTCATAACCAGCTGAGGGAGAAGGGACAAGTAAGTTAGATGCCATAATAAAATTGCAGTAAGTGAGAATGTAAATACATCTTCCATGCCAACAGGTATGTCATGGCAGGTGGATAGGAAAGTGGAGAATGATTGTAGGAAGTCAACCCTTAGGGAAAATCAATGAATTAAATTTGCCGTCTGCAGAAATCATGAGGATTTGATCCTTCCCAATTAAATGATATTGGGACATCAAAACTATAGATTGATTGCATCCTCATCTATGAAGGATCGAAGGCTTGCTCTAACCTTTAGCGGGCTCACTTGACATGAGCTACCACACCATTTCATCCTTGGGGTCTGCGATGCTGTGGTCTTGGCAAGAAGATCCGCCACCTTATTGTTTTTCCCGAGGGAAGTAGCAAATATAACGCTCCACAAAACACCAAAGTAATCTCCATTTGCTTTCAACTATTTGTCTTAAGCACCAATCCTTCAGCTATTTATTGCAGTTAAGGTTGTTAGCCAGGATTTGCAAATCTATTTCCACAATGATCTTTTGGATGTTTAACTTGATGGCTGCAATAAGGCCTCTCCTGATAGTAAGAGCCTTTGCAATACAGTTAGTTGTCTCTCTTAGATTCCATCCATAACAAAGGATGACGTGGCCCAAAGCATCTTGACAAACCCCTCCAAAGCCTATAGGCCCGGGATTACTTCTACCCCATCCTTATTCAGTTTGACCCAATCGGAAGTAGGAGGATTCCAATGACTATCCTTCGTCTTTTTTCAACCCCATCACTAGGGTTTTTTTTCATCCCTTTACAAGGCTATTTCAATTCCTTTCCATAATGCAACGGATTCGATGACATTGTGAGCGTCTGTGCGTAGATCCCATGCGTAAGAATTTGTGTCTTTCAGTGTCCCTAATGAGCTGGGTCTTGGTGGATTGCCTTTTGATACACTATCAAAATAAAAGAATGTGTAGTTGTGGGTATTTTGGGGTGAAGAATTCATTTCCTTGTGGATCTCAGAGTCCTTGCATGTAGTCTACTTCTGAATGTTCTACTTTTTCATCTAATTCAATTTCAGCTTCTAATAAGAGCCGAGTTCTTTTACTTTTTTGAACAAAATGCTTATTCGCTGGTTGAGGAGGGCTCTAACTTTGTTTCCAAATGGAGTGTGAGGTCTCCATTAATGAAAATTGCTTTCTTTCTGCTTTCCATTCATTTACTGGACCAAGGAACTAGCTCCCAAATTTCTTAGGACTGCTTTACCTTCTAGTTCTTTTTTGAGGAGTTCAAAATGCCTTTTTAATTGTTAATCTGAAGAATTTCAGGTAGTTGTTGTCCTGAAGGAGAGAACCCCATACTTCATGTCCCCTAGTGCTTGCAAGAAAAAGATGATGCATAATGTATTATTTTTGTTTGGAGTGTATAATTTGATTCCATTTTCCTTAATTTTTGAGAGGCGAGGCAAGCAACAAAGATGTTGCTTTGGGAGTTGCATTAAAAATTCATTCCTTATTACAAGGGATAAATTGGTGATTTTGAAGAAGTTAATTCTGAGCCAGTAGCTTTACATAGTCTTCTTTATGAGTCAGATTAGTTTGCAAAGATCGATTTTGGTGAAATTCTTGTTATAATCTTCGCTTAACTCCCCTGTGATATTCTGAAATTTAACATTAGCTTTCCATTGGACAATGTAAAAGTAATTATATTGGTCAATGGTTTAATCCTGTCAAGGGTAGAGCCAATTTCAAAAGAGTAGGGTCCATTTATAGGAGCATCTTTCTTTGTGTTATCCTATATGGTAATGCGTTTTTATGCCCCAAGGTTAGTTGTAGGCCAGCTGATCTTGGGTGATGTCTCCATGGTACATTTCTAGCATAACGTGCTTCCAAATGGAGAGGTCTAGTAATTTATATTTACAAATGTTTGGCATCAAGACATAAGGCTGACCAATTTTTTTTCTGCAAACCCCTAGTGCTCCTCTATCTTTGTTAATGGTTACCTTGGCCACCTACAAAACCAATTTTTATGCTTTCTGAGCTACCACAATCCTGAAGGAACTTTCTCACGATGGTTTCCATGCTGTCCAGGAAAATCATAGGAACCACCATTGTAGTACATTGAAATAGGGGGAAAGCTCACAGAAATACATTGGCTGGGATTTTAGAAAATCCCACGTAATTTTAACCAGTCAGGGGCCCGAGCGTGTATCTTGTCTATGAATTTGCCAATTAAGGGGAACCAGTCTTGAGCCATTTTGCCTTTGTATAGTATCATCAAAAAAAGAATCTGGGTTTACTTTAAAGTTTAGTGTCCTTTTTGAAATATTAGCCAAATCCACTGTTCTGTTCAATTCCCCGCTAGAGGTATTTAGACTGGAGATTTGCATGTATTATCATTGTCTCCCCAGACATGCCTTTTTTCATTTTTCTATTCTGATAGAGAATCTCAAAATTGGGAGATTATTGTCAGAAAATTAACTTTAAGAATAATTTAAGTGCTTGATTTATCTATAATTTGTGAGTGTTAAGAGCAATATTCCATGATTGACATAAATGAACCATCCACAAACATGCAAGAGATCATAGACCAAAACACAAAGATATTGGGGTGGAATTCCCTAAATATTATCACGACACACTATTTTTAAACTAGGAGTTGTGCCATTGGATGCAAAATTTTGGTCGATTGGTATCATATATATGGTATTGTGGACAAGAGTTAAGATTCGGTCTGCTAACACTGAGTTCCCTGTTAACATAACCATTTGAATAGTGAAATAAAAGGCCGCACAGATGATTGTTTGCAGCTTCTCCCCATTTTATGCAGGTTAAGGAAGCTCTTACAACATCATGGGCAGAAGCAAGGCAAGACAGAATTATTCCAACAATTTCAGCAGGAACTTTATCCATATTTTATTTCCAGTCAGCCTTGGGATTATTTCTACACATTCGCAAGGCAAGGATTCAAGAAAAAATCAAAACCCACAAACATGTTCCAGAGCAATTTTGATATATTTCAACCCACAAATATGTTCCAGAGTTATTTTGCCATAGGAAGCTTCAATCACATGTAAGAGAAAAAGAAGACAATTTGAGGAAGGAATGGTTCTAAAGGGCTGGAATAACATTTGGCTGAAAAATGTACCTTACCCGCCTGTGTGCATATACTGTAAATTTGTGTAGACAAACACAACTATTTTAGCACGGACACCACCTTAAACATTTTAGGTCGACGAAACCTGACACAACAATAGATTTAAATTCCGTCAACTTGCAGTGATGAAGTTTGGCGCTTTAACATTGATAAAACCTTTACCTGGGTTACACCATATCAAGGAGTTTGAAAAGACATAAATAAAGCTACCCAGAGGCCTGCTATAAAAACACGACAATGTCTCATTATTGGTGCACATTGCAGTCAACATTCTTGACTTTCTTTTATTTTCTTGAATCATGCAAAAGGGAAGCACGTGTTGCTTCTTATAAATCTAATTTGCATATAAACTCCATGTGCAGAGTATGCAGAACCATTTTATATTTGTATATTCTTGAGAACAATCCATTTTACAAGGCTTACTTGATTGCTTTCCTTCCTAGACACTAAATAGCTTTGAGATAGATGATTTAATCTCATGCAAGCAAGGTATCATAATCATTACTTGCATCAACTTCAACAGCCATGACAATAGGGATTTCTCCATGCATACGATATGACACTTGCAGCTGATTATATTCACCATTATTGCCCAAACATCCATAATTTAATGCGAACCGTGAAGAGGTTATAATAATTAATGTCATGAATGTCAGATACTGCATATGTTCACAACTAGCTTATAGCCACAGTGCCTTCACCTTATGTCCACATAAAAAATATTCATACTTTACACACCAGAAATAACATATATTGCAAGCAATCAAACAACGATACTTTCCATGTGTTACTTTTAAACAAATCATCCATGTAATGACTCTTTCACATGAAATTCAACATACGATTTGTATTGGGTTTAAAATTGGTCTCTGCAATACACGAGCCTTTAAATAGGTAAAAGGCAGAAGACCATTTGAAATTCAACACATAAGATTGCCGGTAGTCAAAGTGTTCTGGGATTGTAGGCAAGGGCCGTTTGTAATGGGTCTATAAGGTGAACCTACCAATACAATCTCTATTTTGAGGAGGGTGGAGGACCCCGGGGTGTTAGTAGACAATAAAGCAAGAGCTATGGTGTTACTGGAGGGTAAAACAAGAGCTATAATATTAATAATGTAAAGATAGAAATGAAGTAAATGACAATGCACATGTACTATACTATTAAATACACAAGACATACAACATTCACAAATCGATTAAAGTGCAAAAGAGAGAGATCAGGGTTAGAGATATTACCACAAGTTGACTTGTCGGCGCATTAATCTCCCCTTAGCTTTTAGTACTTTGTGATAGATGGTTGTAGGTGAAGTCAATATGGTAGAAGAAATGCTAAGCAGATCACAGTTAGGGACTCCAAAGACTCGGTATACCTCAATGGCGTAGCTTCTATTCTTGAAATCTTCAAGGCTTTTTATTACTAACTTGTCTTCCTTCGGTCAGGCAGCTTGATTCTAATTCCTCTTCTTTTTCTTAAGGGGGAATTGCGAGTGCAAGAAGAGTGAGTTGTTGTATATCTTCGAGAATTGACGAAGGGAAACCTATAAATATATTTTGTATCCTTAAAAGTCAACTTAGTTTGAGGCGAGGTCATTGGCATGACCGGTGACATACAAATAAATCAAAATGTCATTGACGTGGCTGATGACATACAAATAAATCAGAACATCATCAACCCGGTTGATGAGGTGAGCAAGGGTGCTTAGGGACATCATCGATGTTGTGCACAAATAATATAGTAATGGGTGTCGGAGGAAGGAGTAGGAGGTTGATGATGACAAAATGTTGATTATAAAGATGGGAGTAAGAAAGGCAACCCATGACACGTCTCTCATGAAGTGTTAGGAGTCGGCCCACCTCAATCCCGATGTATGCGAATGCATACATAGGGAGACTAATAAGCCGACGAGCCATGGGCAAAATAAATGTCAGTAAAGTGTTTTTAATGTGTATAAACATGCCTCTGGAAGCACATCGCTTGTTACAATAATGTAGCAAGTATGGTGCTTTGTGAGAAACATTATACCAGAAATAATAATAAATGATTGTAATAAATGTTGATAAAACGAGGTCCATGAAAGCAAATAAATCAAAATATGTACCTTCACTTACCTAGCTGTTTGTAGAAATATTACCATCTCCGATTATTGTTGCCAGGTTGTGTCTGGTGAATAGGTACTAAAGACAGGTGCTAGGACAGGTTTGACATACCTACAAAATAACCATTTTTTGTTTTTGGAAAAATAAACCGTTGGTACCGTAATATTCCTTGTGGCGTCTACAACACTTCTTCCAATTTGCCAATAGGGTCTGTGGTTGTTAAAATATCCAATTTTTTGAAATCTGAGGAATCATGTGTCTAGGGGAAAATCCGCCTAATGGAATTTTCCCAGAGGCAGTCAAAATGCAGAGTAGGTCAAAAGATTAGTGGGGGAAGTTGTAGAGGAGTTGGAGAGGTAGATAGATGACGCCAATACTACTACTTGCCCCAAGCTATGATGTGGGTGCTGGAGGCATGTGACGTAGATATGATTTATCATTTTGAATCAAAACATTGTGTGTGTGTGTGTGTGTGTGTGTGTGTGTGTGAGAGAGAGAGAGAGAGAGAGAGATCACATGTTTTTGTGTGTACGTGTATTTTGCTTTTCATGTGATGTTACATGCTAGTGTGTGTATTTTGCTTTTCATGTGATGTTGTGACATGTTAGTATGTGATATTCTGCTTTTGATGTGATGCTGTGACATGTTAGTATGTGATATTCATTTCCTATGGACTATGTGAGCAAAATTATGTCTTGTAATGAACTAAATGAAAAAATTGAAAAATGTGATTAGGTAGGAAATCTGATGGGACAAATGATGAGATATAGAGATAAATAAGGAAATGGGTTTAATCAAATCAATGCTTGTGCCACATTATTTGAATGGAAAATATGACCATCTAATGCCAAAACTAATGTGACAAAATGGTGAGATGTATATATGATAACATAGGAGGAGGTTGCTCGTGAGGAAGGCTTGGTGGATTCCCCAAGTGTTAAAGTACAACTTACGAGCTTCTAGTTAAATACTAATAAAAAGAGTCAATGTTGAAGCATGTTTAGTAAAAGAATGAAGATGATTGGGATGTGGTCAAATAGTAGCAATGTCTAGCAAGGGAAAATCGTGTTTAATGAGGGGGGGAAATAGTGAGGTGCCACAAAAGCGATAAGAAACATAGATTAGACAACCTAATTAATTTGGTAAGACTAGGATTTTTCGATAGCGAAAGGTTTAGGAACCCTATTTTTTAAGGATGTGATTTGGGCTAACTAGTTAAGCAAATACCTTATTATATGAAAGCTGTAATATGTATTCAAAATTAAAGGTGTCTACTTTCCCACAACTTTTTCTCTTCCTTAGGGCCCATCGGAGCCAACAAATACTACAAGGATTGGGTACTTAGGAAGGTGACAAAAATGATAGAGAAGAGGTCTCCTATCCCAGTCTACTGGCCTACCACACTCCAATGGACCTCTAGTTCTTCTATGAGCCCAACTGTGGAGTTTGAGTTCTCAACTAGAATAGAGGGTGTGCTAAAGATTTTGATCACATTTTTTTGGTTGTAATTGGCTTTTGATTTTTTCCTTTTGGTTTTTGCCTTTGTTTCTTTCTTGATTTTGATTTTTCTATTGTCCTCCACATGGATTTGGAAGGCCAAAAATGGTTTTGTACTATGACATCACTAAGAGAGCTCACACCTAGTCTAATAGAGGGAAGCCTAAAGCCCAGACGCTTAGATACTTCTAGATGTACACCTTATCAAAGAGTGTGATCTTATCTTCGACCTAAGTGTGCATGAAAAGGAAAAATAGGAGCAGGAAATTGGGATTGTGAATAGTCCATAGCTAAAATATGGAGTTACAATGATGGGATGCTATTTATTGACCACAAGAGGGGAATTTTTGCTTAAAAAATGACTAGGAATATGGGATTTGAAGGTACATGTGAGTGTAAGCAAAGTAATGTTGTAGGTGTATGAGCATGGTGGTAAGCCTAAGCGGGTTGAAAAAATAGAAGGGAAGAGGTAAGAATTGACATTAGACGGTATATGTAGGCCATGATAGGTCTAGCACAAGCAAATTTTTTAGATAAACCCAAGAGGGGAAAATGTGGTAAGAATCCATGGAGAGCAAAATGGACCCTAGGGTGACCGCTAGATAAATCCAAGAGGGAAACTATAATAAGAACTCAAGGGGACCTAGAAAGACCCAAGGGAGGATGACTTGTAGATAACCGCAAGAGAGAAAAAGACAATAAGAACCCAAGTGGACTAAAAAATAACACAAGGGAAGATGATCGTTAGATAAAACCAAGAGGGAAATGATAATAAGAACCAGATATACTAGAGAATTCAAGCATGGTTGTAAGACTAAATCATGGAAATAATGACACGTTAAATATGTGAAAATGAAAGTATGATTGTAAATAGTGACAAGACATCTAATAACTCACATGTGCCTCAGAATGTCATCACATTCTCTTATATGATGGTATAATCTTTTATTGTTACTCGTATCGTGGTGCTACTAGCATCTCCCAAAATTTCTTGGAGATCCTCGCAAGTAGTTCTTTGCGAATGGCCTCAACTGAAAATGTAGGTGGAGCTTGGTATGTGGCTCCAAAATTTGGCACACTGTGATTGCGAATTTTCATTATGGTGCACGTAGTATGACTTCTCATAAGGAGGTTTTTCCATTAATAGTGTATCATGTTCATGGTTGTGTATCATGTGACTGTTTTCTAAAGTGTCGGTGATAAGCTCTACCACTCATATGTGGAGTGTGTATAAGAATGATGCCATTGACAATATTGTTGCACTCTCTCCAAAGATTGTCTCTATGAGGATTTGACTGATATGAATAACCATCTGAGTAGTGAGATGTAGAAGGCAAATGACTCTGTTGGTTTTGAAGTACCTTGTTGATGTTGCCAATATATTCGAGATCTTGTTGTATAATGTGTGGTAGTGTCGTGAAACTCACAAAAAAAAACCTTTGGAGAAGTTGGACGTGCTCGCCCTCTTTTTGCCTCAGGGGTATGCTCTTGGAAAGCTAAGTGCTCCACATCTTTGACAGGGCCTGCATGTGTCAATGGAATGTCGAGTGGGATTGTGCCATTAAAAAATAATTATTAGTCATAAGAAGACGTGCTTCGCGCTGAGGAAGGGAAAGAGTGAGGAGACTCTTTGGGTGGAGTAGACTCTGTAGATGGAGTATTGACGCATGGAATTAATACGACACTAGAGTCTTGAATTTGTATGTCACTGAGAACACTAATGTCAGATAGTAAGTCATCATCTTTCTCAATAAAGCAAGAGGAAATATTAGTTATATTGACACTTTGGTTGAAATTGTTTTTCTTTTCAAGGGACTCTTTGTAGTGCAAAATTGTCATGTGCTTTGCTTGGGTGTAGGCAAACAAATATGAGTCATCTAAAGTATAGCCATCTTCGTAGTCAGGAATACTAAGATCAACATTGAGTTACTCAATCACTACATCACTAGGTTGAGAAGTAACTTTGGTGGATTTATTTTCAATGGATGCTCTCATGAGAAATATGTTAACTAGCTTCTTGCTGGATCTAGGCGTCTTGTGCGGAGTCAATTGGTCAATAATAAGTTGAGGCAAGCTGGGAATTTTTATTTTGAGGTTGATCTCATCAAGCTTATTGTCATCGTAGTCCAAGAGGTTAAGGAGTTCTCCCAACTAATTCTAGATGACAACTACAACCTTTAAGGGAGTTAACAGGATGGTTATATTTTTGATATTTCAAAAAGGTACTGTTGACACTTGGATTCGCACCCTTGAGGGGATGTCTAAATCTCCTCATCCAAGTGGCACCATGGAGACATTTCTCTTGTTGTGGGTGACGATATTGAGAAATGAATCTCTAGATCAGGGGCTAGCTCCCCTTGATGCACCTTTAAAGCTCTCTCTCTAACTTAACAGTTTGGATATGAAAAGGGATTAAGAAAAATGATTGAGAAACCAAACGGTGATGCACCAATGTATAATGTCCTCCCAATTGACTGTAACTACTACTTAAAGACAAACAAAGTGTTTCTCACACAAAACTCACAACTCAGGATTTGTTGTTACATCTATGTTTCATATGCTAGATTTGAGAAGGTATATGATTCTTAGGAAGGAAATGAATGATTCCAAAGAGGGATACAATCATGGACCACTTCTAGGATATCTTTACACTTAGAAAAGAATACTAGCAAAGACCTGCAACAATCTCCTTTCTGCAAATGGGAGACCATTAAGAGTACAAGCTAGAAAAGACAATCTTTCACTAGACTAGACCAACAAGATTCAAGTCATTACTCAATATTGCAGCATATGAGTGGCAACAACACTTGTATATTTCTTCAAGAGCTCTTCGAGTACAAATCTGGCTAGAGTTTTCCCAATAACTAGCAAAGGCTGCTCAAATGAGCCAAGAGAATGCACATTTATAGCTTTGAGAGAGAGGTCAAGCCAAGGAAGTTCAAGAGTCACTTGGACATTTGTCCACATGTGAAAATCAGTTACAATTGCATGTGGAAGAGGTGTGGGACGAGCTATGCCATGTCATAGAGGTCTACTTGTCCAAAACAAGTCATAAGAATGGTGAAAAGTGGCATAAAACCTTCAAAATTGACACAGGAAACTGCCTCCATCAAAGACCATCCATGAACGTTTGAAACTGAAAACAGGAGAGTCGACACATAGCACTGTTCGAAGGAAATGGAACTCATGGCGACAGAAAATGCTCCTAACTGCTAGCTATTTTCTGGACACTTGTGTTTGTCGATTTCGTGGAAGCTCCTTGATTTGGGTCAGCTGCCAGCAACAACTCAAACTGTCGATCTGTCTATTTTTCACTTGTTTTGTTTACACCAGATGCTCGGGATCTTGCCATTTGTTACCTCTATATTTGCTCTCAGGTTCCCGTCAAGTCTTTTTTGACTCCAATGACTATTTTCTGTAGTTTAAAGTTGACATTTTGCGGGCCATCACCTTGCTTATTCATTTGGAACACTTTCCTCGGACTTAAGTTTCTTTCGGACCTTTGTCAAGTGCTCTTTAACTATGGAAAGTGCCCTTCGAATCATGAAAAGTGCCCTTTCGGGACCTCAGCATGGGACACTTTTGCTTGCAAGATATCTTTCGGGGAAATTATTTGGGACACTTGGCTTCAAAGGTGTCCTTCAGAAAGATTTGTCTCGCCCACTTTTCCCGAAAGAAATTCTTCGGGTTTTGCTTTTGACCATTTTTGCAGACAATTTTCTCGAATAAATTCCTTCGGATTTTTTTTTCCTGCATTAATTCCTTTGGACTTTTGAATAGCGCACCCTGCTTGAAAAATACCCTTTGGAAAGATTGGGATGCACTTTTTGGAACTTCTGTTTGGTCCACCTTCCTGTGAAAATACCCTTCGGATTTTTTGTAAAGTACCTTTCGGCTTTCTGAAAATGTCCCTTCGAAAAAGTTGGAGTGACCCCGTCGGAAAAGTCGAAAACGACCTTTTTGGAAAGATGGAGGTGCCCTTCGGAAAAGTTGAAGTGCCCTTCGGAAAAGTTGCAAATGACCCCTTCGGCTTGAAAAGATATCTTTTGGAGAAATTGTTTCGGAGAATTTTCCCGAAGGAGTTAGTCTTCATCTTTGGGAAGTCTATCTCGGACAAATTGTCTGAAAGAATTTGGCACTTGGCCAAATGAAAAGTCTGAAAGAAATAACACTTAGTCAAAAACAAAAGACCCGAAAGGATTACTTTGCAAAGGCTTAGCAAAAGACCAAAAGCAAACTTTCCGAAAGAATTAGACTCGTACATTTGTTGTGGGCTTTGTCAAAGAACACTTCTTCTGAAGAAAATCTACATATTGGTTAAGCTTTCCAATAGGGGTACCCAATTTTGACCCGAAAGGCCAAAATTTGGTCAATAGGTACACAAGGTAGCTCTTTTAAGGCGAGAAGTTTGTAGATTCCATGTTGTTGGAATTGTTTGAAGTTTCAAGGGTCATTGTCACCTTGGACCTCATAAATGGAATTTGGCACTGGCACACAAAAGAAGCTGCAACCCTCATATGATGAGTCCAAGAGTGTCCAAACAAGATGTTATAAGAGAGTGGAAAGTTGAAGATATTGACTTTCACTAGCGATTTGAGGGGGTAAAGTGATGGGTAGCCAAACACATCCCATTGGAGGTTGTTGTCTTCAATCGTAACCTTGACAGTTGTTAGGAGTAGACAATAGATTATTGGTTGAATAGCCAAGGGACTTAATATTATCTATTGAGGCAACACATGTGCCGAAGCCTTTCTTAATGTGGACACTACTTGTTTTAATGTTGATAAATAGTGGAGGGTATAGACATGAAATAGGAATTTGTTTGAAATCATGGCTTGGGTTGGAAATTTAAGAGAGCGAGTTTGATCGGTAGTTCTATTAATTTTAATTGACAAACATTCATATTGTTGCATTATACTCTCTTCGAGATTGTGTAATGGGGCCTTTTGGCCAATGGGGGGTGGTTGGGGGATGTTCATGTCAAATAATAGTTTTAGAAGGCATTTGTGATGTTTACGAGATGCTCTCATTAATTCAAGGAATTCAATCTTCCTAAGTAAATTGGAGAGCTCCGCAATTGAGTCCCGTCCTTTGAAGCTAGTTTTTTTTAATTTGGATTGTACCTTAGGAGGGGTAGTCATAATGATCTTAGATTTGGCATTAGGAGGGGCATTAGGAGGGGTTGAATCCAAGTTTTTATTTTTTGCTATGTTTTGATGTCATCAGTTGTGCCAAAGGCGTTGGGTGAGTCAATGAGCGTCATTGGCTTGGCTGTTGAGGTTGGCAAAGGGTTTTCTGCTTTTTTAATGTCATTGGCCAAGCCAATGATATATTTGTGTAGATTTCAAAAATTTGGATTTCAAAGGTATTTTTAATAGTTGTTTGAGGTATGGGATTTTCCTGTACAATACTATAGGTTTTCTAATTATTTATGGGTGAATTATGGGTTGGGTAACCTCGTTCAACACATGCAATGATACATATCATACCTTGCATTTGGACTATTCTTTCTTCATTGGTTGAAGCATCAAGGTTAACGTAGTTTCAATTACATTGGCCACTTGGCTAGCTTTGGTAGGATTTTGACTATTTTGGGGTTGATTACTTTGAGGAAGAGCTTGGATCGTGCTTTTGGAATGATTCGGTAATGGATTGTTCTATATGCCTAAAGGCACGTTTGCTTGGCGTATAGCTTCATGCTGGTTGTGTATCTAAGAGTGAGAAACACTTGGTATCTTTTTCGAATCATTGCTTCATGGTCAAAATTATTTCCCAGTAGGAAGAAATATTCTAGGCTTCTAAGGTTGTGACAATTTTTGTGGGAGTGGACCTAGTTAGCATGCCACCGACAAATTTTGGAGGGTCAATCCATTGAGGGATCAACTTAGTTAGGTTGGATTCTCAAGGGCAAGGTTTAGGTAATTCGCGCGTGATTTCTTCTTTGCTTCATTCTCTTGGTTGAGAATTGGGATGAAATGGATTTCCCAGGATTGGTTGGGAAAGAGTCCCATTTTGATAGCATTGATTGTTCTTTTGGAGTCAAAGCTATGGTCAAAAGTATCAGATACACTATCATTAGTGGCACGCAGATTTTTGTTCTGCATTAGGATTCTAGTAGCTTGTTTTTTTGCGGTTGAGGATTCTCAAATTGTCTCATGAAATGAACATGCATTTTTTGTCTTGGTCAAGGGCTGCCTCCAAGGTTTTAGGAGAGAAGAATTGGAATTCGTATCGTAACTTAGGTTCTATGCCAGTTGTAAACAATTTGAAGAGACATTCTTCATTCATGTTATGATCGGCTCTATGGGCTAATGACCTCCATCACTTGATGAAATAATGGGTAGATTCATGGGCGAATTGCTAAGCATTGACAAAATTGTCGAAGTTATCTCAAGGGAAATCATGGTATTGAAATTCTTATACAAGGGCATTGACTAAATCTTCTAGTTCAACTATGGATTGAGGCTTAAGTTTATTGTACTATTCTAAAGCATCCCTAGTTAGGGTTTTTGCTAATAGCTTAGCAGCTGGGTACGTATCATATGAGATAGTTGGAGTGATTCCTCCAATTCAAGGGAGCTAAGGGCTAAGTGATTCCTTGGCATTTAGCATAGTTACCATGTTTGAAAAGTTTAGAAGGGGAAAAATGTTCGGAAGCTAGGGATTTTGCAAAAGGTTTGGTTTGGTTTGGAAAATTTTATAAATTTTTAAAAATAAAAAAAATAAATATCATACATATTTGTAAAGAAAATACTACTTACGCACAACACGAAATAAACATACACGTGACATTAATGCATAGAAAAATCCAATAGAGTAAAACTTCAATGTTCATAGTTCATACATATAAGATATAACAATAAGAAATATCCATTGTTTAACTTCAAACTTTAAAGTTTCGAGCATTAACTAAAAACAAGAATGAAATTTTAAACTTTTGCAACATCAAAACCTGCATCTACAACAAAAGTATTATTAGCATATTCATCTAATTCTACACTAGTAGGCTCATCAACAACATCAATATTTTCTTCATCTCCAAAGCATGGATTGTTAGGACGAGAGTTATCATTTTCATTTGTAAGAGGTGAGTAAGCAATTGTAAATTGCTATGGACAAACACAAGATCAAAGAGTTTTTGAGCCCCTAGCCGATTCCTCTTATTAGTGTGTATTTGATCAAAGTTTAAAAACTTGTACTCGGTGGTTCAAAATTTTGACCCATACTCGGGACTTGAGAATTACTCGGCAATTTCTTGACAACTTTATTGCTAATTTAAAAAATATATGAACTCATAAAATAAGTGAAATAACATGTAAAACATTGTTAAAAAACATGAGAAATGAATGTAGAGAATACATAAGTATATTTTATATTAGTTTTTGATCAAACAAGAATACAATGCTCAGTTTTAGACAAAAAAAAGAGTACAATGTTCATAGACTAGTCCTCAATGTACCATATAATCATTTCCATGCCTTCTCTGCTGTGTAGTGGAAGGTAAGAAAGCATAACATTAGAAAATGCAGAACTGCTAACTATAAGATTGCACATCGGTCAACCCACATAAGACTTAAGTTGCCGCATTTTAATTCATGTTCATGGAAGATAAACTTCCTAAAATATTCATTACTCAAAAACATAGATAAATTTCTAATTAAATTTGACTAAACGAAATATTAAAAAAATATAAAATTTTAAAATATTTACCAATACTATACATTAAAATGATTATATATATAATATCTAAAAACATTTTTTTTTAATATAATTAAAAACATATAATATAAAAAATACATAAAATAAAATTAAAAAATAATATAAATTGAAAAACATGGTATTTTAAAAGAAAAGTATAACATATAATTTAAAAAATATAAATATATAATAAAAACTTAAAAGTTTAAATGTAAAACCAAAAAAATAAAAAAACCAAATTCTATTCTGTATAAAGTTGTGTTTCAAAACTTTATAGAACAGTAACTTTGAACTTTAAAATAAAACTAAAAAAATGATATTAGTTAAATAATTAAAAGCCTCGTTTGGGCCACGCAATGCCTGCGAGCAAAAGTGGAAAATCCTCAGCAGCACCCTGCATCTACGACAGGGTCACACAGCTTCACATTGCGATGACACAAACCTGCGGTTACACTTACAGCCTACTTGCAAACATTTTAGGTTTTTCAGCCTGCGTTAAACTTCAAACTTCAGTGATCATTCCTTTCACAAACATTCACAGCTACAACGCCAACTTTAGACTGGATTTTCTGAATTAGAAGCCCTAAATCGTGAGCAGTCAAGACTCAAGATTCACAAGCTCTAAATCACAAGTAGTCAAAGGCTATAAATCGTGAGCAGAGTGGAAATGATATATTGCAAGCAGACCACCCTAATCATGAGCAACTGACCCTAAACGTGAGCAAATGTCGAGAGCAGGATGAAAATCATGATTGCAGTTTGAATGACAATTTTTTGGTCCTTGTTATAATCCCAAGCCCAGGGTGACCCAAAAAACTGTGATTTTTGGCGAGTAAGTGCAGTTAGTTACTTGCCAAAAAACATGGTTTTTGTGGGTCGACCCATACCAAGATAAGTTTAGCGATTTACTGTTTCAGAACCTGCAGATAAGAACCCACGAAAAACTGCCGGTTTACTGCATATTTTAATACAGAGGATTAAATCGTGTGTACTTCCACTGCTTTTACATGTAGAAGCACTGGAACACTCGCTGAAGATTCGCACAAGCTTTTGCAACTCTGGAGTAGAAGCCCCTTAAGTTTGCCACCATTTAGATGGTTCACACTTCAACCTGCTTGCCTTTGCTTTATTGATGCCAAACATTTTCCGTTGGTTTTTTAAAACATTAAGTCGCTTTCTCATTACTTCCTTCTCATCTTCATCAAGAACCAACTTGTCTAATGTTGCAAATACATCTCTCATTATCTCTTCATCTGCATCATGATTTGCCTCTATAAATTTAAGATTTAAATAGCATGCTGCCATGTGTAAAGGACAATTTAGCATGAACCATCATTTGTCCATGATTTTTCAAATACGTTTAACTTCTTCAACATCCCCTGCAAGTAATTTTTGAATTTATTCCTTTGCTATGTCCATTCCCTCATACACAAAAGCCATGCAAGGTTGATTGCCATCAACCATTTTTAAAGTTCTTACAAGTGGCTCAAACACCATTATGATATTTTTGGCCACCTCCCAAAATGTTTTCCCTAATATAATTTTTTCAATATTTTTGAATGGACTTCTTTGGAAAGCTTTGACTTTGCCCATTTGTTAGTCACCATCATTTTTCTCAATGCTGTCCTCCCCTCTACCTCCCTTTTCAAAGCAATTAAGTTGGTGGCAAATTTTGTTTCAATAAGGGATAGAAACTCACGCTTTGCAAATGAACAATAAAAGTTCAATGTCAAGTGGTGATTGAGGATAAACTTAAAAAATTGTTTTCTTTCATTCACAATATTATTTACCCGCTCCAATTTTAATAGATCTTCAAGCAAAAGATCCAACACATGTTGCACATGGTGTCCAAAAGAGATGAGAAAATCTATTCATGAGTATATCATGTGCTTCTTTAGAATTTGCTGCATTAACTGTAATAATTTGAACTACATTCTCTTCTCGTATCTCTTAAATCGTTGATATGATACATTTGGAATTAAAAAGAGGTTTTTTTAGTTCAATGCTTGTATCAATTGATTTTATAACATAGCACCTTCAGGGGATATTGCCAAAACATTTAGGAGGGGCCTTATTTTTGAACGAGACTATCCATCACTTACCATCGTGCACTCTTTTTCAAATTTTCTACATTTCATCTAGCTTAGACCAGTTCTTGCTTTTTCATAGCAAGACAATTTGTAACCCTTCTCAAATCCGCATCTAAGAAGGTTTTGAAATGTGGGCAATGGATAACATTGAAAGGAATGGCCTCTGCACAAACAATCTAGCGGCCAACTTGGTTACATCATGTTTTTGTTGTTGCCTCTACATAAATTTCAATGAACGTTGTGACTTTACAACTTCACTTGCACTTCCACTTGAAAATGGTGTTGGATTTTAGACTTCTTTGCTTTTGAAGTTGATGATCTGCATACTCTGCTTCCTTTGAATTTTTATTTGTTACTTCACAATGTTTCACATATGAAGATCTTCCAAGATAATGGTATTGAACTTTAGTTATATTTTTTGTGATATGACCATTGCATAAGGTGCATTTCATATTTTTTATCTTCTCTGGACAATATATTTCATCTCTAATGGACGACTAGACATGCTGTAAACTGTATGCTCATTGTGCATTGCTCAACCTTGCATACACTATTTTGAACTTGCCAACTATACCCTCACTACCTACTGCTCAACCTTGCATACACTGTTACGAACTTTTGATCTCTGTTGTGAAATTTAATGAAACCTATTCCCCTATAAATGTTATCATTTTTAATACTTTTAATATTTATATACTAAAACTTAAAAATTAATTTATCATTTACTTTAAGAGTGTATTTTATAAATTTAAGTTTTTGCTGTATATATTTATAAATATAAATTTAAAAAAGATAAAATAAAAGAAAGACTTAACTTTAAATTTAAGAAATAAAATAATATAAATTTTAAAATTAAATAAAATATAAAACAAGCCAAAGTTTGAAGCCAGCTGGAAAGAAATATAGGGATGAGTTTCGAACAGGGACTTGCAACTTGTTTCAAGCTTTCAGACCTCCTTCCTCCTCCAAATCTCCTCGATACATGTCAAGCCCTAAGAAGTTTAGGGATATTTTGTCTGTTAATGCCAACATCAAACAAACCCTCGCCAAAAGTAGCCTGTAAGACTTGCACAACGTGCAAACTTTACAAAGATGTCAATATTTATTATTTTCTTAGTCGTGCGAGCTAGATTGTGAGTCGTGCAAGATTTGAGAAGAAAATATCGACTAGGGCAAAAAATGTTGTAGTTTACACGCAGTGACCGCCACGAACCAGTAACCAATAATTGCGATTGCAATGTTGGAAGATCTTTGCAATGTTCCGAAGTTTGCGTTCCTCTATTTCAAATGGCTCTCTTTTCTTTTTCTTGTCTAGGGTTTCCTTTTTTTGAATGGAATAGGGGTGAGTACGTTTAGTCAATGTATTGTATTGGTTTTAGGTTCTGGATGCTTTTGTTTAAAAATTAATATTATTTATTTATTTTTTAATCGATTTTTTTATCAAAAAAAAAAAAGGAAAACGGAACTTAAATTCAATCAGCCCGAAATATTCGGTTCAAACTGAATATCAGCCCGGTTCTGACAAACATGGCAACTATGCTATTGAGCATTATGGCAGTATATTCTTATCCGATGGATTTTTTTATGGGAATTGAAACAGGAATTTTTAGTGGACAAGATACAATTGCGTTTATATTTTCGATGAAAAATGTCATTGACTATGTCAGATTGGTTGTCGGAAAATGCAACTTGTAAGCTTCTCCATGTCATAATTTATGGAGAAAAGCACACTATAAACTCCTACATAATCGTTTGAAAGTCTGCTCTTTTTGCACCTTGGCTTTTTTTTGGGTTGTCATGTTAAAAGGATTAGGGTTTGAAATATGTTTTTGGGCAAACCATGTGGAGCCACATTGCCATGCCTGTTCTTCAGTATGGGGTATACTTTATGAGACTATTCATTGATGATATGTTTTTTCTTTTTGTTCCAAGGCATGCGTTGGTTGCATGCCCTCTTTATATGTGGAATTGGTGAGAATCATAAAAAGCATTTATGTTTTGTATGTATGCATCTTATAGGGCAGTTGTCAAAATGTTGGTTATGCCATTTCATAGATGCAAGAAGTGGCTTGTGTAAGCATAGGCTTCTTCTCCCTGATGATGGGTCCAGTAGAGGAGGGGAAATGTCATCTCTAAAAACTATGCAGTCATATCCAGTAAATGTTCCACAATAATGCTACAATTTTCCCTTCTAATACTGTCGTAAAATTTGATAAGAAACTCTAATTTCCTATCTTATGATGGCAGTGTTGAATGAATATCAGATAAATTGTTTGATTATGTAAAGACGTTTAGGCAATTCCTAAATTGTTTGCTAATTCCATATCTGCTTTACGAATTGCTAGTCCTGATGCATTGTGCTTATGGCACTTGCAGTGTTCACAAGCTTAACTAATAATTTCTACAGATCTATACGTGAACTCAACAAAAACAGTATAAAGTTCAGTACGATGGCTATATTTAACTACAGCGGGAAGCATAAGCCCTGCTTTGTATCCTGCTAACTGTGCTTTCTTCATAAAAGGGTCCAATGAAAAAGGCCTACTCAGTTTCCATGTGTATTTGCATGCGCTTGAATGGTTCCTGTTATAAGGAAAACACCAGTTATATTTTACTTCTTTCTTGCTGTGCATGCAAGCTGTTTCTTTCATTATTTTGTTCGAATACCTAGTCAGTATTCAAAATATGCAGGGGCAAGTAAATCGTTGGACTCTGGGAATAAAAATTTGATAACGCAACCTCCAGGAATTTTGAAGTGGGAAAGGATTGGTTTGTACTATATCTTTACTTAAAGGATAATATTTAACTGTAATGCACTCAATTTCTTGTTTATTGTTCTAATTTTTATAGTTTGCTTATTAAGAGTGGGGGATGATTTAATTGAGCTTGGATGTGCTTCTTCATATCGTTGCATATATCAGTTTTATATTCTGATTGTAATCCACATTAAAGTTGCGGAGCTTTTCTTTCATGAATCAGATTCTATTTACATAGTTTGTAAGATGAAAACACTTACTTTCATGACCCGGATTGGAGGCTCATTAGGTTGTTTGTCTCTTGATGCCTTCTTATTTGTAGCTACCATGACAAGTTTTAATGGCCTTGCAAGTCTATTCGTGCTAAGTACTTTTGTTTCATTTTCTTCAGGTTATTGACATGCTTGTTTTCAAAGGTGAAGAAGAACTCAGAAACTGTATTGATCATTCAAAGCAACGGCATCACATCATTGGTCAATATGTTATTGGTCAACAAGGGCTAATACCATCAAAGATAGGCGTCATTGACCGTTATGGAGACTCGGAATTTCTGAAGAAATTTTATGCTAGCAATAACTTCTAAGCTAAACAATGACATTAAGCATGTCGGCCGCAGTTAAAACTTGCAAAGATTGATTGTTTGAATATTGTTCGGATGCTTTCAAGAAATTTGACAGCAAGATCTTTTTTCAGAGTTTGTTGTTTATCTTGCTTTTTCCTGATCGCTGCCAAATGCAAAGACTTTGAAACACAAGTAATAAGCTTGAATTTGATTCTTGAAAATGTAAGATACATCCCTTTTCATTGGTCTGCCAAGACTTCTTCGATCATTAATTCATCGTGTATTTTAAGTTCTTTTATAATTGTTCATCTATTTTGTGCCTAGTCAAAATATGTTGGCACTTTACAATTTTTGATTTAGCTTCTGGATATATGTGCAAACATTATCCTTCCTTCCTGATACAGAATGTTGAAAGAATCAGAAAAAAGAAAAGGGGCTTGGAATATTATTGTTCAAGTAAAAAAAACATTTGAGCGAGCAATTGATTTTATGAATCTATTATTTGAAATCCTTTTGGGTCTGTAATATTGGAAACAAACAGATAGAAACAACGCCACTTAACCAAAAAATGGCAATCTCAAAGGCTTAAAAAAACAAGAAGATACCATTCTCCAGTTTTGCTGTTGCTTCTATGCCCGGTCTCTGCCTTCTCTTATGACCCGACTATGTTTCCGTTCTGCTGTTCCTTCGTTGGTGGCCCTAAAGTTATTTAAACGAGGTTGTGGGGAAGCCTTTACCTAGATCTTGCCTCATGTAGACACTAATATGCAATATAGAGACTAATATGCATGTATTGATCTTCAAACATAAAGTCCAAGCTCCCTGTCTTTTCGTCATGGAAGTTGCTTAAGCACAATTCTACCCACACAAAGGCTATTTATTTTCAAGTTTTGTGGTTATGAAATTAACACGACAGCAAGTTTGAAGCTGCCAAGAAGTACAATATTACTCGTTTTGCTAGAAATAGACCCTACTATAATTAAGGTGCTTAAGAGGAACAGAGGCACCTACTACCTGAATTTTGCTCGTTAGCTGTGCAGTATTTAGGTCTGGAGACACTTTGTTATTCAGAAGCTGATGCTTAAACTGAATGGTTGTTGGATATAACGTGGGTTTTGATGTTATGTCTCCAGTTCATCGAATGTCCAATTTGCATGCAGACATTTCTTTGCGGAGTGTTTTAAGCAGGCTGGAATTGATGTGCTTGTCAATGAACTGCCTGTACGTTCACATTGTTGGAAAGATTCCTCAGTCAAACGTCTTAACAATAAACTAATTGTAAGCTATTGACTATAAAGCAATATGTTTTAGCCCAACAGAGTGTTGGGCCCGCCCATCTTCCAAAGTTTATCATCTTTTCTCTAATTTGAAGAGAAAAATTTATCAATCATTTGCGTGATGGAAGCTCTAGGATCTGAACAGATATATGGAGATTTTGAATGCATTTTCACGACACGAGGTTATTTTTTCTGTAATAACATATATTTATGTTGCAAATCTAAGCAAACATGCTAAAAGGGGTGACAACATTTTTAGGGTCATACATATGCCTTTATTGCAGCCATCACTTTTTTATTGATTTGGTAAATTTCCTTTGTGGGGTGACATTTGGCTTGGATGCCATGATTGAAAGGGATGGCATCAAATTCACGTAGTACTTGCACCTGGACTTGTCCCCTTGGCTATATGACATCCAACTCCTCATTTTTTTGATTTAGTGAATTTCCCTTGCAGGGTGATCTTTGGTTTGGATGCCATGATTGAGGCGTATCTTTTGCTCGAATTTTATTTGTGATTGCTCAGCTGTTGTTATCCTCAGCATGGCGTGCTCAATGAAATTAGAAAAATAATTTAATAAGCATCAAGTGTTATTATTAGACATGTTAGATTTAGAGTTGCTGTTATTATTAGACATGCCAAATTTAGTTGGTGTTATTATTAGAGTTGTCATTATTAGACCGTAAATATATTGCAACTCTAGCCTTATTTATTTATAAAAGCAAGGCAGGGTGGGTGAGTGATTCATTCAATTAGGTGCAATATTTTGTAATTCTGTCTTTCTGAGTAATATGCACTGTTGATGCGCTACATATACAGATTTAGTTTATATAGTACACTCTTTAATTTTTGATTAAATATAGTGTCTGTCGTGAATTTTCAATTCAAAAATTTGATTCTTAACATTATGTCGTTTTAAGAGGTGTTTAGGTTTTTAAACAGAGAGTGTAGATCAGCACAACATGATTCAAATTTAACATGGTAGTAGAGTGTTGCATCTGAGATCATGTAGATCTATGTTTGGTGTGGGTTGATACCAATGAGAGGGTGTTGGTAGAGGATCTCAATGGGTGCGATGCCCTTAGCTTTAGTGGTTTCACGCTGATCTATGCATGTGATAGGCACTTGGACTCGTGAAGTGTCGTTTTGAATTGATTCCAAACTGATATGGTTGTGAAGTGTATTCTAGAAACTGTAGAATGACTACGCTTGGTCTCAAAGAGGGTGGTAGGTTAGAAGGTACTTCCAACTGCACACCATAAAAGTGTAGATGGCAAACACTTTTGGAGGAGGTTGATCTTTGGGGCTTTTTTGATAAGAAGGTTACAACGCCTACCGATCTTGTAGAGTTTGCTGAACACAATAAGGTGGTGGCCAAAACGAAGAGAACCATCTTTGATATTGTGAAGGACCACTTGATCCCTCCCATTATAGAGAAGATGATGATGAAGGAGATGTGTGGTGCGTTATCAGTCTTTAACTGAGTGAGAACATATCTCACAAGATGCTTTTGAAGAACAAGCTCACCAACACGTACATGAGAAATACTTATATTGTGGTGAATGAGTTGATGAAAATCATGGAGTCGAGAGATAAGCTTGTTGCTATAGGTACGAAGGTCGACGATGAAGAGTTAGTTCCCATAGCTTCGAAAGGATTCATGGCACCTCGGCAACACTCTATGTAGGGTGTGTGTTTTCGAGAGAACATGTTCACTTTTGAGAAATTATGGGATGCCTTTGTCTAGGAGGAGACAAGGTGAGACATTGTTGCAGTGAGAGAGGATGAGATCCATAACCTATCTTGCATCGGGAATGTGAGAAGAAAAGCTAATAAAGGAGGGCCTAGGGAGTGTCTAAAGTGGGACAAGGAAGATTCAGGTTCTTCTAATTGGAGTAATAAAGATTCGAGTCATGAAGTGCTTCAAGTACCACAAGATGGGCCACTCTGCATCTTAATGTAATAAGAAGAATAGGAAGGGTAAGCAACAACAACACAATTTGTAGGGAATGCAAAATCTTCCATGAGAGTGGATGAGTTATTATCCAAGCTTGAGACAACCTTCTTTAAGGTGTCGTGTCTTTCTACTAACACCGTTTATGGTGTAGGGTGATGTGGATGATGGAGCATCTAGAGACATGACCTTGAAAAAGAAGGTCTTCAGTAGACTACAAGAACATATGGTCAGCATATACACAAAGTTGGGCGATGATGCCACATATTTGGTTACAAGAACGGGTTCTATCTCCTTTTGCATGCCATTAGGGGATGTTCTTGAGCTTGATGGTGTTTTGTACGTTCCATGTTTAACTAAGAAAATTCTTTCGGTGCCAACCATGATAGATCTTAGGTGTGTCGCTGTGTTTGATGATCAACAAGTTATTATAAGAGATTGCCGTTGTGAGCATCGTTGAGTTTGGGCCAAAGGTGAACAAGAAGGTGAACTATACATGGTTCTTGTTGATCTAGTGAATCATGACAATGACAATTTGTGTGAGGTATGACACAAATGATCGGGTCACTTCCACTATAGAGCACTACCTATCTTGAAGGGCATGGCGTAGGCATTGTCAGGGTTCGAGATTGAGAGGACATGAATGTGCAAGAGCTATGAACTCGGCAAACATGCCAACGCTGCTTTCCCATGTAGTGAGCACAAATCAAGAGAGATTCTTGATCTAATTCATTTAGACATGGATCGATGACTTCAATGTCTTTGATAAGTAATTTATCTTATGTTTCTTTCATTGATAATTCTTCTAGAAAACCATGGATTTATTTTATGAAGACTAAGATTAGAGAATATGTTTCAAGAATTCAAGGCCTTAGTTGAGAATCAAATAGGCAAGAAGATCAAAGTGTTGAGTTTTGATGATGGAGGAGAGTACACCTCAAAGATGCATTTTGAACATAAGCTTGGATCAAGAAGGTGTTGATTGTATTGTACAACCTAAAGCAAAATGGGGTTGCAGATTGGAAGAACATGTCCATCATTGAGACAACCAAAGCCATGACCCACGACATGGTTTTGCTCATGTGCTTAAGGGAAGAGGCATGTAATACAATTTTATATATTTTAAAAATGTGTTCTCATGGGGTTTTGAAGGACAAGGCATTGAAAGAAGTTTTTATATGTGAGAAGCCTCATGTATTACACTTTTGTGTTTTTGAGTGTCATGTTTATATTCACGTATTAAATGAGAAGAGAACTAAATTTGAACCCTTGAGCATCAAGTGTATATTTGTTGGTTACAGTGAGACCTCTAAGGCTTACCTGATTTACATTTTAGCACAAAAAAAGACAATGGTAAGTCGAGCTGTGAAATCTGATAAGGATGCATGGTCCTCTAAGTCTCAGGGGCCCCTTGGGGAGGTTGAGGGACAAAAGCTTGCTGTCCCAAGTGTTGATTCATAGATTAAAACAAAATCAGATTTGAGTCAACATATATCACTTTACCATCGAGTTCCACAACTAAGAAGCCTATGCAGCATAGCTAGACATTACAAGGGGCACAAGGGCAATTAAGAGCACCAAAATATTCTTTCCATGTGAGTCACCCCCCTAAGAAATTTCCTACTTATGTTGCATTGATGTTTTTTATTGTTAATGCAAAGCCTTCTAGTTATGAGGAGGTCATAGTTGAGCAGGTATGGTGGATGCCATGCCCGAGGAGTATAACTCTTTTGAAGAATGATGTCTACAAGATTGTGCCGAGACTAGTGGTAAAATCAATGATTAATTCTAGTTGGTTGTATAAAATCTAACATGTAGTTGATGGGAGCATTGAGAACTACAAGCCCAAACTTGTAGCAAAAGGATCTTCATAGAGAGAGGGAGTTGAATATTATTAGACCTTTGCTTTAGTTTCCAGGTTTAATTCTATCAACGCCATCGTGTCTATTGCATCGGTGTTTAGTTGGCCTTTATACCAGAGGAATGCAAATACTACTTTTATGAATGCTTTGATTGAAGAAACATATATTAATCAACCGAGGGGTTTTAAGATGCATGGGCGAGATACTAGTGTAAGTTAAAGAAGGGCATTTATGAACTGAAGTAGGCACCACATGCTTAATACTCATATATTGATGAGTACTTGTTGAATTTGTGTTTCAACAAAATTTCAATAAGTTTTGAGATGCATGGGTGAGACACTAGTGTAAGTTAAAGGCCATTTATGAATGGAAGTAGGCACCATGTGCTTAATACTCACATATTGATGAGTACTTGTTGAATTTGTGTTTCAACAATATTTCAACAAATCACAATCTTTATTATTTATGATAAATTTGCTCTGCTTGTTTTGATATTGTAGGTAGATGATTTGATCATTATAGGTAAGCTATGAGAACCTCATTGCATGGTGCAAGGAAAAGTTGGGCATCAAAATGGACATGAAAACATCAACATTATGCATTATTTCTTAGGTCTAGAGGTTTAGTAAGGTGTAGGTGACGTCTTCCAACTTGGATAGGGTATGTACACTATGTAGATTTTGAAGAGATTTCAAAAGTTGGATTTTAAACCCTCAACCACTCTTATGGTTCCAAAATTGAGGTTGTCTAGTGTCTCAGCGTTAGATTTGGTAGATCCTTCTTTATATAGGAAATTGATTGGTTCTCTTATGTAACTTGTGAATACAAGGCCAAATATTTGTTTTACAGTAAATATCTGAAGCTAGTTCATGGCTAAACTGACACATCCATTGGAGGGTTACAAAGCATGTGCTCTGATAATTGAAGGCCACAGTTCACTAAAACATGAGGTATGTGTGAGATGGTGAGTTTGTATTGTATGGGTTTGTTGATTATCACCGGGTAGGAGATGCAAATACAAGGAAGAACACTTCAAGGTTTAGTTTTAGCGTGGGCACAAGTATGACTTCCTAGTTTAGCGAGAAGCAGTCTTTAGATGTACTCAATTCAATAGACAATTAGTATATGATACCCTCATATGCTAATTGTGAGGCCATATAGCTTTGCAAGGTGATAGTTGAATCAATTGACGAGATGTTATAGCCTACAATTGTCTATTGTGACAAATAGAGTTGCATCAAGCTCTCTAAGAATCTAGTGTTTCACGATTGCTTCTAGCACATTGATAATTTGTACTATTTTATTAGAAACAAAATTCATAAGGTGGAAATTATCCTTGAGTATGTTCCTTCAGAGTTGCAAGTGGAAAATATGTTGATGAAGCCACAAGTTTAGGGGAAGTTTGAGATGTTGAGGGCAAGACTGCTTGGTAAAGAACACCTTCATTGCAATGAGGAAATGTTAAAAATTTACATGTGATTACTTGGTTTTTGTTATCCTTAGCGTGGTGCACTCAACAAATTCAAAACAAAAATTTAAATAGGCATTTAGTATTATTATTAGACAACTAAATTTAGAGTAGTAGTTATTATTAGACATGCTAATTTTAGAATTGTTGTTATTCTTAGACATGCTAAATTTAGAGTAGGTATTATTATTAATTCGTCTAAATATATTGTAACTCTAGCCTATTTCATCTATAAAATCAAGGTAGGGTGGGTGAGTGATTCATTTAGTTAGGTGCAATATTTTGTAATTCTTTATTTCTAAGTAATATACAAAGTTGATATGTGTTTGGGCAAGAGATTTGTTTGCTTTACATCACTAATTTTTGAAGATTTGGTTTATGCAATAATTTTTAATTCTTTCTTTTTGAATAGTATATAGAGTTGACATGTGTTTGAGCGAAGAATTTGTTTGCTTTACAACACTGTTTTTATGCAGATTCAATTTACACTGTTCATCGTCTTGAATTTTAAATTAAATGTAGTGTTTGCACTTGTGAATTTTCATTCCAAAGTTTTGAGTCTAATAGTATATTGTTTTAAGAGGTGTTTAGTTAAGGTTTTGTTTCATTATAAGTACAAATATGTGCACCATGAATTAAACTTTAAAACGTTTTCCAACAAATTCCCTTGGGGCTTGCACCTAGCCTCATTTGTTGGGGTACACCACATCTAATTCAATTGGATGTGGTATTTAGCTCACTTTCAACACTTTATCATGTCTCCATGAGGAGTTGAACTTGGAGGTCCCATTTTAGAAGTGACAAAAATTTCCCACTTCATCTCATTGCATATGATTATTTACAACATTGCATTGAATAGTCGGAGTTGAATATAATATAACTTGAGGCTTAGTCTTATATCTCTGTAATCTTAATCGCTGGAAAGGATTTACTAATATTGTAGAGCACTTAGATTATTGATTTCGTGTAGCTAGTTGCAAGGGAATGGGATTATTGAATCATCAATCCTAAATGTCTCATTTTCGGATCACACTCCTATCTCCTTATCTATTAAAATAGATAAGGTTCATGAAAGATGCCCTTTCAATTTGAACTTATGTCGTTGAGACATCCAAATTTTGAGGATTAAATGAAATTTTGGAAGAATAGCTTTGATCTAGGTCAAGATCATTGATGTTCATATTTTCCAAAAAACTAAGACTACTTAAAAGACAATATTAAATAATGCAATAAGAGAATTTTTGGCAACATTTTTGAAGAAAATGTGATTTTGGAGGATGAACTTGAGTTATTAAATTCCAATAATCAGACTTCCTTTATGATTTCAGATCATCTTTAAGAGGAGTTGTTGGGTCATGAAATCTATTTGAGGGAGAAAATTTATTGGAAACAAAAATCTAGGGAATCATGGATTAGGGAGGAGGATAGGAATGCTAATTTTTTTCACCAATCAACTTTGGCAAGAAGGCAAGTGAATAGATTATGTAAGATTAAAAATAGAAATGTCTTGGTCTAAGAAGAGCTTGAGGCTATAATAAATTACATTGTGGATTTTTTCAAAAAAATATTGTTAGAGGAAGCTCACAAGGAGGAAAGGGGAATGGGAATAATCATATCAAGTGTATAAAAATTAATTTTTAAAAGACATTGTGGATTTAATGAATAAATTTTACGAAGAAGAAGTTAAAGCTATTCTATAGTATATGGAATCAGATAAGCCACAATGTTTCAAAAATTTGGGAGACTCTGTGAAAGGAATTGACAAGAGTGGTAAATGAGTCTTTGGAGTCAAAAAAACTATTATGAGATCTTAATTGTACTTTCATTTCATTGATTCCTAATAACCAATACATCTACATTTGCATATTTTATACGAATCTCCTTTTGTAATATTGTATACAAAATAATTTCCAAGAAAATAGTTGAAAAGTTGAAATTATTACTCCCTTTGATAATTTCATTGGAATAAGGTGGGTTTGTTAGTGAGACATATTTTGGATGGGTTTATAATGATTCATGAGATTTTGCACTCTCAAGTTTAAAAATATATATGGGATGTTGTCGAATTTGAACATTGAGAAATGGATTTCATTGGTTTTGAATTGCGTAACAAGAATTATTTTCTTAGTGTTAGATCAATGAGAGTTTAGTGGGTTTTTTTTATAGAATTCAAGGGAAATAAGGCAAGGGGATCCCATTTCCCCAAACATTTTTATTATAATGGTTGACTCTCTAGGAATAGTCTTAAGGAAATTGAGAGAAACTAAGAAATTCAAGGGGTTAAAAGCATTAGAGGTTGATTGTCCAAACACCCATTTATATTTTGTGGATGGCATCCTTTTATTTGGGGCAACAAAGATGAGTTGTCTTTAGTTCCTAAAAACGTTTCTAGAGAGTATGAAGTGGCTTGTGGACAAAAAAATAATTTGAAAAAATCAAAGTCTTGGCAGTGTTGGGCATTCCTGTTGGGCATCCCAATACCTTGGAGTCCCTTTATTGATTAGGGTAGAAAAATATAAAGTGTGGGAAGGTTTGATTGATAATATGCAAACAAGGTTGGTAGGGTGGGATGCTAAGTGCCTATGCTTGGCGTGCATAGTTATTTTGATTAAGGTTGCCTTGGAGGCTATCTTGATTTATATCATTTCAATTTTTCATGTACCTATTGAGGTAGTATAGAGAATGAATAAAATTATCAAGCATTTTTTGTGGTAGGATAAGGAAGAGAAGAGAAATATACACCTTACAAAATGGGAAATTGTTTGCAGACCTAAATTAGTTTGAGGTACGAGTACTGAAAATTTGTAAATTCATAATATTGCCCTAGGGTAAGAATTGGCTTGGAGGTTATATGAAGAAGAGGAAACCTTGTGAAGTAAAATGGTGAGGGGAAAATATTTAGACAATATTTGGCCTAAGAGAATTATTATTATTGAAAAATATTCCCTTAGGATCTCACATTTGGAATTTTATAGTTTCTTTAAGGACAATTTTTGATAATTTGACTTGAGATGTTGATAATGGGGAATTGGAAAGTTCTTGGTCAGACTCGTAGCAGGGAGAATAGGTGATTCAAGAAATGAGGGATCTTGTGGAGATCTAATAAATTTTGGAAATGAATTGGGGTGTTTTGTAACTATTGGGTGGCTTCAGAGCTTTAGGGTGGATGTATTCATCAATGGACAAGGTTAAAACATCTAAATTATCCACCTGATAAAAAATATTCTCTCTCACAAATTTTGAGGATGAGATTTTTTTTTTCATAAATACCAGTGAGGATATCTTGAGATGCACTTGCGATAAATCTTGGAAATATAATGTTAGAGCTAGCTATATGTGTGATATTGGAGGTAGGGTTGCAGAAAAGTATTGAGCCAATTAATTTGATTTGGAATGTGATAAAAACTCCCAAGGATAATTATTTTGCTTAGATGGCTTGTCTTGGTTGAATCCTCACTTAGGACTATCTACAAAGAATGGGTTTTATTGGGCTTTCTGTTTGTATAATGTGTAGGGAGGAGGGTGAATTGGTAGAGTATCTCTTCCTTCATTGTAGTGATGCAAGAAAGTGTGGTCCTGTCTTATTTCAAGACTAAATCAATCATGGGGTTTCCAAGTTATGTGAAGGATATGTTTTGTTCTTGCCTTGTAGGATTAAAAATTATTTTTAGTCTTTAACTTGTGGCCCCAACTAACGTAATCTAGAACATCTGGTTAGAACGAAATAATATGATTTTCAATGATACGATAGTGTGTAGGGAGAGATGTTTGGAAAAAATTAAGCAAGCATTTTCCAATAACATTTCTCTTCTTTAAAAAAATCAACAATAATTTATTCAATATAATAGAGATATTTTAGACAATTGGTGTAAGATTGTTTTGTCTTCAATTCTGTATCCATTGGATAAGAAAAGAAGAGAATGGATGCCAGGTGGATACCACCCAAGTGTAGTTTTGTTAAAATTAATTTTGATGGGATGCATGAAGTACTCTTGGTGTAGCTGGAGTAGGTTGTTTAATACATTGTCCTCAAGGAATTCTTTTATGGGGATGTTTTATTTTTTGCTCGAAAGTTACTAATAATGAAATTGGGGCTATGTCATTGTTGGAAGGGGTCAAGGTTGCATAGGGTAAGTGATTTCAGGCAATGCCAATAGAATGGATTCAATGGTTATCATTAATGCTATGATAAAAGGAAGGACTCCTAACTAGAAAATAGAAAATAGGAAATAGAAAACATTCTCCCTGGTGCTATGGAGTTGGTAAGATCTTTGACCTTTGATTCTTTTCAACATTGTTTATAAGAATATAATTGAGCAACTAATATTCTGCAAAATGTAGACATAGATTAGAATCCCTTGTGGTATATCTGCAATAGTTAACATAGTGATTGGGTTTATCAGATATTTTAAATTTTGAGACCAAAGGGATGATTTTATTGGGGAGGAACACACCATACTGAAAAGTGTTTCTTGATAATCAAAATTTTTATTTTTTATTTTTTCAAAACTTTTGAGCTTCAACATCTTTTTATGTTGTTGTGGGATATTTGCTGTAAAAAGTTTGGCGATAAATCACTCTCCTAGGTTTATTGTGCTGCAGAAGTATTCATTTCACAACAGTTTTTTGGTACACGCTTTGTTTTCTTTATTTTTAGAATTCCTGCAAAAATCTTGGTCCTTGGTAGGTGATTTGTGTAGAGTTTTGCTAGTGATGATAGTTTTGATTTGTGTTATGAATGTCTTGTTTGTGTCGTAAGAATATTTGTGAAGATGTATTGGTTTGGTTTTTAGGGTTTTTGTTCGCTGTGGAAGTTATTTTATGGAGATTCTTTGGCAGTTGGCTATGGAAGGTTGTGAGGAAAACTTTGATTAAAACCTCCATAGAAGGTTGTTTTTTATGTGAGCTCATGGGTTTCTAGTTTAAGGTTAAGGAATATGCTCCTTTGTCTAATTTTATTTTTTAGTTGGTTTATATTTTGATCGGGAATGTAGGCTCCTTAACCCAAAACTTTTGGGCATTTTGTAATCTTTTTATGATATTATTGAAAGGGTGAGGGACTATTTTATCGATTAAAAACAAATCTCTATAAATTTAGCTTTTGCTCTAGTCTCCAATTTGCAATCTCTATAGTAGTTTTTTTTTGCAGGTAAATAATATTTTATAGGGAAAAATAAACTAGTGATGTATCATATGGCAATGTTTGATAAATTTTTTACTGCAAGAATCCATTTTTTCTTGAAATATTCTACCATGCAAAATGTTTGGAATAACATAAAGGGTTTTTATTGTATATCAATATCTGTTTATGTGCATTATTCTTAAGAGGAATGAGGATGTATGTGGGAAATTATATATTTTTAACTACTTTTAGGTTCTTGGGGTGATTAAAATGATGAAGATGTTAGTGTAGGGTATTATTATTCCTCATTTTTACTAATGGCCGATTTCAAAATAGAATATGGAGGAGCACAGAGGTGTTTTTGGCACTACTTTAACTTATCTCGATTTTGTCTGCCATTCCTCAAACCGCCGTCCACCCAGCTCGACGTCTCAGAGACCTCACCATTATACATGCTTCTTGTAGATGTTTTAATCCATACGGCAATAGTTCTAAGCTACACGGATCTGGGGTGAAAATCTCACTCCCAGATAGGCTTTCTCCTCCTTCAAAACTAAGTCTCCATGCTGGTCACTTCAAATTAGGTAGAGTCCTTTTAACCTAAATCACCTTGTTTTGGGCAGTTTGTGTTTTTGAAAACAACCTATTTAATTGCCTTATTTGTGGATTTGGTCAGACTGTGGACTCACCATAATCGAAAGTGTTTTGAGAGGCTTATTTTATGCTATTTAATTCCATTCAAGTAATTGACATTATGATATGTGTTGAAAGGCCTTTGATAAAACTTTTTGGGGATCACTTTATTTTGGCAGGAGATTTTACCAAACAGAGGTGAATAATGCTTTGTGAAGTGTTTTAAAGCGTAAGTGACCCTTTTCTTTTTGCGGATATTTTTACTTTTTTTTTTGGGTATAAAAACATTATAACTTGCGTCACGGCCATTCTTTTTTATAAAATAAAAAGCATTATTGGGCCACACATTCCTTTTGATTATTTTAAAAAAATTCAATATATTGTATTAGTGAGATATCATTGTAAAGGAGGAGAATATTTTTTAATTCTTTTTTTGTCCCATTTATTACATCATTTGTTTGACGAAGATGGAGGGTGAGGCCGGGTTTGGTAGGGGGTGAAACCCTCTTACAAGCAAACCAAACATTCTTTTCGTTCTCTCTTTGCTTGTTCATTATTCTATTTTTGTACTCTCTTCACGACCGTATTTTCGGTGGTGACTGATATCCATTATGGGGGGCCAATTTTGGATAAAATTAGTGATTTTTAGGCATCAAGGGCCACACAAGTTATGCCCCCAAACCTCACAAAGGGTGCTGCCCTTGACCCCGCTGGGGGTTACCACCTCTAGACCCTGCATCGTGTCCCCTTATTTAGTACTTCTAGTGTACTTTCTTCCACTAGAGGGTGAGGTTTGGTCTGATAGGTGGTTAGATCCCATCACAATAATATTGTATATGTCCTATTGAGCTTTGTCCATAGACACATTATCAACAGACCCTGATTTCCTCTTGTTTCACATGTTTGCTTTTTCATGTGTATTAATTTGGTGTCAACTACACTAATTGCTTATTCTCGTGGATGCATTATTAACATAGTCTGACGTCCATTTGTTGATGCGTGCCTTGTCACTTGTGCACTATTTGATTTTACATGTCTGGATGCATTGTTGATTGGGTTCAATGTTCATACCTAGAGCGTGCATTGGTACTTGTATCACTAGCATAGATTGCTCTTGCATTCATGGGCACATTATTAGCGGAGCTTGACGTCCATTCACATGAGTGTGCTTTGTTACTTGAAAAATTTAGGGGGTCATTATTGATTGTATCAGGGGATTGTTGTAGGCCCTACTTTCTCTCTTATGCACACACTCATTTTCGTGATGTACGTGCCACTTTGGTGTCAGTTGCATAGATTGCCCTCATATTTTGTGGATACATTGTCAGTTGAGCCTGACATCCATTCGTTGAGCATGTATTGTCACCTATACAATATTTTTCTCATTGCATTTTCTTGGTGTCTCTATTCTCAGTCATGTCGAATCTACTTGAGAGATACTCGCTAATGAAGAGAGTTGATTCTACACCTATGGTTCTTAGAAAGATCAACTATGCTTCTTGGCATGTGTATATGGAATGCTTGCTCACAAAAAATAATTGTACTCCATTCCTATATGGATAGATTCCTGCCCCTATGGGCTAACACTTATGACAAGGTTCTTGATACTTTACTGTTGCATGTTTCCATGGTTCTTCGTTACCATGTGGAGCATACATAGTGTCCCTGCATTGTTTGGAGCATTCTCCACTCTCTTTTTGGAAATCCTACTGAGATTTATATCACTTCTCTTCCTATTATCTCTTTGAAGACTATTTTACTTTCTCCTCCTACTTCTATTTCTTGTGATGACACATTCCTGATGGACAATGCTCTTCCTTCTGATGATTTACCACTATAGAATGAGATTCTATTAGACCTTAGTTCTATTTTAGATTCTACATTCATTCTTATATAGGATGTTGCTCTTTTAGATCCATCATAGATTTGCACTTTGGAGGACTATTATTTTCAGTGAGAGTACACATATTGAGAACATCAACTACTCATCTCTTCATGTAGATTCTCCTTCTTACGTTGATAAGCCATGCTCTACACTTCACATTGATATTCTTTCAGTGAATGTTCCATGTCCTTCTTCTGACAAGTCTACTTTAGTGGCATTACCTTTTGTTCTTGTACACGATCTTTCTAGACTGATCTTCGTATTGTTACCTACATCTTCCATTGTGGAATGGGCAGAATTTCAGTACACATATCATGTTCTTCCTTTGGCAAAGGGAATACACATTATTTGATGTAGATGGAAATTCTACAGTATTCAAATAGAGGATATTATCATCGACATTGGTCATCTTGTGAGATGTACTTGGAGTGTACGCTGCTTCAACATCATATGTAAGGGGGATTTATATCTCTCTTATTTTTTTCTCTCTTTTAGAGGGGAGTTTTTTTCTTATGTGTTTTCTCTTTTTCTCCACTTTATGAGAGTTGTTTTGTACATGGGTGCCTCATCAGGCCACGTCTCTGAGACCTATTTCTTCTACCCACCTAAGCTTCACTTAAAGGTATTATTATTCCTTGTCTTTATTTACTTAGATTATTCCTACACATGAAGATTTAACTTGATTAGGTGTCCTTGGTCTTGGGGAGTTACTTGACCACCATTATTAGCTAATGGGGGTTACTGTTTGACCATCTATTCTAGGTATGGGAGGTATGTTCCTATTTTAGGATCTTTGCCCACTATTCTAGGTGGCGGTTACACTTCCTTCCTCCTATTTGTAACATCTATTGTAATCTATTCTGGTGCATTAGGTTGATAGGAGTACATGCTAATTGAGCTTCTTGTAAGATATTGTGCCAGAGAGACTGTTAAGCCTTGAGCTTGTGGTGTGTGCCCACTTGCTATTATAAGCTTTGCTTCCTCCATTTTTGTTGTCATTTGATTTCTAGCTTCAACGGATTTACATGTTTGATATTCTAGTCATCTGTCTTGGGTGTCCATTCTTGGGTGAATCTTTCAAAAGACTCCAATGCTAGTGGGCCATACAAATAACATTTATCTCTAACTATAGACTATCAACAAAAGTTCTAATATATTACTAACTGCATGTTTATTGCATATGACTTAAAAGTGATGGTGGGTATGAGCAAATATTTTTTATAATAGTGTGATGGTATTTTATTTTAGGGAAAAATTATGGAGTGTTAAGTTTGATGTTTAAGTTGCATGGTTAATGGTGTGAAAGATTTAAGGAACATATTTAAGGATCAAACTCTTTTAATAGTTTTTACCTAAAATCCTCTTCCAATGTTAATAAAGTTACTTTTTCACATTTTATTTTTAGTTTGAATAAGTACCCTAAAAATACTTTGACATTCTTGTTTATTACTTGTAGAGAATAAAATGTGTTCATCTTTTCTTTCATTTCTTTGGTTCACATTTTTTAAGCATGGGAGAAGATGAAGTTTATTCTATTGGAATTAATTATTTGAACTCAAAATAATGAAAAAAATGATGTATGATATATAGACATACACAAAGCCAAAAAAAACTCAACATCACCAATTCATCAATAATATATTATAGCTATTTGTAATGACATAACACGTGTGGATTGACATATAATGTGTGATGGAACACCACAAATATATGGAAATATTTGATGTAGTCGTGGTTATGGGATCCAATGAAGGACATTTTAGATCGCACAACCCTGAGAGTTAACACAACAGGTGGACTAACTTGTAGTCCTATGTACATAAAAAATATAATAAATTGAAATAACAATGTTATTTGTTGATTCAAATGAGGAATTAAAACCTGTATACACACATCAATATGATTACAAACTTCCATAATCACCGCAGTCTCACAATGAGATGTGTTGCAATTTCATATTTGTAGATCTCAAATTTTGCTAATTCACAATCTTTGAAAATAATCTAAAAATCTTATATCTAATCTTTGCTACCCAATTAAAGAAGTCCTTAACAAAAGCATTGGGGCATGCTTATATATACGCAAGACCCGCCTACTTACATTAAGTGATTTTACCCCACTAAAAACATTAACACACCTTAGTGCATCAAAACTATTAAATGCTTCCACATTCCCAAGGCACTATAACTCGTTACAACTTAACATGTTAAAAAATAGATCACACACATTATTAAATGAGTCCTTATTAGATTCCATGAATTTCAGGATCAACATCCAATAATCAACAATGACTCCTTCCATAAGACATTATAAGTTCCATAACACATCACCAAGACTTATCACAAATTCCATAATTACTTCAATAGATCATGCCTTTTTGAAAATCAGCTATGCATAGGTTCCAAACAAATAAAATTTACAGAAACAAACCATAACCTTACATCATAAACTGATTTGATAGAGGATCTCCAAATGATGTCAACATGCTTCCTATAGAACCATGGGTTATCACAATGCCTGCAACATATTTTGTATTTTAAAGTTAGACCATGATAATGCAATGAAATATGTTTTGACAAATGGATTTAGAATGATAATAAGAATGCCCCTGTAAAACCTCACACTATCGCAAGACCTATACCTTCATTGTGTTTAATTTCCATTTTCCCATAAATATGTAACATTTAAGAAAAATATGAATTAATATATGTGTTTCTTGTGTCATTTCCATGCTTCCTAAAAATTTTCAAGTTACCACAAGCTTTGTAGCTCAAATGTGGTAAACAAAAAAATTAATTACTAATTTTAAGTGTTGTATTGGTCTAAGGAACCTAGGCTTACCACAAATTTCCAGAAGTGCTTCAAAATTATCAAAAACACTATTAAAATAAAGACATGTAATCCCACTTATTGCTACTTACCCTACTCATGTTTTTATTTGAAATAACAATATTGCATGAGGCCATGGATGCTCTAGCATCATACACTCGAGGTAATAATTTTGTAAGTATAATGCTTATAAACTTAGGCTAGTTGGTAGAACCATCATTTGAATTGAAACATAAGCCACGATGTGCCTTTTCACCATGTTTCTTGTGTCTTCTTTAGCAATAACCTTGATTTCATCCATGCATATATGATGCCCTATATTATGTGAATGTTCACGTAAGGCTGATTTATGAAAGTGATTATGAGAGAGGTCAACACAATGTCCTTTTAATCGAGTTTGGATAGAGTGACTAGTTTCACTAATATAAACCTTCCCACAACTACAAGGAATAGAATAAACCTTATTTTGACACATTAGTTTAGATTGATCCTTATTCCTTTCAAACATGTTCCAGATCATATTTAGAGGAGAGAATGAGACCTTAATATGTTTTCTTTTGAGGATTTTAGCCAATTTGTTTGTTGTGCCTTTGATATAGCGAAAAGTAAGTTTCCCACATGTCTCTTCATCTTCATGCTTATGATGATGGAAAATATAATGAATTCAAAAAAGAGGTAAACACCAAAACAAGTAAAATATGCCATATCCAAAGAGAGTTCATCACCAAAAATTACACCAAATAATATCAGAAGCTCCACTGCTGACGCCTAAGTGACCAAAAACAACTAAAAACTTAGAAATAGGGTCCTAATATACCATTATATGCATATGAGTCTAGCACCAAAGAAGAACATGAATCCAACACAATCAAAAGTGAAAAAGGTGCCAAATAATGAGATGAAATTGGACATAAGGGCATTTATTAAACTAGGAGTCTAACCTGACTTTATTTAGGTCAATGATAGAAGATAATGTGAATCGACCTAAATATAAAATGTGCAATAATTGAAGCTCATAACCAAATATATTCATAGGAGTGAGAAGCCATATTTGATGAATATTAGAGGTCTAGACAAGGTCCTCCAATCATAATATCATAATGTTCCATACTCATCATCTGAAATCAATAGAGTAACAAAACCAAAAGAATAAAACCCAAATGCCATATCCAAAGAAAGTTCATCACCAAAAATTACACCAAACAACATCAAAAGCTCCACCATTGGCACCCAAGCGACCAAACACAACCAAAAAATTATAAATAGGGTCCCAATATACCACCATACACATATTAGTCCATAACCTAAGAATAACACAATTCCAACACACTTGATAGTGAAAAAGATGCCAAATAATGAGATGAAAATGGACAATAATGCATAAAGAAAACTAGGAGTCCAACCTGACTCTATTTAGGTCAATGATAGAGGACACAATGTGAATCAATCTAAATAGAAAATGAGCAATAATTGAGGTCCATAACCAAATATATTAATAGGAGAGAGAAACCAAATTTGACAAATATCAGAGGTCCAAACAAGGTCCTCCAATCACAATATCATACAGATCCATCCTCATCATTTGAATCAATAGAGCAACAAACCAAGAAGCAAAAAATAGAATCAGTTTAAATTTGATCAAAGTAATCAAGACCTGACCATATATAATAATCATTGTCCATAATATCCTCTTCAATTTGATCCACCCCCCAGTTAGCCAAGAAATCAATTGGACTATTAGCTTCTCAGAAGCAATGATTTGTGGACTTGGAGACCAAACCATCCAATATGGGCCAAAAAGAATTGAGGATGTTATTTAATTACCATGATTGCCCCCAATGATTATGAATTTCATTAAAAATGATCATGGAATCTCCTTCAATTTATAAATTCTCAATTCCATAGTGGTAGGCAAGCTGAAGTCCTATTACCATTGCTTGTGATTTTGATTCATTGTTAATGTCATCAAATAATCTTACATAAGAGGCATACATAAAGGATATAGTACAATCTCTAATACAACAACGAACACCTAAATCACCTATATTACCATGCACTTCCCATTCAAAGTTTAATTTGAAGAAACTGGCCATAGGTGGATTCCATAAAGCACCTAAACAAGCCAAAAACTTGCCTCTCACAACCTTTATCCCATTAACTAGAGGCATTTTGATCAACATCCAATTTGGACGAACCATCATGTCCCAAGATGACAAATTAACATATATTCTACATGAGAAATGAAACAACTTTAGATATAGCTATTTCAACTTTTGACAAAAAATCTCTAGGAGTAGTTTTGTCACAAAAAATATGATTCTTTATTTCTTTTCAGATGTTCCAAATCAAAATAGTAGGGCTATTAAATCAAAGAGAAGTCAAGGAATCATTTTCATACCCCAAATACCACTTAGAAAAACCTTGGAGATAGAGGGAGCACAAGCCTAAAACTAGCTGAATTTGAGGCTCAACCAATCCCAACAAGAAGCAACAAAAGAGCAAAGAAGAAGAAGATGATCAATAGATTCCTCCTTTTGAAAACACATGCAACTTTGGAATGTCCAATCCAACCCATTTTCTTAAGCCTATCCTGAGTGAGGATTTTATATTAGGTTGCAAGCCAAGCAAAAGCACCAACCTTTGGGAGGCCTTTATTATTCCAACAAAGGTGGTTGGTCTGAGAATAACACTCTGTTTCCATAACAACGAGATTGTAACTGGTATTATCTTTATAATTACCCGATCCTTCACTTGTCCAACATATTGTATCCTCCATATCATTTACAATTATCTTACACTTAGTAAGAATGAAAGAGAGTAAAAATTTCAAATAAATAGGGATTGGAGCATCCCTAAAATCATTCCATTTTCATAAAGTCAATGCACCATGACACTCTAAATCAATACAATCACAAACCTTTAAACCCTAATCAAATGAAAGAGCCATTCTAGACTCCTCTATCTCCCTAAATTATCTGAGAGGTTTGTGTCCATTCCATGAATCATTCTAGAAGTCAACCCTTTTTCCATTATTGAGGATACAAGAAATGTGATTAGTGATGATGGGTCTAAAATTCCAAATATGCGAACCAATTGGAGGATGATCCATAGTAAGAATCACAAATGGATCAAAAGTGTTCAAGTAATTTTACAAGAGAATTTTGTAACAAAGTATTTTTTTATTTAAAAGCATTTCTATATTTGAAAGCATTTCCCAAATAAGCTTAGCTCCTAACCCTGATTTTAAAAGTCAATATTTCTAATTTTGGGTCTTTTGACTTTCTTAGAGATACATACTTTATCCCATTTAACAAGATGAACTTTCATTTTTTCCGTAGTGCCCTACCAAATTAAGGATACGCAAATCTTCTCAATACTTTTCAAAATGTTAGATGGGAGCATGAGAATAAATAAAAGGTAAATTAGGATTGCTGACATAATGGATTTTATGAGAGTTACATGACCAACAAAAGATAGAACCTTTCCCTTCCAAGTAATCAAATAATATTTGAGAGAACACAATATATTATCCCAAATATTGGGTCAGTAGGGACCAAAAAGAAGAGGTACCCCAAGATACTTAGTAGGGAGTTATCCAATTCTGAAATTAAGGCATTGATCAAGGTGAGGTTGATGATGCCTATCTATGTTTATAGAAAAAAATTCATATTTTTGATCATTGATTTTTTGACCTAAAGCCTTGGAATAAATGTCCAACAAACCTTTAAAAGAGATAGCTTTCCTGACAGTGGCCTTTACAAACAAGAAGGTGTCATAAACAAATTGTTGATGAGATAAATTAATTAAACCTTTAGTAATACACAATCCTTTAATTAAATCATAATCCTTCATAGCTTGAATAGATTTGCTAAGAGATTCAACCATGAGAAAAAATAGAAGGGGGGATATTAGATCACCTTGACGAATGCCACAAGTTGATTCAAAGAAGCCCACCAGAATACCATTGACAAGAATGGATAATTTATATGAGGATATACAACTAAAAATCCATTTGCACCACCCTTTGTCAAATCCAAAACCAATCAAAACTTTCACCAGGAATCTCCAGTTGATTTATCATATGCCTTGCTGATGTCAAGATTAATAAGTATACATTTCTACTTATCAGTAATTAAATAATGAAGAATTTGCTGTACAATGATAAATCCATCAATAATATGATGACCTAGACAAAATCTCCTTGTTCAAGAGAAATAAACATGGTAATAAAAGATTTCAATTTGAAAGGTATAGCTTTGGTAATAATTTTATAAATTATGTTGCATAGAGCAATAAGATGGTAGTCATTAAAGGAAGACTGAGATGCTCCTCTAAGAATTAAATAAATAAAGGTATAATTGATTTTAGATCTAAATTTTTTTACCTGATGAGAGAATTCCACCAATGCAGTCACTTCTTCTCCTATGATGGACTAGAAATATTGGTACAAATCATCCAAAAAACCATTTGATCTAGGCACTTTGTATTTTTCATAGTAAACATTACCTTTATAACCTCTTCCAAAGTGAAAGGGGACATCAAAAAATAATTCTTCTCCCTAGAAACAATATTGGGAATGCAACGAAGAGCCTCCTCATAGGAATGGAAATCAGATGCATCCTTGCTAGCTAGAAGATCAGTGAAAAAACTAATGGCACCCCCTTTAATATCTGAGAACAACTCTAAATCCTTGCCCATCCTATCTTGGATTTTTGAAATTCTATTACAACTTATTATGGCCCGAGTGGAGTTATGGAAAACTTTTGTATTTTGATCTCCCTCCTTAAGCCAACATTCTCTATATTATTGCTTCCAATTAATCACATCTCCTAAGTGCAACACTTTGATCTCTGTCAAAATAGCTCATTATTTTAGGTACATATCTACATCCATACCAAAATTTAGGACCAAATCATTTAGTATAAAGTTATTCCTTCACTCTCTTGGATTCCACAAAGATATTTTTAAAATGAGTCTTGTTCTAATGCTTGAAGTAGTTTTTAATGAAGATCAATTTTTTGAAGAATTTGAACATGCAATTTCTATTTAAATTGGGGAGGGCATTCCACCAATGTTTAATAATATCAAAAATTGATGAGTCTCTAAGCCACATTACTTCAAAATTGAAAGGGGTTAAAGGGGAAACCTAACCATCAAAAATGACCCATTCCACAGGGCATGATAAGAACCAAATAAAGGAATTGCTTTCATAAACCCAATTTGAGCTCAACCACATTTGGTCAATCAAAAATCTATCTAGCCTTTTTTCAATATTTTTGTTTCACTTCTTATGATTCTTCCAAGAATAGAGACCTTTTTTAGGAACCACATCTATAAGATCAACAAAAGTAAAGAAAGAGGCAAAGTCCTTTTATGATTGAGAAGGATGACCCCAACCACCCCACTTATCTTCCAAGCCAAAGATCACATTAAAATCTCCTCCAAGTGCAATGTTTTGGTGGGATTGGAAAAAATAATTTAACTTATTTCATCCCAATAATTTCTTTTGGATTTCAAACTATTAGGGTCGTAAACATTGAAAAATTAAAGTTAATATCTGAGGACAAATCTTTGATTTGAGACCATTTCCAATTAACTCCCCATCCACATGGAGAAATATCAAAATTTTAAAGATTCCAAAGAGTGTCCAAGCCACCAGAGGTTCCATCTAAGTCCACAAACCAACCTTTCTAGTTTTTCCATCTCTGTAAGACTAATTTGACTGCTTCCTCTTATTAAAGTTTGGTTTCTTGAAGAATAATAATACCAAGGCACAGAGGAAGGATTTGACACTTTACCAAGTGTCATTTGTTAGGGGATTCAAATCACCTAACATTCCAAGATATTATCTTCATGTTGTTGGTGAGGGGATTTCCACCTGTTGCACTTTAGAGAATAAGCTTGTAATAAAATTTTGATTGTCCAACAAACCATACTCTTCTAATTTATCCAAATTATTTTTATGACCCCTTCTACCTTTTTTTCCCATAATTAGGCTCAGATATAGTGCACTCTACCTATGATATCATTAGAACTTCCTTAGATCCAAAATTATCCTCCAATTTACTTTCAAAGTTGTCTAGACTTACATGTTAATTTGTGAAAAGAGATTTTCCACTCCCACTTCAAAGGGTTCACATTACACATAACTAGTTTGAAAAGTTACATCTCCAAATTTATGGTAACCAGGTCTTCAATGTTGTGTATTTCAGCTTTAATTTCCTTCAGTAGAACTAGTATTGCCATGGACAAAGTGCTCAATAATTTAGAGGACTGATTGACTAGTTTGGCAATCAATGTTACGATATTATAAATTGAAGAAGGCTCTAATATTTCATAGTATAGTATAGCAAAATTTGAAGGGATGAGTTCTAAATTAAAGGTTGGATTGTGACTAAACCATGTTCCATCATTCTATTTAATAAATTATTTAAAAAGAAGAGATGTCTTAGCTTTCCATACATGAATTCTTTAATGCCCTTCCCTCCTAAAAAGGGGCACATGACATTGGTGCATGTCACCTTGTTATGAACTATTGAATGATAGCCAAAACATCTAAAAGGTACCTTCTCAAGATCAATGTTTAGAATCCATTCCCTACTAAAAGCTTTGAAAATGATTGCCTCTAGGATTTTAGATTCCAAATCAATATTGATGTAGATTTTAGAAAACACAGCTCGTGAGCCCTCCTAGGTAGCTGAGTCAATATAAATAAAGTCCCCAAACACATTCCAAATTTACCTAAGACTTATTTCACCATAATATTATATTGGTAGAGCATAAAGCCAAATCTAGATAGGAACCTTTACCCCATTTGACCAAGATCCAAACTTTGATCACATTAATGGATGGCTACCTACCCTCAACTTTGGACAACATGACACAATCTTGAAGGATTTTGATATACTCCTGCAGATCACTCTCCTCTAGGTTCAACTCTTATCCAGGTCTAATGATAATAGAAAATCATTGACTAACTATCTTGGGAAGAGGGGTGTTTTCATCTTTTCCACAAGCTTCCCATTTCTCCTCTTTAGTCAATGATTTCATAGGTGGGTTAGTGATTGGAGGGGTGATAGGAGGCCCTAGGGTATGAACTTAGCCCACTATTTATTCAAATACATGCATCCCATCCTCACTCATACCATCTCCATCATCCCATTTTGATTCCTCTTGCATTTCCTACCTTGCTTCATGAAGGATTCGACCTCCATTATTTACCTTCTTTTACTGATTAGTCTATTTCAACTTCTCTATTTATCCCACCAAAACCCTATTACATTCAATCTCTGTTACACCTATATTAACACACTTAAAATATAAGTATTAAATTATAGTTTTGGAACTCAAGAGTCCCTTCATGTACTTATTCCAATTATGCCTCTACTAAATTATTATTCATTTTCTCACATACATTGATTGATATAAAAATAAACTATTCATCCATTCTTATTCTTCATTATTCAACTCTGTGCACTGATTGATATTCCTTTTGTTAATCTCTATTAACATAAAATGCAACCCACGTCTAAATATCATTACATTCTCCATCTTCGCATTCCCACCTTATTTTATTTTATTTTCTTATTTTATCTTTATTTCTTCACATATGTAAAATTATGTAGAAATCAATTCCTCCACTTATTCTTTACAAACTTCTCTAAGTATAAAAAACCCTTCCACTTCCTACGTCATCTTTATTTTTATCTCTTTTGGAAGTAATTATTCTTCCCCATTGCTATTTTTGCTGTAACATATTTTTCTTCAATTTTATCTATTTTAACTAGGATACTCTTCATTTATTCATACTTGACTTGATACTCTTAAAACTTTCGTTTCCCATGCTACAACTCTTTCCTTTCATCTTCTTTATTATGTCTTCAATGAGACATACTTATGTTTAATTGTTGATGATACAATTTTATTTATCTTTATCCTTTTCAATGAGGATATATTCTTCTCCACATTCAAATACTAAAGATACCAAGAATGCATCTTCAATTTATTTTTCCTCTTCAACGATATGGCCTTTTTTGCATAATTATTCTCATTTTTTATTATTTTATTTTCTTTGGTATAAATAGATCTAATACCACCACCTTGATATCTTCATTAGGTGTACATGCTTGTACCTTTATTTCACTCATCTACATATCTACTAAAAGTCACAATTTTTATATTATTTATTCTCCCATTATAATGTGTTTTACTTCCACATTTTTATATCCTTGTGAAACATCCATGAATTGGCTACAATTTCCTTTTTAATTTCTTCCCTCCTCCCCTTAAGAGGATTTTTTACCTTGCTCTGCAACTAACTATTCACAATAACCTAAACTAAAAATGTCATCAAGGTTTTCACCTTCTTATTGGTAACATTGATCCACCCCTTTATCACATTCATCCTTACATATGATGAATCCATAATATTCAAATTCTTTGCTTATTCTTTAGTTATTATTACTGATGTATTTTATTTCTCAATGATGCCCATTATATCTTGTGCCATTATCACATCCTTTTTAAAATTCATTATCTCTGATTTGAGTATTACTAATTTTCTATTCCCCTCTATCTTCTTTAGAGCTACTATCCTTTGTTGCATATATGCCATCATAATGATATATTTTTCATATGTGTTTCTTATTCTTCAACATGTATACATATACAATTAATCATTAAAGTGCGTGATACTGTTTAAAATTGACATCCTCACCTTACTTGGTCCTTTCATCATTTCACTAACTTGAAATATATAAGAGAGCCTCTATTATCTTAGAAACATTTTAAATATCACTAGACATCCCTATTTTAGCCAATTTTATCACTATTCAATCTATAGGCTCCTATCAGACTTGTCCCTATAGTCTATGGTCTTTTAGGACAGTTCCACACTAGGTTAGACAGGGTTGCATTGTGGTCTTGTCTACTTGAGTGGCCTTGTCCCTCATTATCTAATGGTCACTTTTAAAAATTGAGATATTTCAAAATGGATATACTATATATTTTTAAAATTTGGTTAGAAAAATTATTTCAAATATTCACATATATAAGCATGTCAAAGCTTATCCAGATATATCTAGCGATCACTTGGCAATTTTACCGCACACTAAGTAAGAGATCATTATTTATTCCAATTTCAATTTTTTTCCATTATAACTATCATATGTACCCCAAGAAAATGTCAACCTTTCTCATGGAAATAAAAAACATAAGATAATCTTATAGGTATTCTCCCATAACAAGCTTAATATTATCATATTTTCTAAAATAATTGACTATACCACCATCTGCAATCATAAACTAAAACTATGGATCTAAGTAAGTTAAATAATTCAAATGAATATCCAACTTACTATTGATGAAGTTGTGTGTACTCATAGAGTCAATCAACATAGTCACCTTCTATTTATTGAGAAAACCCACCACTGTAATAGTTTGAAGAGTACTAATATCTAAAAGTGCATGACATGAAATATGTTACATCTTGATTTCACCTTAAGTATTATAACCTTTGAATATGTGGATTATTATGGTTATCATTTCATTATTATTATTTTGATTTGATATTTATGACATATACTAGTTATGGGATAGTTATATGCAGATTAGTTTATATGATGGATTAATTATGTGGCAAATGTACTTTCTTATTCTATACATTATGGATATATATTGGTTAGTTATACATCATTAGTTTTGATATATATGATGACTCAGACTAACTACCTACTTGTCACAAGATGGATGCAAGACTTATTCGTCCCTCAGAGCATGATGGAGGGAGAGTATCATCAGAGAGGATGACATAGATAGGATGATTGGAGTATGATAGAGGAACTGCTAGTAACCCAACACACACCACAATAGAATAACTTGTTTAGCTCTTGTTTGATTTAGATAGTTTGTTTTTGAGTGATGATATACTTATGCTATGATCATTTTTTAGTTGATGCTTATGCTGATTTGATTATGTGAGCTTATGTATGATTGTAGTACATAGATTTAATTATACAATGTTGTTTTGTGATCATGTTGTCGATATTTATACTAATTTGGTTGTCTAACATAGTGACATGTTTAAATGATATTCAATAGATATCATTGTCTTGATTTGATGTCTTTTAATATAAGAGTTTTTAATAATTATGTTAAATGTTAATCATAGAATAAGTGAGATATTATAGTTGTTTTGGCTATGACTTGAGTACTATTTAATTAAAATAGTTATCTTGTTATAAATGAAAATTTTAATTGATTTGTTTTATCTTTTATAGAGATAATTACTGATTACATTTAAATTAAATTTTTTTAACTATAATAATAATGCTAACTTAAGTGCTAAATTCAAATGCATATATTACATTGAGTATTGAAGATTTAAAATTATCATTTAAAAAATGACTGAAGTGGGCTTTAGTTAGTAACTAACTCGACTTTGAACACAAATATTAACATTCATGATTTATGTAATTAATGTGAGTCAAGTTAAGTCGATGGAGTTGATTGAAAACTAAATGATTAAGAAGATATATTATGTATGAAAAATGGGAATCTTTAGAAGATGAGATTATAATAAGAGTAGAAAGGAGTATGACAAAGGAAGGTGAGGAGAATATGGCAATGTATGACATGATACAATAAGTAAGAGAGTGGTGAGAGAGAGATCATAAAAGGAAGAATTCTAGTTCAATTGTATCGCATGGGAAAGCATGGAAAGGTTATTATTATATTTATGATTCTTTATTATATTGTATGGAAATGATCCAAAAAGTATGGAAATTAATTTTTTTAGTATTGAGAAAAAAAAGAAAGATATGAAAGAAGCTGTAAGATATAAAATAGTGTACATAGATTATGCCAAACACACACACACATCGACTAAATTGGTAATTGATGGATTGATCAAACATAGGTATATGCATCTATTTAGTATATAGAAAAAAATTATAGAAATCTTAGGAATTAATATGTATATTTGGGAAAATGATAGAAGACATTTCTGATGATACATAAAAGGTTTTTTGTGTATATAAAATTATTTATTAAAAAAAAGAATTAGATAGTGGTTGACAAAACAAATAGATATTCAATATAATTGGAATAACTGAGCACATAATATGATTGTAGACTTAGATGTAGTTGACTGTGTAAATTTAAAATGGATTAAAATTAATAAAAGCCTTTCCTTTTATGAATTTGCATATACACAATGTGCAATTAGAGATATAAGACACTATATAAATACCAAGTTGTATAAGGGGACTGGCTGTGTAAATTTTCTGCTTATCATTTGGTTCTTTAATGTTTGAGTTAGTATGTCGACTCAACACATATATATTTATACATATCGATGTTATAAATTGATAAAAGAATAAAATTTGCATACTTATTAGTGGGGCTTTATATGAGATAAACTTAAAGTAATTTTGTATTTGGCTATGTATTTTATTTATAAGCCAAAAATTTGTAGAGATATATACCTGTGTATTTTATTATATTCAAAGGATAGGGGGAGCGATCTACAAGATTGTATCTTCAAGTTGCTTATGAGTAAAATATGGGGACTATCTTGAAGTTAGTTTAAACATATTTATTATCATGTAAATTTATCATATTGCAGACTTAGCTATGAATACATTATGGTTCATGAGGAAAGTTAAGCCAAAATTGGAAAAGCAAAATGGAAACCTGTAACTATTTTTTTTTTTTTTTTTTGGGTATTCTTAACATATGTTTTAACATTGTAAACTATTATGGAAGTATAGAGAGTTGGGTAAATAGGAAGACCTGTAGGTATGCAAATATCAATATTTATTTATTTAAGTAAAAGTATATGGGTTTATTGGTCCATTTCTTAATTATAAATAAATATAAACACTGAGTTGAACCAATAAGAGACTGATACGAGATCAAGATCTATCTATTTTGAGCATGGACAAATGTACTCATATATAGATATATGAAAATTGTTTCCATGCTATGAGTGAACTTCTGAAGTCAATATGACTTCACACACACACACACACACACACACACATGTATGTATATGCTCTGCATAATGAAACTCTAGGATAATCTTTCAATTAAGTTGACATATTGGCATTGTATACATGGATGTTATAACAGGTACTTGAATTATTAATCTTAATATAAATTAGGAAACTTGAATAAACTGTATAGTAGTATGTTTCCTATAGTATACTTAGAGAATACATACACATCCATAAGCTGTGGTTGTACAAGATATGATACATGCATAGTTAATGATTAGGATTTCAATGAATTATTATGATGTATATGTGATTATGAACTTGGTATGATTCATGATTGGATGGTATGATCTTTGGATATAAATAGGATATATTCATTATATTTGAAATATAATTATGTGTGAGATTCATTTAATGCATTTGATTGACTAAATGCATAGTTATGATTATTTCTCATATTTAGCATGCTTTCATATCTATTAATAAGAATAATATGTTTGAATCATTTGTTTATATACTATGTTATATTTAACCAGTCTTGCATTGATAATGTCAAACAAGTAGTGAGATAGACATTACTAGCTTAGTTAACATCATGAATGTAAGATCAAAGAAATATGATCAAGTGGTGTGTATGAAATTGATTAATCTTAGAGATCATATGTTATTTGAAAACTTTGGCCAAAGTAATGTTAAATAGACATTGTCATTTATTATGTTTGATTTACGTGTTTGTGAAAAATTATGTTAGAATATATTTTCTTTATGATACACATCATGTAGTAGAAATATTACAGTACACAGGGATTAACATGTCTCTATGAATTCTCGCACCATCACTATATACCCATCCATGAAGGGATGGCCATTCCTTGATGGGGAATTGTGTGGGGGATAGATGGTCCATGGTTGGTATGGAAAAACATTTAGATGATGTTCTCCCTCCCCACTACAGTACTTACTTAGAGACTACACTTGAGATTATCAAAGATACATGAGTTAGTTTGATGACTCGATCTTCATGAAACATAGTATCTATTTATTGTGTTAAGGCAAAATGCCTAGTGGAAAAATAATTATACTATTTTTTATACTTTAATAATAGTAGCTGTATTATTGTACCAGCCATGGTTGGATTTTAAAGTGATTACTTTCCTTGCAATTATGTTATGTTACATGAAATGCTAAGTGATCATTATAATTTTGTGAAAGTTTAATATGATTTGATAGTATTTACCAAATTACTAATCAGATTCTCATGGTGTAATCTAATGAAATAATAAATGTCGAGTAAATAGTTTTTTTAAAAATAATTACTGCATTAATCTAGTACAGTCCATGAGGGGCTTTTACAAATGATATCAGAACCAAGGTTCAAACTCTAGGACTTAATAAGTTTGTTAATGTTTTTGTATTCTTCTATTTAGAGAGAAAGAAGAATGGTGCAAACTAGAGCATCGGGTGAGGGTCCTTCGAATGTCAATAATAATAGCCCTCCAATTAATCTTAATAAATTGCCATCGAATAAGTAGAAAAGCTGGATCAGATTATCACATCCATGAATGACACTGGGGATCATATCGCAACCTTGGAATAAGAAATTTATGACCATGGAGAATAAGAACATTGGGAAGAACCTATTGAGTAGGAAACCCTGTAGGATGTGAGAGCTTAGGTAGCTGTAGATTTATCTAAGGACATGAAAAATGTGAGTCCACCTAAGTTTGATGGAACTATTGTAGGTGACAAAGTTGAAGTGTGGTTGATAGATATGGAGAAGTATTTTTAGATTTAAAACTACTTTAAGGTCACCAAAGCATTATGGGGAGCATACTAGTTGACTGGTAAGGTAGTCACATGGTGGTCAAACAAGAAGTTGGAAATGAAACTTAATTTGACCACCACTACCTGGGATCAGTTTGTGACATTATTCAGGTCATGATGGCTTACACAACTTTATTTTTATCAAAATCTCATAGATTTATAGAATCTAAAACATGAATATTTATTAGTAAATGAGTACTAGGAGCAGTTCACCAAAATTATGAAGTACGTGCCCTAGTACTAAGTAGATGAGAGGTTCATGATCAGGGAGTTTACCATGGGATTAAAACCTTAGATTACTGGCGAGGTAGATGTTCATGGACTTTTTACAATGGATCAGGTCTTCAAGAAGGCAATCAAGTAAGTGTAGAAGTTGAAATCTCTTGCACAGGCCAAGGATAAGTTCAAGAAAAAGTTTAGAAGTTCTAAGCCAACTTTCAAGAATTAGAATTGGAAGCAGAGGAGTGGAGACTTCAAGGGTTAGTTCAAGAATCTAAATTCCAAATTCAATAGTGGATCTAGAAATAATAAACTAGGTAATAGATTCAAAGGTGGTTTAAAGGGAAACCCATAGACTGATAGGAAAGGACCACCTAGAGGCTATTTCATTTGTAGAAGAGACCATTATGTTCATGAATGCACTCAATACAAGTCAAAGAACAAAGGTCCTAATCCTCAACAAGGTAATTTTTAACAACATATTCATGTAACAATCAATAATCAATAAGCTAAATTTAAAGCATCACCCATAGAGCTTTCAAGTATTTTATTTAAACATTCAATTTTTATTTTGATAGATATAGGGGTTATTAAATGTTTCATAAGTTTTAGAATGCTTAGTAAGTTTCCTATAAGAGCTATATTTATGTCAAATGCATGGTCAATACAATATGGGAATGAATCAAAAGTCATGGTTGATAAATGTTTAGTTGAAGTAGAGAACATGTTGCCTAAATTCACAATAGTAGTGTGTCTATATGTAGCACAAATAAGGTCATATGATGTGATCCTAAGATTCAACTATTTTTCAAGACACAAGGCCAAGGTTGACTGCTAATTGAATAAGGTTGTGTCTAGATGATTTTGGAAATTAGACACAAATTTAGGGTGAGAAAAGAGAGTTGAAGCTTAGGCATATTTCTAAAATGCAACTCAAGAGGGCTCAAGGAAAAGGGTGTTAAGAATTTATCATCAAGATAAAAGAAATGGAAGAACCTAAGGAAACATCTCTCAAAGATTACCCATTTCTTAGAGATTTTCATGATGTGTTTTCAAAAGAATTACCAGGATTGCCTCATAATCATGAATTTTATTTCTCTATCGATATCATACCTAGATCGGAGACATAGTCTAAGGTACCATATAGGATGAAAACCACTAATTTGGTTGAATTGAAGGCTCAATTCTAGAAATTATTGTCAAAGGGGTTGATTATGCCTAGTGTGTCACCATGGGGTGCATTGGTTATCTTTTTTCAAGAAGAAGAATGTTGCTTTTCAACTTTGCATTGATTATAAGATGTTAAACAAGGAAATTATCAAAAATAGGTATTTGCTACCTTGTTTAAATGATCTTTTTGATCAAATGTGAGGAGTAATGATCTTTTCTAAGATTGATCTTAGAGTAGAATAACTTCAATTGAGGATTTGGGATGAGGATATTCCAAAAATAAATTTTAGAACTTATTATGGGCATTATGAGTTCATAGTTTTACCCTTTGGGTTGACTAACACACTGAAAACATTCATGAATCTCATGAACAATGTGTTTAGGGATTATCTAGATCACTTTGTTTTGGTATTTTTGGATGACATTCTTATATATTCTAAGAATGAAGAGGAGCACTTTCAACATCTGGAACTCATTCTGCAGTGGTTATAGAAGCATAAGCTATATGGCAAGTTGTCTAAGTGTGAATTTTTCTAGGAGAAAGTGTAATATCTCAGTCATATTATTTATGTAGATAGTATTTTTATAGATATAGCTAAGATAAGAGCCATTATGGAGTGGTTGGTGCTAAAGAATGTGCATGAGGTAATAAGTTTCCTGTGATTAACATGATATTATAAGAAGTTCATTTCAATTTTTTCCAAGATAGATAATCCAATTACTTACAATGAAAGAACCAAAGATTTATCTGGTCATAAAAGTGTGAAGTAGTTTTTCATGAGTTGAAAATAAAGCTTACTTCAATACTAGTGTTATGAGTTCCTGACCCCAATGACCAAATTTTAGTGATCATAGATGCATCAAGAGAGGAACTAAAAGGATTCCTTATACAAGATGGTGTAGTAGTGGCTTATGAATCAAGGAAGCTAAAACCTTATGAGGTGAATTACACCCCTCATGTGTTAAGTTGTGGATCTAAAAGCTTCACTGATGCAAATGGAGGAGGTTGCTAAGTTGTAGAGTAACCAACGTCAGTTTGATCAACCGACGTCGGTCATCTTCAGTGTTCACAGTAACAAATGTTGGTTAGGGGTTGGCCGACATCGGTCAGATAAGAACTGACGTCAACAGCCTGTGTGTGCATGCATTTGCATGCACTTCTAAAACTAGTCTAATTTTAGACGAACAGTCAGTTTACATGTAAAAGACTAATTTTAGTCTTGAGCTACATTTCTAATTATTGTAATTGGAAAGTCTAATTATTGTTTGCATGGGATCTATTTAAGAGATCCATGGGGCTATATTGTAATCAAGGACAAGGACGAGATCCTTCCAATTGTAAGATCTAGGTTTGCAGGTGTGTAAGACCAGGTTGATCTACAGGTTGTGCAAGATTAGGGGAGATCTACATGGTAACTAAGATCAAGTTGATTTGCAGGTTGTTGCAAGATTAGGGAGATTTACTTGGAGTACTTTGAGTACTTGGTACTTGCAGTATTGTTACTGACTAGTGGAGGGTACAACTCATTGTGTTTGAGTTGTGATTGTAATTGGTTGTGAGAGAGAGAACTCTTGAGGGAGAATTACTGGTACACCCAAGAGGTGTGGGAAGCATGTAATTTCTTCATCGTATTTCCTTTTGGATGAGTTGAATACAAGTTTGTATTGTCTCTCAAATTTTGTGTTGTTTTTGATTTCTAGTTACTCATTACTTCTGGTTTCATTCCATGTTTAGTTGCTTATACAAGGTAATCAATTGTGCTCCTAATCCTAACAAGTGGTATCAGAGCCTGGTTCAGAGCAGGTTAGTGTTTGTTGATTACATGTCACTCTCAGGAGTTTTTGATTGAGTGGGAGTATATCAATGGCAGAATAAAGTAAGCTAAGAATGGAGAAATTCAATGGCAAGAATTATCAATTATGGAGGATGCAGATAGAAGATTATCTGTATCAAAAAAATCTATACTTATCGTTGGGTGGGGTTGCATGCAAGCCCATAGATATGAAAGATGAAGAATGGAATGTTCTTGATCAGAAGGCTCTGGGATCTATAAGGTTGAGCCTGGCATCGTCTGTGATTTCCAACTTATCACAGGCTAAAATAATGATAGAGTTAATGGAATCTTTGGCAAATTTATATGAAAAACCCTCAGTTTTGAATAAGGTATTTCTTATGAAACAATTATTTAATTTGCAAATGCTGGAAGGTGGATCTGTACATAGTCATCTTAGTGATTTCCATGGATTGATAAACTAGTTAATTTCAGTCAATATAGCTTTTGATGATGAAATTAAGGCTCTCTTAATCTTATGCTCTTTACCTGAAAGTTGGGATAGTTTGGTAATGGCAGTTAGTAATACTGCGTCTGCTTCAAAAATCTTGAAAGTTGATGATGTTGTTAGTGTAATCTTGAATGAAGAAATTCATAGGAAAAGCACAAGGGAATCATCAGGAAATGCTTTAAGTGTTGAAAGCAGGGGAAGGCAAAGAGAGAAGATCAAGCAAGGGAAATCAAGGTCAAAGATAGGTAGGAGATCCAGATCCACGTATGGCAGTAAAATCTATTGGAATTGTAGAAAGAAAGGGCATGTAAAGAAAAATTGTTGGTTGGTAGAAGATCAACATGAAAGAAATAAAGAAGCAAATGTTGTTGCACAGGATGCTCTTATATGTTCCTTGGATAAAGTGGAATTTTGGGTTTTAGATTTTGGTGCCTCTTTCCATGTAACCCCAAATAGAGATTTTTTTCATGAATATGTCCAAGGAGACTTTGGAAAGATTTATTTAGGGGATGGTAAGCCTTGTCAAATGGTTGGCAAAGGGAAAGTGCAGCTAAAATTATAGACGGGCAACACATGGGTGTTGAAGGAGGTCATGCATGTCCTAGGCCTGAAGCAGAATTTGATTTCTGTTAGAAAATTAGGTGATGAGGGATGCATAGTAACTCTCACAGTGGATTCTTGGAAAGTTTCCAAGGGTGCACTTGTTTTAGCAAGAGGTAAGAAAGTAGGTACTCTTTATCTATCTACTTGTATTACTGATTCTCCTTTTGGTTTATCTACTTCAAATGTAGATGCAAAGATGTGGCTCTGTAGGCTTGGTCACATGAGTAAGAAGGGGATGCATGTTCTTGAGTCAAAAGATAAGAGTTTAAATTTGGAAAGCATAGTTCAAGATTTCTATAAGCAATAGAAGAAAGTGAGGTTTCTTGAAACTGGGTCAACAAATAAAGGAGCTTCTATTGGAGGATCACAGTGGTATGCTACAAGAAAGGATCGGGTTTATTGTAGGAAGAGAAAATCTAATGTTTTTGACAAGAATAGGAAAGCCTTGGTTTTCAAGGAGAAGATGATGAATAGAGATCAGCATAAGGGGCTGAATAATTTTGAGTAGGGTAGTTTGGACAAGGTTATGATCCAAGGTGAGCTCGCGGGTAAAAAGTCATCACTCACAGGAAAACACAGTTATTGACGTCGGTCAGGTGGAACTGACATCAAACAGGGAGGTATCAATGTCAATCATGTGCAGACCATAGTCAATGGTGTCGGGTAGGTTGACACTGACGTCGGTTAGGGAACTGGTGTCAGTGATTAGGTGGGATTGACATCGGTCGAGTGCAGACCAGGGTCGACCAAAAAATGGATTTTAGGTAGACAGAAAGCTATTAAGGAGTCTCAAACACCCATGAGGAGGACTGAAAGGGTAAGTAAGCCTCAAATTCATTATTCCCCTTCTTTATACTTCTTGTTGCTCACTGATGGTCAAGAACTAAGAAGTTTTAAAGAGGCAGAGTAGGTAGAATATAGGAAACAGTGGGAGCATGGCATGAATGAGAAAATTAATTCCTTGGGAAAGAACCAAATAGGAGATTTGGTAGAGTTGCCAGCAAAAAAGAAAGCACTAAAAGATGAATGGATTCCCAAGTTAAAGAAAGGAGATAATGGATACGTGAGACAGAAGGCCAGGTTATATGGTCTTGAGCAGGCTGCAGGACAATGGTGTTTAAGGTTTGATAGGTGTATGACAAAACATGGCTTTAGTCAATGTCAATGTGACCATTGTGTTTACTTTATCAAGTTGGATAATATTAGATACATTATCTTGTTACTGTATATGGTGTATATGCTTGTTGCAGGTTCATACATGCAAGGAGTTGCTGAGCTAAAGGTAAAGTTAGTTCAGAGGTGTGCCATGAAGAATTTGGGAGTAGCAAAATTCTTTGGCATGAGTATTTCTAGAGACAGGGAAAATCACAGGTTGATGTTGTCTCAGGATGATTGTGTGAATAAGGTAGTGGAGTGGTTCAAGATGCAGAACCAGTTAGCACACCTATGGATGGATAGTTCACAGAACAGTGTCTCAAATCACATGATGAGGTTGAGTACATGTGTACTAGACCTGATATTGCCTAAGCAGTGGGAGCTGTTAGCAAGTTTGTGGCCAATTCAAGAAAGAAGCACTGGAAAATAGTTTAGTGGATTCTCAGGTATCTGAGAGAGACCAGCAATAGGTATACATGCTATGCAGGGTCAAGCACTTCTCTACATGGGTATGTAGATTCAGATATGGCAGGTTACTTGGATGACAGGGGTAGCACCACAAGATGTGTGGTAGTTGGTCTTCAAGATTAAACTTGAAGAGGGATACAAGCTAGGAAACAAAATTAGATGATGTACAGGTACAAGTACTGGTGCAACTATTTATCTCCAAGTGGGAGATTGTTGAGTTGTGGAGCTAAAAGCTTCACTTATGCAAAGTGAAGCAAATGGAGGAGGTTGCTGAGTTGCAAAGCAACCGACGTCGGTATGATCAATCGATGTCGGTCATCTTCAATGTTCATAGTAACCAACATTGGTTAGGGGTTGGCCGACATTGATCAGATAGGAACCGACGTCGGTAGCCTGTGTGTGCATGCATTTGCATGCACTTCTAGAATTGGTCTAATTTTAGACAGACAGTCAGTTTGCATGTAAAAGACTAATTTTAGTCTTGAGCTATGTTTCTAATTATTGTAATTGGAAAGTCTAATTATTGTTTGCATGGGATCTATTTAAGAGACCCATGGGGCTATATTGTAATCAAGGACAATGAAGAGATCCTTCCAATTGTAAGATCTAGGTTTGCAAGTGTGCAAGACCAGGTTGATCTGCAGGTTGTGCAAGATCAGGGGAGATCTACATGGTAAGTAAGATCAGGTTGATTTTTAGGTTGTTGTAAGATTAAGGAGATCTACTTGGAGTACTTTGAGTACTTGGTATTGGCAGTATTGTTACTGATTGGTGGAGGGTATAACTCATTGTGTTTGAGTTATGGTTGTAATTGGTTGTGAGAGAGATAAATCTTGAGGGATAATTACTGGTACACCCAAGAGGTGTGGGAAGAGTGCAATTTCTTCATTGTATTTCCTTCTGGATGAGTTAAATACAAGTTTGTATTGTCTCTCAAATTTTGTGCTGTTTTTGATTTCTAGTTACTCATTACTTCTGGTTTAATTTCATGTTTAATTACTTATACAAGGTAATCAATTGTGCTCCTAATCCTAACATCATGATCTTGAACTTACAATAATAATTCATGCTTTAAAAGTTTGAAGACATTATTTGTTGAGAAAACTGTTTGAGCTCAAGACTGATAAATTAGGACTCAAGTATATTTTCATGCAACTGAATTTGAATGCTCATCAAAGGTGATGATTAGATTTTCTATCCAATAATGACTTTGATATCAATTATATAAAATGCAAAGAGAAATAAGTAGTTGACACCTAAAGTCATAGAAGGTACATAACAACTATGGTTACTATCAAGAGTACTTTTAGGGATTATGTGATTGAGTTCTCACAAGGAGACAAATTCTATGATTAGGTCATAAAATCATTGTCCAAAAATGCTCAAAATCCTCGATATAAAAGATTTATTTTTGAGAGTGATGGTATTTTGCATTACAATAGAAGGATATATGTGCTAGATCAAGATAATATGTGGAGCACAATGCTAAAGGAATTTCATAATGCCCCATATTCAGGACATCAAGGAATAACCAAGCTTATGATAGAACTTAGACCTTTGTATTTTTGGAAGGGAATCAAGAAAGATGTGGTAGACTATGTGTCACATTGTCTGAAATGTCAATGAGTGAAAGTTGAGCATGTGCACACATCTAGATTGTTATATTTGCATGGTATACCAAAGTGTAAGTGGCAGGTGATCAATATGGAATTTGTCCAAGGTTTACCAATGTCACAAAGTAGACATGATATGATTTTAGTAGTTGACAAACTAACCAATGTGGCTCATTTTATACCAATAAATTTGACAAATGATGCACCTACTCTTGTGAAGATGTTCATAAAAGAAGTGTATAGGTTGTATGTATTTCTAGAGAATATCATTTTAGATCATGATTTGAATATGACTTCTAGGTTTTAGGTAACTATAAACTCAGCTTTGGGTACATAACTAAATTTTAGCACTGCATACCACCTAGAGACTGATGGTCAGAGTAAGTGAGTTAATCAAATGTTAAAGGATATTATTCATATGTATTTCATGGATCAATAATACAAATGAGAAGATTATCTTTCATTGCTTGAGTTTGCATACAATAACTCGTACCAATCAGCTTTGAAGATGTCACCATTTGAGGCATTTTATTAAATAAGATGTAGGACACCCATCAATTGGGACATATTATAGGATAGGGTAGTCTTTGGTCCTATAATACTTTAAAAAATGGAAAAATAAGTCACATTAATCAAGTAGAGATTGGTGGAGGCCAATTATATACAAAAGAGTTATACTTATTTGAAGAGGATAGATAGGTGGTTTTTTGTAGGTAATAAAGTGTTCTTATGGGTTAAGCTATAGAAGAGCTCGATTAAATTTAGAAATTTATTGAATCTATCACCAAAATAAGTGGGACACTTCGAGGTGTTAGAAATGGTTAATCCTGTAGCATATAGGCTTGCATTTCCATCATCCCTAGCTCTATTACATAATATTTTCCATGTATCTTATCTTAAAAAGTATATAGTTGATCTTTCACATGTTATGGATTAGAATGATTTACTGGTTTTGGATCTTAGGGTGGTCATGATAGAACCAATCAGAGTAATTGACACTCACAAACTCTATTTACGTAATAGAGAAGTGTCATAGTACAAGGTCTTATGGGACCAATACTCTGAAGATAGTTCTACTTGGGAGGACTATGATGAATTTTACATGCTATTTCCATATTTATTTGCATAATTTGATACTAGATGCTATGTTTTTATTCTATTAAACTTTGTTATTCAAAACTATTGTTTGAATAAGTGTCATCGAGACGATGACCGATTTTAAGGGGGCAGGATGTTATATCCTGATTTCACCCTAAGTATTATAACCTTTGAATATGTGAATTATTATTGTCAATATTTGATTATTATTGATTTTATTTGAGCTTTACGACATATACTGTTTATGCGATAGTTATATATAGATTATTTTACATGATGGATTAATTATGTGACAACTATATTTTCTTATTCTACACATTATAGATATATATTGGTTAGTTATGCATAATTAGTTTTGATATATATGATGATTCAGACTAACTACCTACTTGTCACAAGGTGGATATAAGACTGATTCTTTCCTTAGAGCATGACAAAGGGAGAACATCATCAGAGATGATGGCATAGTTGGGATGCTTGGGGGATGACAGATGAACTATTAATAACCCAACACATATACCATAGTAGAATAACTTGTTTAACTCTTTGTTTGATTTAGATAGTTTTTTTTTAGTGTGTTGGGTGAATATTTTGTCTTCAAATAACTGAAGGCAAAATGGTTATATCAACCATAGTATAATGAGATAAATCTCTCTTCTCAGCAAGGGGAGGTTCCCTATAAACTATTACAAACTAATTTAAACTAAATATAAATTTAGGGGTGAGACCGTATCATTCATTTCTCTTTTTAAAAAAATGATATTTACAAAATAAAAGAATACTTTCTTGATATTAATTGAAAAACCAAGAAACCTACGAGAGCACAAAGTCTATCATTGCTTCCTTTGCTGATTTATAACTTAGAACATAGTAAAATGAAGTGCAACCCAAAGTCTTCACCAAAAATTATGACAAAATATATGATCACAAAAGATAATAGTAGTTCAAAGCCTTTCCAATATCTTTTAATTTAAAACATTAAATCACAAACTAAAGATAATTGGTGTAGCACAAAGTCTCCACAATCAACTTTAGAACATCTCCCAGATTATTCTCACTCACACTACTATTTAATCAAATACATAAGATCATATTAGGAAAATGACATAAGAAAAATTTCCAATACAACACAAGTTATTTCAACACAAAGTTTGAATGATCACTTGCTTTCTTATTCACTTGATAAAATTTGATTTATAATTTGAACTCAAAATCTCAAAATTCTCTTCGATTTGACAAAGTTCCACTTCAATAACTAAAAGATCTCTCATTACAATAGAGGCCCTTTTATTTATAGGGAGAGGCCTTGAGAAAATTTAGGAAAAACCTAACTACTTTGACTTATTCAAAAATAGGAGTCCTTATTGACTTGGGACTTCCTATATTTTTACATGTAATTACATATGAAAAAAGTACATGTAAATATGTCCAAAGTTGTTTCAAAATTACATCTAAAAAATGGAAAATAAACCAAGGGAAAAAGATACTGCTTCAATTTGTATCACCATCTTTCTTCATGTGACCATCATACATAGTGAAATCTACTTGCATCCCGATACTATATGGACTAACAGTGTTCCTGAAAATCATCTTGGCTCTAACTATGTCATTTCTTACTGTGGTGATTGATTTTGCATGACTAGTTAACTTGGTTTTCAGATTATCCAAAGCTAATTGATTGTTCAAAATATTGTCCATAGAAGCCATTGAAAATATTTTATCTTCAAACTCTTTATGGAACATATATTCAAATTCCTAAATCATTTCTTCTGCAGAGAAAAATTGGTTATCTTGTGATACGAGCTTGCAAGGTAGCTCCTCCAATTTATGCAAAAGACTGACATCAATTTTTTCACTAAGTTTCTTTGTAGTTTTAAGGTCATTGATCAAATATTTAAGCACATGACTCCTATATGTCAATGCCTCTTTAGTTTATGTATAATAATCTCTATTAGGAATGGCACCAATTGATATTAGAGTGCTTATTTTTAGTTTACTCATCTTCACCCATTTATCATGATTTTTTTCTATACAGTCAATATATTGAGAAACAACATCAATGAGATCATCAAGTTATGCTCTTATTTTCCTAATTTTATCTATCTTATTAGATAGCTCTGTAAGTAGGGAAATTCCTTATACACGCATCCTATCTAAGTACTCTTCAAGTACTTTTCCTTTGAGATGAGTCTTTTTTGCTTTCTGAATGTTGGGGTCTTCTATAGAAATAACCTTAGAAGTCACTACTTCTAAACTTAAAGTGATTTTCCTTACCACTCTAGTCAACTGTTCCACTATTGCTTTGTAGTGATCTTTCATTTCTTTCTCCCTATCAAATTTTTGAATCAGGATGTCTATGATTGACTGCATATCATTCTTAACACTTCATGAGTTATCTTACCTAATTAAACTCTAGAGATAAAGTAATCATTCATATTAAAATTTTCCATGGTTTCATCATGTGGAGGTCTTACAATCTCAAAAAATTTGTGTCCCTTGTCCCCAAGCATTTTTGAAAGAATCTTTGGCCTCTTTGGGGTCTTGGATTTTATAGGCACTAACTTATTAAAATCAAAGTCATTTGGGGAGATGGCTTGTTTCTTCCTTTTTGGTGTATAAGCTGACAACCATGGTAGAAGCATATAAGTGCTCACATTAGGGTCTATCCCCACTGTTGGCATCACCAGAATTGCACTTGTACTAGTAGTGGAAACAATAGGTAGAGTGTTAGTAAAAACTGCACTTCTTACAAAGTGATAAAAAATAGAAGCATCTCTAATATCAAAAGATGAGGAGGATAAACTAGGAATAGACCCTGAAGAATGTAGAATATCTTCAAAAGTATTTTGAGGGCCGTCAAAAATTATTTTGGAAGGAGAGGGAGATTCAGAAGAGGGAATATTAACAGGAGAAATAGAAAAAGGAGCTGTAACAGGTGTGTCAAGTAAGGGAGAAGAGACTCCTATTTATTATTGTACATTCTATTATAGGGACAAAGATTCCTCCTCTTATTGATTTGTAGGCCTATCTTCAATCTACATCTCTTCTATAGTTGGTTCTTTAGTGCTCTATTTCTCAACTTCCATATCTTCTATTTCAAACTCTTTCTCCATAGCTTTTGACTTCTTCGTCACAAATTTGATCTTAGGCTTATGTGGCTTAAAAGAAGAGGGAACATCACTTTTGTTATTTGTCATGTTCTCCACCTTTTTTCTTGTTTGCTCTTGAATCTTAGTCTCTGACCCTGTGAGGAATTCTTTCAAAGCAATTTCCTTGTTTGCTAACCAATTATTGGTGTTTGCCAATATAGGCTCAAATATTTTCCTCAAAGAGGTCATCGCTTTTTGAGACCATTAGATTGGAGGGAGAGGGGTATTAACAACCTGTTTAGTATTATATCTATCATCAACCAACTCTCCATCATTCGTTATATCCTCAAGAATATCAACAAGTCCCAGATATTCAATCTGCTCAAGAGATAACCAGATGTAGTCTAATTTATTGACATCTTCTTCTATTCTCAAATCTACCCAAAAATCTTCAACCATAGGTTCATGGAATTGGGTTTTTCTCTTGATTTTGTCTTTCATGCCTCTATAGTAAAACTTTGATCTTCTCTTGAATTACTTCATAGTTACAAGCTGCATCTTAGTTTCCATGGCCCTAGCCTTTGTAATAGTTAATACTAAATACGTACCAATTTCAACTGAGAACCTAAAATTGGGCTTCTTGAGCTCCACTTATTTATTATGCATGATGATCATTTGTCTACATAACTCTATTAAGACCAATTTGTTTGAGAGGAATCTTGGAAGTATATACGGATGACATTGGAAAAATCCAACCCTTAGGTATGAGAAAGAAGGAAACTGTAAAAACATGCATCCATAATTATTTACCACTGTCTAAGCCCCATCTGACACTCTTCTTTGTTCTAGTTGAGGATCAAAAAGATATAATAATACTACAAAAAAGCATTATTTACTCTCTTGAAATGGTGAATACAACCCTTCAATGTTAATTGAGAATAGTATTGATACATAGGGATTATCATCCTATCTCCTTCTGATGTTAGACCTAAAAAGATTGTCATAGAAGATGCAATATACACCAGATAAGAAGTCATGTAGAAATTGAAGGTAGTTGATACCTTTTTCAATTGTTCATGCAAAGCATTGCTGTTTTGTTCTCTCCAGAAGATGGTTTGTTTGCCTTGGAGTATTACCTTGATGAAAGGATACATCCATTCATGAAACTATGAGGAAGAGGACAAACCTCTTATCCTACTAAGAAGAGTTATCAGATCACCAACTTCTTCTATAAAGTCACTTCTAGAAAAAATCTGTGGCCACCTTGACAAATTTGACCTTGACATCTTGAGCCATTTATTCTTGATTACCTTCTTTACCTTTTTAAGATTTTTGTCATACTCTTTTTATGCTTCAACAAAATCAAGCTTTAACACTTCTATAGTAGGAAGGCACATAAACACCTTATCAATGAATTTAGGATCTAGTCTGAGTATCACATTGCCACTAGCATCCATCATACCCCTAGTATCTCTATTATAAAATTGAGCACATTGAAAGATAAATTCTATGTTGTGGGTTGCCACCAGGGAAAAAGATACCAAATGAATGTTACTGTCAATTATCTTCTTCATTTCAGAGCTGGGATTGCTTGACTTGGTTCTCTCCACAAACTCAACCATATCTACATGGCCAATCTTTGTATCTCTAATGTCATCAACATTAAAAGTAACTGAGGTGATTGGAAAAACACCTTGATATTTTTACTTCATCACTTTTGACTTATTTAGAGACAACTCAGTCATCTGGATAAGCTATCACCAGAAGGATGTCGATGAACAAAGAAGATCCATAGAAGAAACTATAATAAAAAGTCATGATCATGCAATTAGAGAAAATACTGATAATCTAAGAAAATTTCATGTCAGTGATCATGACTATGGAGATGCACTTGAAAGGGATAGAGTGCAAGTAGGCCAAAAAATAAGAGGAAAGCGTGCTCAAAAAAATAAAATTAAAAATATCCTAGAGTTAGGAAAATTTGAGAGAATATTTGCATGGATGACAAAATTTGCCACCCTTGTATATGAGGGTTATTTAACAAGTGTCAGAGCGGTTAAATTTGCCACTATTGCATATTCCAAGAAATCTAATTTATATGTTAGAGAGGCTAAAAATGTCAACACTACATGTAATAAGGAGATTGTAAGTGTTATGCATCGGTGGTAGAAAACTTCGATAATACATATTGGTATGAATTGCATTTGATGTTCAAGCGGAAAATAATGCCACTACCACATGTGATAAAGTTGAAAGGTTTTTGTGTAAGGGCAGTGGATTTTACCACCCATACACTTCCACTTGAAAGCATCTTCAAATACATAAGCAATGAAAAATGTCAATTTTGCTTTTGACTTATTCACAACAGAAAGATGTGAGCGATTAATATAGCCATCATTACAATGTTTTTGGTAAGAATTGGTTTTTAACCAACATGTTTGGTGGGTAAAGCCTTGTTGGGTCAAACCAATGATGATACACATCAACTTAAAACCTAGGGCACAAATAATAGTTGGTGGTTTTCACCGGTTTGACTCACTAGAAATAATCTAGGATACAAATGAATGGAAGACCAAGGGTTCGACACAAAAGCCCAAGCAAATGATGAACTCAAAATAATATAGATATTGACAAAAAAAATAAAACCCTAGAAGTAAAAAATAGTTAAAATGACTTACCTATTGAGTTTGAAACCCTAAGCTTGACGATGGTGAATTTTGAAATGTATTTGAATCCTCTATCACCATGATCAAGCAGTTTTGAAAAGGGTCAAGGAATCAAATAAGAGACTTCAAAAAAATAAATGATAAGAAAAAACAATGAGATAACACATTTAAAATCTTGAAAATAGACCCTTAATGCTTAACATGAGTGGCCATTAATTCCACTTGAAGTTCAATATCTTGGAGATCTTACTTAGGCGGCAATTTTAACCGACCTAACACATGCCTAGACAAAATGCAAAAACTGGTAAAAACCACTGACCATGCACATACCCTTTTGATTGGGAACATGTAATGGTGGAAAAAAGTGCCGCTAGAGCATGAGAAAAAGAAAAAACATGTAAGAGTGGCACTTTTTGCTGACTTTACACAAGCAAACTCAAAATTCCACCAACACCCCCAAAATGATCAAAATTGACATTTTGATCAATTTATGACTAAACTAAGTTTCATAATTTTCAAGAAATTATGGTGGGGGATGTTGAAAACTCTCCTAGGATGTTAGATGACTTCACTTGAGATCAAGAGAATCTTGTCTTGATCAACAAACTTAGAGTGTAGATTATGAAATGGACAAGTTTCATAGGGGTTGTCTACAAAATGAGCATAGCTGATTTTGGGAACAACAACTAACTCTAACTAGAGAAATTCCATCAATCAAACTTTGAAATGATCAAAAGAAGAAAATTCCATTCTCTAAGGGCCTTCATCCATGCCATTAGGCTACGAAGTCAAGCTAACAAAAATAAAAAGACACAAAATACTAAACAAAAACACAAAAATAAAAACATAAAACTATACAGATATACAAAAGAACTTATCTGGTACTTCAAGGATTGAAGTGTTTCAAATTTTACCCATTGTGAGGTATCAAGAATGGTGTTCCATCCTGATATTATAGTAAGAAGCTATTTCCTCCATATAATTGATGAATGATGAATGGACCTCTCCACAAGGAATCAAACTTTCCATGCATTCCTTTTGATTCTCTTCTTTTGTCCCACAACAAGCCTTGATCTCTAACCTGAAACTCATGAGTCCTTGCTTTCTTGTCAAAGAGTTTCTTTACCTAAATTTGATGCTCAGTGATACGGTCCACTACCATAATTTTTTTCTCCTCAAGTTCATTTAGGCACATGATTCTTTTATCAATAAAACTTTCAAAAGTCCTATCTTCCACTACCTTTGCCAACTTTAGTGCTAACAATTCCAAGGTAATTGGTATCTCCACATTCAGATCATCCAGAAGCTAAAATGGAAACATACCTATTGTCTTTTTAGGGTTAATCATATCTTATCATAAAGCATCAAACAACACTTTATGCTAAGTTCTCTGATTCTCATCTACTAGTTTCTTGATAATATTAACCATATTCTTATTACTTAATTCTGCCTGACTATTTCCTTGCAGATAATAGTCTGAGGAGTGGGAAAGAATGATCCTGTGCTTGTAGAAAAGTTTAGTAATCTCATGGGAATAAAAACAAGTAGCATTATCAGCTACAATCTTGTTTGGAACTCCAAACCAGGAAATAATATTTTCTTTAAAGAAATTGCATACCACTTTAGAAGTAGCATGATTAACTGGGATGGCTTCCACCCACTTGGTAAAATAGTCTATCATGGTGAAAACATAGTCATGTCCCACACTTTATGGTGGGTTCATAATACCAATGAAGTTGATGCCCCATTGCTGAAAAGGTTCTTCAATCACCACCAACTTGAGAGGTAATGCGGCCAACTTAGGTTTCCCAATGAATTTTTGACACAACTCACACCTACACACCTAATTATATGCATCTTGAAATTGTGTAGGCCAATAGTATCTATCTCATAGAATATTTTGAGCCATCATGGGTGCAAAAAAATTTCTTTCACAGGCCAAATTGTGGAAAGACTCTTGAAGTCTACTTTGTTGTGCTTTATCCATGCAATGAAGAAATACTCTATCAAGGATTCTTTTGTACAAACCATTGTCTCATAGGACATAGTTAGCAACCTTCAACTTAATAGTTTTTTTCTCTTTATAAGATAGATGGGTAGGACACTCACCATAGGTATTAAAATGAGTGATATTTGAATACCACTCATCATTAGTAGTGACAAAAAGAACTATTGGCATGTCCTCAACTTCTGTTTCTTCATCCCCTGTCTCTTTTAGTATGTTATCAACAATCAATTAACACAAACCTCTTCCAGACACAAGCTTAATAGGTTTGATATCAATATCAAACTCTTAGAGCTTAGAAATCTAATTGCCCTTTTTAGTGTCAAACTTCTATTGAGTTAGAATAGACTTTACTGTTGTGTTAGGCACCAGAACAAGAGTATGTGAATTTATGATATAAAACTAGAAATGCTTTACCAACTTAACCATGGCATAAGCATGCTTCTACATGTTTGAATATTTCAATTCATAAGCTTTGAGAGGATAACTCATAAATGATATGGGAGATTCCACACTTTCTTCATTCTGCTGAATGAGAATGGTTGAAAGTGTATGTTCAGAAGCATAGCTGTATACTATGAAATCTTTGGTATAGTTAGGAAAAATAAGGTCTGGATCATGAGAAATAGCCTTTTTTATATCCTCAAATACCACTTTGCCTTTTTTGGTCCAACAAAAAGTAGCCTTACCCTTCATCATGTTGATGATGTGACAGGTTTTTTTTGCAAATTCAAGAATGAACCTTCACAAAAAATTCACCTTTATAAAGAAAGAATGAACTACAGTCTTACTAGTAGGTAGAGTAAGAATTTGAATAGACTTGACTCTTTTTGAGTCAATTTTAGTGCCTTCTCAAGATATAATGTGATTGAGAAGTTTACCTTCTATAACCTCAAAAATTGACTTCTCAGGGTTGAGAGAGATACCATTTTACTGATAATGTTCCATCACTTGTCATAAATGGTGCACCTGATCTTGATGGTGTTTAAAAAAAATAGTCAAGTCATCAAGATACACCAAAATAAACTTCCCTATCTCATATCTGAAGGCAAGATCCATTGCTCTCTAGAATGTGGCACCAATATTGATCAGACTAAAAGGCATTCTAAAATATGCAAATGTGTCCCAAGGTGTAGTGAAAGAAATTTTATACTGATCTGCTTCATTAACTTCCACTTGATTATACCCCAAAAAATCATCTAGCATAGACATCATTTTTGAACTAGTTACTATTTGCAACACTTAGTCTATGATGGGTAGTGGGTAGTTATCCTTTAGATAAGATTGGTTGAGATTCCTAAAATCAACACAAATATGGATTTCTTCATTCTTCTTCCTTATAGGAACTATGTTCACGATCCAAGTGGAATGATGAATTAGAAAAATTATCCTTGCATTCAACATCTTTTAAATCTCAAAAAGGATAGTACTTGATATTTTGGGGTTGTATTGCCTTTATTTCTGCTTGTGAGGCAATGACCCAACTTGAAGGGGAATGCCATGCTGAATTTCCTTAGGCCTGAAGGACTTTAGGTCATCATAATAATATGCCAAAACATCAATGTAATGGTGAAGGAGAGTAATGAATTTAAACTTTTCATCGGTAGTGCAACATTTCCCAATGTTGACCATTTTGGGATCTGTCTCCGAACTCAAATTTACTTGCTCAAATTCTAAAGAGGAACTTGAATCCAGTTGTTACTGCTGCTTGATATATCTGTCATGCTTATCAAATATATTTTCAAGGGAAACAAAACCTTTTGGAATTTTATTCCCTTTCAGTTTAAGAAAATCTTCACCAGTTTATGAATCTATTTCAGAAACATATTCCCATGGTGGAGATTCACTACCTTCAAAATACAGCGCATCAAAGCTATCCATCTTTTCCAAGAAAGTAATGATTTGATTATCACCATTGAACACCTACCAATGGTCAGCATTATCAAGTACACTTGGTCAAAAGACCAAATCTATAGTGTACTTATTTCCTTTGAAATCTTTATGAGGAACCATGAGAGTGGTGGAGACAGCTAATAAATTTGCATGATTATTAAACTCTCTTGGCATCGTAGAGATATTGAAAGCAATAAAACTTTTAATGAAATCCCATACATAATTGTGATAATGTCATAATATTTCATTTTTGATTTGATACAAATTTCTCACTTGACAAACCACTAATTTAGCATCTCCTTAAGCATGAAGAATCTTAACACCTCTAGCATGAACAACTTTCAATCTGAGCAACAATGGCTCATATTCGACAGTGTTGTTGGTATTATCAAATTGTAACTTATATGAGAAAGGGAAAATATCACCTTATGGAGATATCAAAATAATTCCAACTCTAAAATTGGTAGAGGAATAACTGCCATCAAATTCTAAAACCCAGACCTCATTAGAATTTGATTTTTTTGAATTTTGTTGATTAAAAGATTCCTCTTCATTAGTGAGGGAAGAATCTGGGATTATTATGCCTTCACCTAAACTTTCATATGAAAACTCTTCTGACTCTCCATCTGAATTATCTAAGCTATCACTTGATGAAATCTCATATGATGAATTAGAAACATCTTCAGTAGACAGGAAATAATTACCCATTCTCAAGGACTCAAATTAAATTTGAGCTTTAGGATTTTCCATTTGGGTAATAATGTATTTGACCTCCTTCTCAGGAAGCAACTTTTGCATGATGCCTTTAACAAGTATCCTTGCTTCAGATAGATCCATGTTCAACTCCCCACCTACATCCTTGCAAAAATTACGTTTGAGTAGAATGCCATAAGAAGCTGAAACATCAGCCACTAAGATTGTCATCTTAATCTTCTTGTCTAGAAAAGCTGTAAATGCAAATTGGGCATCTTTGATTTGACCCAAAATTTATACTTGATTATATTTGATGGAGAAACATCTCCCAAAAGTCTTAGTTAAGGGGAGACCAAGGGAGTCTGCTACCTTGGCGGGCATAACATTATCAGAGGCTCTAGAATCTATTATGCAATTGCTCAACTTATGACCATTTATTAATAGAGAAACATAGAAAGGTTCTATTTTTCCAGAGGCAATAAGGGTAGTAGTGACAAGATTATTTTGGGTAGATTTGTTCTTTGAGGAATAATGGGTAACTTTTAGAAAATCTTGTCTTGTAGGAATGATTTTGTTTTTGACATATTTAGCCAATCTATCAAACTATTCAAGATTAGCTTGTAAATACTCAGCTTCAGACATTTGGATCTTGGTCTTCCTATCATGATATATTATGTCAAATAATCAAAATAAACTAGAAATAGAGGAAGGAAATCCATCATTTTAATTTTTATTTGATGTAGTACTAGTCTAAGGGACAAAAATAGAAGATACAATATTGTTAGGTGTACTTACTTGCTTTTTGCCCATCGGGTCCTTTGATTGGAAAGGTGACAGAGTTCCTTGTTTAGAAATTGAGATCACTGGTTGAGGTTCTTCTCTTGCTTTTCCCTTATTAACTTACTAAGTTGACTGACTTTGGGACCTAGTAAAAATAACATATGCTCCATCATACACTTCTCCTTTTTTAGCTTTATATTGGTAATTCAAAAAGTCAATGGTAGAGTCACCAACTAATTCTTCTTCTCCTTATGCAAATATATTAGCATCATTATCCTGGTCCAACTCAATTTGGAAAAAATGATTATGTTTAGCTTCATAATAAACAACTACTGAGTTGATCGGTGCTGCTTCAATGGCAAGCTTCCTCTGTATAGGTGGAAGGTGATTAGGTTGCCCTTAATTTTTAGTAGCATTTCCTTGATATGAATTATTAGGAAATTTCCTCCTTGGTATATCCTAATAAGGAGGGGAAAACATACCTTGGGATATTTGCCTTTTAAGAGCTAGCAATTTATTTGCTGACTTTTGCACAACAGGGTCAGTGGTGTTTGCAGAAGAATTCTCAGTAGAAGAGGAACCTTTATTTCTATTATAATCTCTTCTTATCTTACATGTAAGGATAAGATTATCTTCAAATTTGGTAGCCAAAATATGAGCTATAAGAAGATCTATTGGGCTAGCCTGCCTTAACGAAAAACTCACTTTGAGAAGTTGAGAATTGATAAAGAAACACTGAGATTCTCTACTATTGGTTGAGCAGTTACAGGAATCCTATTTCTTAGCTTATTGAACTTAGAGATTAATTCTTGCATAGGTTAATGAGACTCCTTCTTCATTTGTGTAAGCTGAGCCAATAAGGCATGTGCATATTTTATAGGTTTGAACCTAGCCACAAACTTGGTCTTGAGAGTGTTCTAGTTGGTTATAGTCTAAGCTTGAAGATGATAAAATGAATCTATAACAACACCTTGTAGTGTTTCTATAAAAATCCTTACTACTACATCTTCATATTCAACACCTATCACACCATAAGATATGCAGAAAGCTGTAATGTGTTTATCAGGGTGAACTTTCCCATCACCATTAAACTTAGAAAAATTCTTTCTTAAATTACAAGTTAGTTCGTTTAAATTTGGGGTTAAATTTAGAGGACCAAAAGTGTTACCCCAAGGGACTTGGGCTGCCATGATGCACTGATTAAAAGGTGGGATAACAAAACTTTATGGAGTATGAACAAACAAAACTCTACTAGCACTAGAACTAGAAGCTTCACCTAGTAGTGGAGACCTGGCATTGTTAGGAGGAAAGCTTCTAGTTAATTGAAGGTGAGGTTGTAGAAGCAAAAGATCAAAATTATTTTATTGCATCAACTCAAATATAGGATCAATAATACCTTGAGATCTCTTGCTTCTCATATACTGTGAGTCTGCCAAAATATAATATACTCAACAAATTTTTTTAATAAATGGAAAAGAACTGAAAATACTCTAACTCAGAGTGTGAGGCTTCAATTTACATGTTCCTTCCCCAGCAGAGTCACTAAAAAACTATTGGGTGAATATTTTTTCTTCAATTAACTAAAGGCAAAATGGTTATATCGACCATAGTGTAATGAGATAAATCTCTCCTCTCAGCAAGAGGAGGTTCCCTATAAACTATCACAAACTCATTTGAAATAAATATTAATTTAGGGGTGAGACCATATCATGCATTTCTCCTTTTTTAGAAATGATATTTACAAAATAAAAGAACACTTTCTTGATACTAACTGAAAAACTAAGAAACCCACGAGAGCACAAAGTCTATCATTGCTTCTTTTGTTGATTTATAACTTAGAACACAGTAGAATGAGGTGCAGCCCAAAGTCTTCACCAAAAATTATGGTAAAATATATGATCACAAAGGATAATAGTAGTTCAAAGCCTTTCCAATATCTTTTACTTTAAAACACTAATTCATAAACTAAAGATAATTATTGTAGCACAAAGTCTCCACAATCAACTTTAGAACATCTCCCAGATTATTCTCACTCACACTACTATTTAATCAAACAGATAATATCATATTAGGAAAAGGATATAAGAACAATTTCCAATACAACACAAGTTATTCAACACAAATTTTGAATGATCACTTTCTTTCTTATTCACTTGATAAAATTTGAACTCAAATTCTCAAAATACTATTCAATTTGGTAGAGTTTCACTTCAATAACTAAAAGATCCCTCATTACAATAGAGACCCTCTTTATTTATAGAGAGAGGCCTTGAGAAAATTTAGGAAAAACCTAACTACTTTGACTTATTCAAAAATAGGAGTCCTTATTGATTTGGGACTTCCTATGTTTTTACATGTAATTACATATGAAAAAAGTACATGTAAATATGTTCAAAGTTGTTTCAAAAGTACATCTAAAAAATAGAAAATAAACTAAGGGAAAAAGATACTGCTTCAATTTGTATCACCATCTTTCTTCATATGACCATCATACATAGTGAAAGCTGCTTGCATCTTGATACTATCTAGACTAAAAGTGTTCCTAAAAATCATTTTAGCTCTAACTATGGCATTTCTTATTGTGGTGACTGATTTTGCATGACTAGTTAACTTAGTTTTTAGATTATCCAAAGTTAATTGATTATTCATAATATTATCCACAAAGGCCATTGAAAATGTTTTATATTTAAACTCTTTCTGGAACATATCTTTAAATTCTTGAATCATTTCTTATGTAGAGAGAAATTGGTTATCTTGTGATACAAGCTTGCAAGGTAGCTCCTCCAATTTATGCAAAAGATTGAAGTCACTTTGTTATCTGATTTTCCTTATAGTTTCAAGGTCATTGATCAAATATTTAAGCACACAACTCCTATATGTCAATACCTCTTTAGTTTTTGTATAAGAATCCCTATTAAGAATGGTGCCAATTGATATTAGAGTGCTTATTTTTAGTTTTCTCATCTCCACCCATTTATCATGATTGTTTTCTGTGCACTCAATATCTTGAGAAAAAACATCAATGAGATCATCAAGTTATGCTCTTATTTTCCTCATTTTATCTATCTTCTCAAATAGCTCTGTAAGTAGGGAAATTCCTTATGCATGCATCCTATCTAAGTACTCTTCAAGTAATTTTCCTTTGAGATGAGTCTTTTCTACTTTTTGAATGATGGGGTCTTCTACAGAAACAACCTAGGAGTTACTACTTCTGAACTCAAAGTGATTTTCTTTACCACCAAAGTCAACTATTCCACTATTGCTATCAAGTGATCTTTCATTTCTTTTTCCCTATCAAATTTATGAATCAAGATGTCCATGGCTGACTGCATATAATTCTTGGCACTTTCATGAGTTATCTTGCCTAATTCAACTCTAGAGATAGAGTAATAATTCATATCAAAATTTTCCATGGTTATATCTTGTGGAGGTCTTGCAATCTCTAGAAATTTGTGTCTCTTGTCTCCAAGCATTTTTAAAAGAATCTTTGGCTTCTTTAGGGTCTTCGCTTTTATAAGCACCGGCTTATTATAATCAAAGTCATTTGGGGAGATGGCTTGTTTCTTCCTTTTTGGTGTATAAGCTGAAAACCATGGTGGGAACACAAAATTACTCACATTAGGGTCTGTTCCCATTATTGGTGTCACCAAAACTGCACTTGCACTGGTAGTGGAAACAATAGTTGGAGTGTTAGTAAAAACTACACCTCTTACAAAGTGATAAAAAATAGAAGCATCTCCAATATCAAAATATGAGGAGGACAAACTAGGAATAGACCTTAGAGAATGTAGAACATCTTCAAAAGTGTTTTGAGGGTTGTCAAAAATTATTTTATAAGGAGAGGAAGATTCAGAAGAGGGAATATCAATAGGAGAAACAGACAAAGGAACTATAATAGGTGTGTCGATCAAGGGAGAAGAGACTCATATTTCTTATTTTACATTCTCTTGTGGGGACAAATCTTCCTTCTCTTATTTATTTGTAGGCCTATCTTCAATATCCATCTCTTCTATGGCTAGTTCTTCAGTGCTCTATTTCTCAACTTCCATATCTTCTATTTTAGACTCTTTCTTCACAGCTTTTGACTTCTTCATCACAAATATGATCTTAGGCTTATGTGGCTATAAATAAGAGGGAACATCACTTTTATTCTTCATCCTATTTTCCACCTTTTTTCCTATTTACTCTTGAATCTTAGTCTCTGACCCTGTGAGGAATTCTTTCAAAGTAATTCCCTTATTTGCTTGCCAATTATTGGTGTTTGCCAATATAAGCTCAAATCTTTTCCTCAAAGAGGCCAGATGTTTTTGAGACCATTAGATTGGAGGAAAAGTGTTATTAAAAACTTGTTCAATATTATATCTATCATCAACCAACTCTCCATCATCCACTAGATCCTCAAGAATATCAACAAGTCCCATATATTCAATTTTCTTAATATTTAATTGCTTGTAGTCCAATTTCTTGACATATTCTTTTGTTCTTAAATCTACCCAAACATCTTCAACCATAGGTTCATGGAATTGGGTTTTCCTCTTGATTTTGTCTTTCACACTCTTGTATTCAAACTTTAATCTTATCTTGAATTACTTCATAGTTACAAGCTACATCTCAGTTTCCATGTCCCTAGCCTTCATAGCAGTTAATACTGAATACCTACCAATTTTAATTGGGAACCTGAAACTAGGCTTCTTGAGTTTCATTTGTTTATTATGCACGATGATCATTTGTATGCATAACTCTATTAAGAATAGTTTGTCTGAGGGGAATCTTGGAAGCATATAAGGATGACCTTAGAAAAAGCCAACCCTTAGGTATGAGAAAGAAGAAAACTATAAGAATATGCATCCAAAATCATTTACCACTGTCCAAGCCTCATTTGACACTCTTCTTTGTTCTAGTTGAGGATTAAAAAGACATAGGAATACTAAAAAGAATGCATCATTTACTCTCCTAAAATGATGAATAAAACCCTTCAATGTTAATTGAGAATAGTATTGATACACAAGGATTAACATCTTATCTCCTTTTGATGTTAGACCTAGAAAGATTCTCATAGAAGCTGTAATATACACCAGATAAGAAGTCATATAGAATTTGAAGGTAGTCGATACCTTCATCAATTGTTTATGCAAAGCATTGCTGATTTGTTCTCCCTAGAAGATGGTTTGTTTGCCTTGGAGTATTACCTTGATGAAAGGATACATCCATTCATGAAACTATGAGGAAGAGGACAAACCTCTTATCCTACTAAGAAGAGTTATCAGATCACCAACTTCTTCTATAAAGTCATTTCTAGGAAAAAACTGTGGCCACCTTGACAAATTTGACCTTAACATCTTTAGCCATTTATTATTGATTACCTTCTTTAACTTTTTAGGATTTTTGTCATACTCTTTTTGTGCTTCAAAAAAATCAAACTTTAACACTTCTGTAGGAGGGCACATAAACACCTTATCAATGAATTTAGGATCTAGTCTAATTATCACATTACCACTAGCGTCCATCACATCCCTTGTATCTCTATTATAAAATTAAGCACACTGAAGGACAAATTCTATGTTGTGGGCTACCACTGAGAAAGAAGATATGAAATGAATGTTACTATCAATTATCTTCTTCATTTTAGAGCTGGGATTGCTTGACTTGGTTCTCTCCACAAACTTAGCCATATCCACATGGCCAATATTTGTATCTCTAATATCATCGACATTAGAAGTAACTAAGGTGATTGAAAAAACACATTGATATTTGTACTTCATCACTTTTGACTTCTTCAGAGACAACTCAGTCATTTGAATGAGCTATCACTAAAAGGATGTCGATGAAGAAAGAAGATCCACAGAAGAAACTGCAACAAAAAGTCATGATCATGTAATTAGAGAAAATACTGGTAATCTAGGAAAATTGCATGTCGATGATCATGACTATGGAGATTTGCTTGAAAGGGATAGAGTGAAAGTAGGCCAAAAAATTAGAGGAAAGTGGGTTCAAAAAAACAAAATTGAAAATATCCCAGAGTTAGGAAAATTTGAGAGAATGTTTGCATGGGTGGCAAAATTTTCTGCCCTTGCATATGAGGGATATTTCATAAGTGTCAGAGTAGTTAAATTTGTCACTATTTCATATTCCAAAAAAATTGATTTATATGTTGGAGTGGCAAAAAATGCCAACACTGCAGGTAATAAGGAGATCATAAGTGTTATGCATCAGTGGTAGAAAATGCTGACAATATATATTGGTATAAATTGCATTTGGTGTTCAAGCAAAAAATAATGCCGCTACCACATGTGGTATAAGTTGCAAGGTTTTTGTGTAAGCATAGTGGATTTCACTACCCATACACTTCCACTTGAAAGCATCTTCAAATATATAAGCAACAAAAAATGCCGATTTTGCTTTTGACTTATTCACAACAAGAAGATGTGAGAGCAGATAATATAGCTATCATTACAATGTTTTTGGTAAGAATTAGTTTTCAACCAACATGTTTGGGGGGTAAAGGCTTGTCGAGTCAAACCATCGATGACACACATCAACTTAAAACCTAGGGCACAAATAATGGTTGGCGATTTTCACTAGTTTGACTCACTAGAAATAATCTAGGACACAAATGAATGGAAGAACAAAGGTTTAACATAAAAGACCAAGCAAATGATGAACTCAAAATAATATAGATACTGATAAAAAAATGAAACCCTAGAATTCAAAAATAGTTAAAACAACTTACCTGTTGAGTTTAAAACCCTAAGCTTGATGATAGTAAATTTTGAAATCTATTTGAATCCTCTGTCACCATGGTCAAGAAGTTTCAAAAAGGGTCAAGGAATAAACTAAGAGACTTTGACAAAAGAAATGACAAGAAAAAAAATGAGATAACACATTAAAAATATTGAAAAGTAACCCTTAATGCTTGGCATGAGTGGCCATTAATGCCACTTGAAGTTCAAGATCTAGGAGATCTTGATTGGGTGGCAATTTCTGCTGACTTGACATGTGACTAGACAAAATGCAAAAAGAGGTAAAAATCACTAACCATGCACATACCCTTTTGATTGGGAACATGTAATGGAAGCAAAAAGTGCTGCTTGAGCATCAGAAAAAGAAAAACCATGTAAGAGCGGCACTTTTTGCTAACTTTACACAAGCAAATTCAAAATTCCACTAATAACCCCAAAATGATCAAAATTGACATTTTGATCAGTTTACGATTACATCAAGCTTCACAATTTTTGAGAAATCATGGCGGGGTAATGTCACAAACTCTCCTAGGATGTTAGACGACTTCACTTGAAATTAAGAGAATCTTGTCTTGATCAACAAACTTAGAGTGTAGATTATGAAATAAAAAGTTTCATAGGGGTTGTCTACAAAATGAGTGTAGCTAATTTTGAGAACAACAAAGTGCTGATATACTTCTGCTATGATCATGTTTCGATTGATGCTTATGATGATATGATTATGTAAGCTTATGTATGATTATAATGTATAAAGTTAATCATACAATGTTGTTTTGTGATAATGTTGTTGATGTTTACACTAATCTAGTTGTCTAACACAGTGATATGTTTAAATGATATTCGGTAAATATCATTGTCTTGATTTGATATCTTTTTGTATGGGAGTTTTTAATAATTATTTAAATGTTAACCATATAATACTTGATATATTAGAGTTGTTTTGGCTATGACTCAAGTAGTAATTAATTAAAATAGTTATCTTGTTATAAATGGAAATTTAATTGATTTGTTTTATCTTTTATAAAGATAATTACCAGTTAAATTTAAATTAAGGAAATTTAACTATAATAATAATGCTAACCTAAGTGCTAAATGCCAATGCATGGATTATGTTCAACATTGAAAATTTAAAATTATCATTTAAAAAATGACTTAAGTGGGCTTAAACTAGTAACTAACTCAGCTTTGAACACAAATATTAACATGCACGATTTATGTAAATAAAGAGAGCTCAAGTTAGGTTGATGGAGTTGATTGAAAACTAAATGGTAAATAAGGTGGATGAAAAATGGGAATCTTTAAGAAGAGGAGATTATAATAAGAGAAAAAAGGATTACGATGAAGGAAGGAGAGGAAAATATAGCGACGTACGACATGATATGGTAAGGAATAATGTGGAGAAAGAGTAGAAGAGGAAGAATTATAGTTTGATTTTATCGCATGGGAAAGTGTGGAAAGGTTGGTATTCTATTTATGATTTTTTATTATATTATATGATGGAAATGAAACAATCCAAAAAGTATGGAAATTAAATTATTTAGTATTGAGAAAAAAAATAAAGATATGAAAGAAGCTATAATATATAAAATAGTGTATAGAGTTGAAGCCAAAAACAAAGATTTATATACATCGACTCAACTAGTAATAGATGGATTGATTAAACATAGGTATATGCACCTATTTAGTATACGGAAGAAAATTATAAAAGTCTTAGGAATTAATACGTATATTTGGATAAATGATAGAAGACATTTATGATGATATAGAAAAGGTTTTCTGTGTATATCAAATTATTTATTCAAAAAAAAAAGAAGTAGATAGTGGTTGAAAAAACAAATAGATATTCAATAGAATTGGAACAATTAAGCATAAAATAGGACTACCAACTTAGATGTAGTTGAATGTGTAAATTTAAAATGCCAGAAAATCAATAAAATCCTTTCCATTTACAAATATGCATATATGCCTTGTGTAATTAGAGATAGAAGACACTATATAAATACCAAGTCACATAAAGGGACTACCTGTGTAAATTTTCATCTTATCATTTGGTTCATTAATGTCTATGTTAGTATGTTGACTCAATACATATATTTATATATATATATAAATGTTATAAATCAATAAAACAATAAAAATTATACACTAATTTAATGGGGATTTCTATGAGATAAACTTAAAGTAATTTTATATTTGGTTGTGTATTTTATTTATAAGCTAAAAAAATTTGCATAGGTATATATCTGTGCATTTTAATATATTTAGAGGATAGGGGGAGAGATCTATGAGATTATATCTTCAAGTCACTTATGATTAAAATATGGGGACTGTCTTAAAGTTAGTTTAAACATATTTATTATTAAGCAGATTTCTAATATTAAAGACTTAGTTGTGAATACATTATGGTTCGTGAGGAAAGTTAAGCCAAAATTGGAAAAGCAAAATGGAAACCTGTGGCTATTATTTTTGGGTATTCTTAACACATGTTTTAACTTTGTAAACTATTGTGGAAGTGTAGAGAGTTGGGTAAATAGGAAGACTTGTAGGTAGAAAAATATGGGTATTTATTTATTTAAGTAATAGTATACAAGTTTAGTGGTCCATTACTCATATATAAATACATATAAACACAAAGTTGAACTAATAAGTGACTAATATGATATCAGGATATATCTATTTGGGGTATGGACAAATGTACTCCTTTATAGATATATGAAAACTGTTTCCAAGTTATGACTGAATTTCTTAAGTTGGTTTGAATTTACACACACAAATATATGTATATGCTCTACTTAATAAAACTCTAGGATACTCTTTCAGTTAAGTTGACATATTGGCACTATATACATGCATGTTATAACAGTGTACTTGAATTACTAATCTTAAGATAAATTATGAAACTTGAATAAACTATATAGTAGTATTTATCCTATAGTATACTTAGAGAATACATACACATCCATAAGTTGTGGTTGTATAAGATATGGTATATGCATACTTATGATTATGATTTCAATGAATTATTATGATGTGTCTGTGATTATGAACTTGGTATGATTCATGCCTGGATAATATGATCTTTGTATAGAAATAGGATATATTCATTATTTTTGAAATATCATTATGTGTGAGATTCATTTAATGAATTTGATGGACTAAATGCATAGTTATGATTATTTACCATACTTAGCATATTTTCATATCTGTTAATAGGAATAATCTATTTGAATCATTGGTTTATATACTATGTTTTATTTAACTAGTCTTCCATTGATAATGCTAAACAAGTAGTGAGATAGACTTCACTAGCTTAATTAGCATCATGAATGCAAGATGAAAGAAATCTGATCAAGTGGTGTGTATGAAATTGACTGATCCTAGAGATCATATGTTTTTTAAAAACTTTTGCCAAATTAATGTTAGATAGACATTGTCATTTATTATGTTTGATTTATGTGTTTGTGCGATATCATGTTAGAACATATTTTCTTTATGATACACATCATGTAGTATAAATATTACATCACATGGGTACTAGCATGTCTCTCTAGATTTTTGTACTATCACTATCTACCTATTTATGAAGGGAGGGACATTCGCTAATGGGGGATTCTGTGGGGATTGATGGTCTATGGTTGGTGTGGAAAAACACTTAGATGATGGTCTCCTTCCCCACTATAGCACTTACTTGGAGACTAGACTTGAGATTATCAGAGGTACATGAGTTAGTTTGATGACTCAAGCTTCGTGGAGCATAGTATCTATATATTGTATTAAATAAAAATGCCTAATGGAAAAGTAATTATACTATTTTTTATACTTCAATAGTAGTAGTTGTATTATTGTACCAAGCATGGTTAGATTTTGAAGTGATTACTTTCCTTGCAATTATTTTATATTACATGAAATGTTAAGTGATTGAAACTATTATAGTTATAAGTTTGTGAAAGTGTAATATTCTTTGATAGTATGTACCAAATCCCCAATTAGATTCTCATGGTATAGTTTAATGAAAGAATAGATTTTGAGTAATTAGCTTTAATTTTTTTTACTCCATTATTCTAGTACAATCCATGAGGGATTGTTACAAAATATGAGGTTGAGAATATTTAGATTCTTTCCTAAGTTGTTTTAGACCTACACCTGAGGCCTCACCATATTCTCCATCCTCATTGGTTCCTTCAATGTAAAATAATTTATTTTTAGCACATCTATATCCTTACTCCATTTTCTATCATATCCAAAACATAACCCTTTTTTGCATTATTTTCTTCAATTTGTTGAGGGGTTAATCATTTAGGCTTAGGAAATGATGGAGTTGGGAAATTGCATTAACAAAAATTAGAAAAAGGTCTTCATTTGACCATATATTTTTACTCTACCATGTGTGCCATTGGTATGGCTTTAGATACTGAACTAGGACTAAGTATGTGAGCCTCCATTTAGATGCTATCTTATAGGACATACAATAATAGGTTAGTCAAATTTGCCTTAGTGATGTCATCCATACATAAAGAGATTATAGAATTGATGAATATAAACCTTCACAATCCTTGTTTGATGTAGTTTTATGAGACATTATTGTGATAGTTGAGACGCAACTCGTCACAAAATACAAACTAGGTTATTTGGAGACCTTTATTTATTTTTTTGAGCACATAACCATCTATACCAAATGAAATTCTTACGTTCTAGATATAGAGAGGCCATGACCATATTTAGGCACATGAAGTCTGATTTATATCAACTAATTTTTTTTATTGATTTATCTAAGTGAGTGGATCATTACTATCAAACTTGTACAAGTCCACTTTTGGTAATAACTATTTTGAACTAGGATTAGAGGCATGATTTATTGAATAGGGAGAACCAAAATGGGGTGGTGGAGGATTATTTGGTGAAGGTTAAGTTATAATATTGGACAATTACCTAGCTATAAGTGTTTATTGATCCTTCAAAACATTCAGGTTCCCTTTTACCCCAATGATGGCTCCTTTGACCTCATCGAGATCATCTTTCTACACCATGCTTTGTAAATTTGAATAAAGTTAGTGAACCATCTTAGGAATAAATAAATAAAAAGTTCTAGATTCCATGCCATTCTTGTGAGTAAGTTTTGGAGTTAGTGTTAGGACCAACCATGGACAAACCCTATGATAGAGGGTTTCATCCCTAGAAAAAGTGTATCGGTATAGTATACTATTATGATCATCTTCCTGAGATGAATCCAATGACTATAATATGCACAAGGGTGAAAATTTTTGGCCCAAAAAGTGTACTGGTAAATTATATGATTGTAGTCATCTCATTGAGACAAATCCAATTATTGCTAATTTGCATAAGGGTGAAATTTTTTCTAGACCTTTTTAAACTTTTTTTAAAACACTGAACAATATTAGAGTGATAGAAAAATTAAATTCTCCCCTCGTCATAAGTTATGTTTTTTCAATCCTTCCACTCATAGGAGACTTGCAACACTAGATATAAAAAAATAACATCGTATAAACTTTCCCAAACTAAATCTCTGATACCACTTGTAATGAAATTGATTAGATGTTTATACAATAGAATATTATATCACATAAATAAGAGCAAAATATGTAGATCCACAATAATAATAGATATAAGAGAGGAATGCTTGATACATATATCTAAGCCACTTCAAGGGGAAACCTCCACAACAATATGATGATCAAATACTAACCACTACCTCCTATATATACTGTACTTAACCATGGTTACTATATAGATTGACCTTTCTAAAAATATAAAGAAGTGCAATAAGATAATATAAGTGGTATGTAAGCTAATTATTAGAAACACATATCCATAGACATGCTATAGATAATATTTATCTTCTCTTGGTTATTGATAAACTATAGTTCTTGATGGTCTTTGTAAATTATAAACTCTTTTGGAAAAAAAGTAGTGCCTCCACTTCTTTAACACTTGCATAATAATATAAAACTCCTGGTCATATACCATGTATTTTCCATTCGCATTATTCAACTTCTCATTGAAGTAAGATACAAGCTTACCTTTTTAGCTTAACATTGGTTCGATCACTATGCCACTTACATTGTAGTATAACTTTGTTAAAATATAGAAGCACCAACACAAGCTGCTGAATCACCTTCCTCTTTAGCTATTAGAAATTACACTCAGATTTATGAGTCCATGCAAATGTTTTGAGATATATTATCAATACCTCTTTGATTATTTTTTAAGTCCTAAAGTTTTGGATGAAATTCCTATAAAATCTTGTGAGACCATGAAAACTTTGAACCTCAGTTATGCTCCTTGGTGATGGCCACTCTACTATTACACTACGTTCTCTGGGTCTATCTTTATACTTTATTGGGATATCATAAAGCCTAATTATACAAGTTAATTCTTCATGAATTTACACTTTTTCACATTTATAAACAATTTGTCTTTGTGAAACATTTACAACACATTTCAAAAATGTGTTGGGTGCTCTTCTTTAATATTTTTGAACGCCATAATGTTGCCCATATACATGATGATGTACTCCCATATAAATGGTTTTAGTACCTTTTTTATTTTCCACAAGGATGTGATCAATGAAATTTTCACTCCAAAAGACATGAATAAACACTCATATATATCCTCCTCAATTTTTAAGGTCATTTTCTATTCATATCCTTCCAAGATTATAAGATGATGATATCTACTCTTTAGATCTATTTGGAGAAATATTTTTCACCACATTGTAAATCCATGAAATTGTCCATGTGAAATAATTGGAATCTAAACTTGATCGTGATCTTATTAATGGCCCTTGAATATGTGCACATGTGTCATTATCCTCCCTTTTTCAACACTAATACTATATGTACTATACATGGGTTTAAAATTTCCCTGATCAACCCTATGTCTACAACTCGCAGACTTACCTCTACACCTATTTATTTTATTAATGCATCATCCTATAAATAACATTATTTGGAAAAATCACTCTAGGGATCAGATCCATATGATGGTTGATGCTTATCATAATTGGAAATCATTCTAATAGATCAGTTGAAACAATGTTAGAAAACTTACCAAATATCACATTCACTTCACATGGAAGTTATTCTTCCTTTTATTTATTAACACCTATGCACTTATCTTATATTGATTTTGGTATGATCAAAAAAACCCATACCCATTTTCCACCTCTCTTAATAACTCCTTATTTGATACCATTACTATTTATGAAAAAACATTATTATGTTCCACTTACTCCTTATCTTTCAATTTAAATATATATCATCATGTCTAACCATTTATTCATATTTCCAAGGAATTACTAAGAGTACATGACACATGCTCATTTGCATCACATCATACCAAAATTCATCTTATTATGCACATATTTTGAATTTCATAAGGCATTACACATCAACCAATACCTGATGCCATTTTTATAACCATGAAACTCTAAATGGGTTTGGATGCATCACTTTATTTACATCTAATTTCTCCAACATTTCACATGAGACTAGATTGTTCATGTTGCCACTATCACCTTGAAATGTTTACGTTTCAATTTTAAAAAAATAGAAAAGGATTTTCCTCTACATTGGTTCCTTATATTCATTCAATGGTTTCAACAATACACTCTTTATCATTAGGATTTCTCTATGCTTTGGATCTTTTGAGTTCTCCACTGATCCAACCAATTATTCATATCCATGAGAAACATGTGTACCAACCTATGAACTTTGGATACACTTACCTTGTGATTTAGGACATTCATAAGCTCAATTTATTACTTGGCCACATTTAAAACAAGTTCATGGGAATATTATTCCCCTAGCTTGATCACATTATCTGAGCCCTCAAGCTAGGTAGCTTATTTCTCCTCATGCTTAACCTTGATATTCATGTTGTTTGCCTTGCTCTTAGATGTGTGTTAATATGTGCATTGTTTTATCTACACCTTATCATTACTAGTATATTTTAATTTTTCCTCTTCCTCCTCCATATGCTATTTATCTCTTTCCCCACATGACACTTTATTGAATCCATGACAACTTATCCTCAGCCTTGATAGGCTTATTATACTATTTGGATAAGAGTCATACTTAGCTCCTCCTATATGCCAAACCTCAAACCATTTAGGTACATTTTAAAATTCTCTTGGTTGAATTTGCTATGACCTAACATGATGGTGATCTTGTATAACTCTTTAGTGTACCTCTTTAACATATATCTTTTTTTGTCTTAGGTTTTGCAATCTCTTGAAAAAATCCATCTCTTAATCTCTAACAATAAAATTTCCTTCATTTTTTCAACCATATAATCCCATAAAGTTATCTTATTTTTACCTCTCCTATAGAGTTAGTTTTGCACTTCTTTCCACTAAAGCATTGCATAACCCTTCAACTTGGTATGTGCAACCTTCATGTGCTATGGGTAGATAATATATTCAAACTAAAAATATTATTATACGTATGTGAACTAGTTAATTAACTCTTCCAAATTAAATGATTGTAATAAACATGGCACATCCACCTTAGTTCCTCATCTAATGAGACAACTCAAAAAAATATATCTTTGCCTGCATCCATGTGCACTTCATCTTCTTCATCCCATTTTGTGCCTTGTTTATCTTCTTCATCATCACTTTTTTTTTCTCATGGAATGAAACCATGTTTCTATATACCTCAATAACATCTAACCATGTTTTTTAAATAATAGAAATGTCCAAGACATCATCAAATATTCTAGATGCATTAGCTACAACTATACCTCCTCAAATAGTTATTATAAGTGGCATATTCACTCCTTTAGGAACAAATACTACCACTAAAATTATTCATAATCATAATCCTATGTAAGTGTCTTCTCTCCAAACTTATCAAGGTTAAAATCCTTATGCTTATATCAATAAATGTAATCATAGTTAGGGATCCTAATGAAGGAATGCCTTAAACCACACAACCTAGATGATCACATAACTAAAAAAAAAGTTTAGACTTATACTAATATGAAAAATGAGATTAAATAAATATTATAAAAATATTGAGCTACAAGGTATGCTTAGTTTGAGTTGCAACATTCAACCTTCGTATTGTAATAATGGAGTCACTCAGATATCCACAAAACATTATGAAGGATACATTCCTTGTCTCTTGATATTTATCTCACTTTGAAATTAAATAGATTATCCCCTAAGGTATTCTATCATCATCTTTTATGAATCTAATCAATCCCCCTTATATAGACATGAAAATCCTAGACAATTTTAGACCCCTACACATAGCTAACATTCTCATTTAAAAATGTATATCATATCTATGCTAGATTTATACCAAATCTTATAGGTCTACCTAGGATGTGTATCCCCTATGAATATTTACAACACTAACAATAAAATACCTAACATAATATGTCTATAAACATTTATATCACTAGCTCTCATCCTTTGGATTTGGTTTTTACTCACACGAATAATCTAGGTTCTATGGAAATTATCTATAGGTTTACATGGATCTTAAATATATATGTAGTCAAGTTTGGTCATTCCATTATTATCTCTACACCATAATATTATACATTAGAGTTCTTTGTGCCATCCACAAATTCTCGTGTGCCAAAAAAATTATGAAATCTAGCTCTATGGAAACTATCTTATAGACTCATGTCACAACTCTGACATTGAAAACATGCTTACTTATGCTCTGATCTATCCTTGAATTTGTGTTGGAAGTTTATGTGAAAATATACACCATGTGAACCCTTACACAAAAAAAAACTTTAAAATTTTCATAACCAAAAGTCCAACTATGCAACTAGGATTTGCCTTTGCTTCCACACGTTAACCCTTTTTGCCCAAATAATTTGCATGTTTGCATATTGCACCACAATTTGTAACTTCAAAAAACTTGGAATTATAAATCCTTGGTGATTGAATATGGCTTGGTGCCTAGGATGATCCTATATCATATAACTTAGACACTAAAAAATACCACACCCAAGCTTTCTTCTATGCAATTTATCTAGCTTATAACATTGTATATATAAATTTATAGGATAAACGTCTACAATGGTGACCAAAATTACCAAAAAATTTAAGTTGGGGATAAAATAAACACTCCATCACTAAAAACGAATTTCACCATATTATAGGAAATGAAATACCTAGTCTGTGGTTTTAAACATACAACTCACTTCCAGATTCACATATTTTATAGTAGCATCTTAGTCAAATATAATAATAATTCTCCTTATTTTCTTGGATGGTGTAGGAAAATGTTGTCTAAAATTTACCCCCTCCTCCATTATCTTGGATATCATAAACTTTAAAGAAAATTTAGCACCAAGGAAAAATTGACAACATGGAAAAGATATCACATTGTGTAGTATGTGTAGAGGACACTCAATTCTAACAATGGGCCTTCAAAAACTTACTAAAACTGACTCACACTGGTTCACTTATAATTATTTAACCTTACAACTTGTACCAAACACACATATCCTCTACCAACTCATACTACCATGTTGTTTGGGGAAATAAAACATCTACGTATTTTCACACAACCTTATTTAGAACATATGCACAAATCTAACTCTAACTTAAAAAATGTGTATACTAAATAAAACATGAATACTAACCATACAAAATAAACCATCATAACCAAAAATTTCTTATATTATCAATAAATTCTAATAAAAAGAGGGTAATCCTTCCTTATTTATAGTACACTAATTATCATATACAAGGGGGTTCTTATTAAGAATCTCTTACCTTTGACTTAGAATCACTAGTGTTTCAATAACATAAAACCATCCAGATCTTTTGGATGATCTCTTTGTGTTTATTCTTAGTACGTTAGGTGGGTTTATATATATCCACACACACAAACACACACACACACACACACACACACACACACACACACACACACACACACACACACACACACACACACACACACACACACACACACACACACACACACACACACACACACACACATCTCCAGTCAATTTATTTACTATCATTTATTACCCTAGATCTACTAATCTCACCAACATGGAAAATGAGTGTTTTAGATGTTACATCTACAATAATGTTGACATTTTCATGCACCCAAAATCATCTCTTCTAACATCTATTAGTTCTTATTTATTTTTTAGGTGACATATCTCAGCCACAATAATTGTCCTTACTTTTTTTTATCATTCTTAGGTTTAATCTAGCATAAAACTTACCCACATGTATGGAAGCGATATTTTATGTGTGACATCTTTTTATTTGCTTGATATTTCACAAAACTATCCTTTTACATAGTGTGTGACTTCATATTTCTATTACAAAAAATGTGCACTCTTCTTCCCCCCTTAGTTGATTCTCTTAGTTTATCCTCATTCCTCATGTGCACTACCTGTATTATGCCTTCCATGTAATCCATAGTTTATTGCACATCACACACAATCCTTCATCTTAAAAAGTATAGGACTAAGGATTCCCCTATGGAAATTTTCATTTTTAAACACCAACATGACATATTAATGTCCTAATAAGGAAGAAGAATGTTTTCTCGAGGGAAAGTGATAGAGGTTCATATCACACACACACACACACACACACACACACACACACACACACACACACACACACACACACACACACACACACACACACACACACACACACACACGTGTGTGTGTGTGTGTGTGTGCATGTGTGTGTGTGTGTGTTAATAAGATGATGATTTATAACTATATACAATCCTTATCGATGATATTATAAATTCCCATGTTGTGGGATAACAAAAAATGCAAAAAAGGATGGATGGAAAATTTGATAAAGTATTAGAAGGATTGATATTAAGGGAAATTTATGTTAAGGACCCTCTAAAAAACTATAGAAACAAAGAAGTTATCTCTTATTTATGTATTAAAATAATAAAAATAAATATAAATTACCAAACTATTAATTAGGGTCATCTATTTCTAATAAATACACTAAAGAAAATCTTTCTTATTACATTAAATATTTTTTATGAGTTTTTCTAATTATTTACTAAAAATAGTAATTTCTAATGTGTAGTTTAGAGGTGAATTTTTTATATTTCACCATAATTATTTTCTCTATAAACAAAGTTAATTTTATTTTAGTGAAGTTTCCATTTTTTTAGTTTCATGTTGCTATCATCTCAAAAGTTAATATGATTTTAGATTTCTTCTTATTTAAGTAAAATTTTATGTTTTCATTATAATTAATATTATTTTGGATTGTTATCAAGGTTATTGGGCCTCCTACCCATAAAAAGCAAATCAAAAAATTATAGTTTTGGCTTAAGGATCTACATCCTAAAGGCATAAGACTAAAATACCATTACGACCAAAAGACCTTAAATATTATATTAACACTATGACAAGTTACAACAAAACATTGGTACATACACCAAACTTTTACATAGCACCATTAGAAACTGTAACCCAAATTTTTTTTCCAAAACATATTATTCTAACACAATGACTTGAGAATCATCCCAACTAATGCACAAAATCTCACTATTTAGGACATGTTTTTCTAGAGACACCAACTACTCAAAAATATGATTCAAATATCTACCTCGCAAGACACCTTTCCCTTCATTCAACCTTTCTAATTCATTTTCCCCTACACCCCACATAACCCAGATCTAGAGGATGATTCTGCCACCTAGGACCTCTACTTACCAAACCATTGCATAACTAAGAACTTCCCATGATAAAAACCCTAGAGAATAAACTTGACAACAACCACTCACTCAAGCAATTACCTTACTACCCTCCAAAGCTCCAACTCTAGTAGAGGAGCCCAAAGATTTGATAGCTTGGGAAAGACCAACTTTTTTACACCACATCTTCCTCTTTATCTGAGCAGAAGGAATCTAACTCTCCAAGAATTTAAGGATTTTTACAAACCTATCTTCTAAGAGTCTAAAATTAGAAACTAGGACATACCCTAAACCATCATTACTAGTAAAAAACAATTATGAGAAAGGCCTCAAATCTACTAGATCTATTTTAGATAGGAGATTAAGCCTATACTCTAGATGAACTAAAAATTCAACCAAATATTTAACCATACCTTTGTCATAAACTAGCAAGAGAATTTTAGATGTGAAAAAAATAGGTAGCTCTGAGTTGACACACCAACGCTGACTGTGATTGATCTCTTTTATGCCAACAATGTAAGCTATATCCTCTAGCATAACCACTAAAGGAGACTATAATATATATTATATTTTGAAAAAGGAAACCACCCTTATAAAACCCATCTCATGCTTGGATAGCTACCAACTACTATTATCTAGATGACTAACTCTGCCAAAGCTTTGCCCATTACAATAGATGATCACCACCACCTACCTACTTCAAGGAGTAAGATATACATAAATGTGTTAACATAAATGGTTACCACCATTAATAATGCATATTTTAGATACATCTAGGTAATAAACACTACCAAAATCATTAGATGATTCCCATGCCTTGTCATTAAGATCATCATCATGGCATGACATCGTTTTGATCAATTCACCAACTGCCAAATTTGTAAATGATTATAGCTCAATATGAGCTATGCCATTAATATATATCCACTTTTATTTATAATTATCTATATGAAAACCATCTACTTGATTGATATAAATAATGACAAGAAAATCTACAACCACATTAACTTCATGAAAATAATGTTCCCCTTTCTATTCTTGAAATAGTTGAAGAAGCTCCCAAGATTTTGACATAGTATTATTGAGATTCCATGCTTTAGCTTGTTGATTTTTGTGAGATTGAATCACCACTAGATAATCCCCTTCAATAATTAAATACTTAATGTTGTATTCCACTGCTAATTCTAGGTTAACAATCAGAGCTTGAGCCTTTACTTTATTATTGGTGCCATTCATAAGTTTGACTGATGCAGCTTTGATTAGGGATCCATTTTAATATTTTATCATATACCCTACACTAAAGATCCTAGGATTACCTCTACACAATCCATCAAAATTGAGTTTAAACTAGCCTAGACGTGGAGGCACCTAAATATCTTCATTCCTTATTTTTCTACTTTCAAACTTGCATACTATCAACCCATTAACAAGAATTGTAATTACTTTTTTACTTGATTTCAAAATTTATATTTTTTAGATTCACAAATATTTCTCTTTCAAATCTAGTGCCTTATATTATATAACTCAAATATATAGTGTAATATTACTAAAATAAGTAGGGCTAAATTAATTGTGGTGAGTTACACTATCATATTTAATAAATTTATTATAATATATAAAAACTATATCATTTTACACTATTGGATGGATCCTATTTTGATGAATTTTAGATGATAATCTATTCTATTTTAGTTAGATTACTAATAAGTAGTTTAGTTTCAAGCTTATTTTTTCTATTGCTATCATGATGCATCCTAAAATGATTATTATAGGTTTTGGGTCCTTGTCAAAATCCTTTATTTACCCTAATAAAAAAACTATATTTTTTTAGTTCTAGATATGTCACCATGATAAGTGATGTCATCTTTTAAGTGATTTTATTTTGTTTTAGAAGATATCTTGCATAATTTAAGGATTATCTTGGTCGATGTTAGGTTTAAATATCCCTTAATGGAATATTTATGTTAAAGAGAATAGGTTGTGAGACCACTTCAAGAGACCAAATGAGAATATTATCATAGTATTCCAAAGTTTGAGAGTTGAAACTAAGAAGCTTTGATTCTTGTAGTCCTAAGGAAGAGGGGAAGCACCAATAAACCTCAGACAAGAAAGGAAGGCCAAAGAATTTTGTCAATGCATGCACCATACATGTAAACTTCTAAATAGAGGAGGAAAAACTAAGTGGTTCGATGCTTGAGGATGGCATAATGAGGGATGGAATAGTGGTTTTACCTTATTTATGAGTTAATAATGTTTAATCAATATAAAACTTCAAATATCTATTCAAATAATAATATATGATATTTAAACATATTTGAATGCAAATCAAAATTGATTTACAAGTGACATATACCAAAAATAGTTAGTATAATGAAATAAAAGATTCTTATATTTTTATATTTCTATTCAATTACAACAAGTTTTTGCTAGTGAGAAATAAAATAAGACTGGACTATGACAAATTAGATCCAAAAGCGCGACTTATAGATATATCTAGATAGATCCACTTTCTCAAGATAATAACATAGGCTGATATTATATATTGAAGACATACAAGTTTGATTTGACTATGATGAAATTATAATTACTCTATTTCTTGTATCTATGTTTGTTGAGAGTGATGATATATTTTTATTCTATTATTTTCATAGAGAAACTTCTATTTTACTTCTCTTTGATTTGGAAACCCTAGGCATACTTGTGAGATTCAAAAACATGAACAAAAAGAAGTATAATACACTGAGTTGACCCCAATCACCTCCATTGATGATTGACAAATAATTATGTATCTAGATTCTCTAAGGAGGGAATCAAGCCCACATACTTCTTCCACTTAGAGTGATTTCATAATTGTGATATTTCATTATATGTATGTAACTACAATTTTGGATTTGATAATTGAAAATGTTAGCTCTTGACTTGATTTAAAATCATTTAGACTTGGCTTGTGATTGATCCTAATGAATGGTCTTGAAGTTGAGAATAATGAATTAGATTTTCTCAATATGCAATAGTGTATGAGTATAATATATAGTGACAAATTAAGAATAATGAATGACCTTAAATTTGTATTTATAGTGAAATATTTTAACAATTTCATTTAACTGACCTATGAAATATATGGGATGACCCAAATGAATATTTAAAAATTTGGAAACTATATATTAAACGGGAGGGTGATGAGGCTATGCTAGGTGGACAAGTCCACAACAATGAGCCTATCTACCTAGTGCAAACCTATCCAAAAAAATTAGAGACAACTTTACTAAGGTTAAAAGTAGTTTAAGAATAATATAAATAGGTTTGAGCATTGACTTCGAAATTTATATTTAGTAGTGATGATGAATAGAGGGCTCAAGCTCATGAAATATACATGGCTTAGAGGAATGATGAATAAGAGTCGTATATTTAAGTGTAAGTTAAGTGGCTTAAGATATGTCAAAAATAAACATTGTCAAGTGTTGAGTATGATGCTAATATCAACACTTGATTGTTAATGCTATAATTTTATGAGGGATATTTCATTTATTTATGTTCTAGATCAATTATTTTATTGATTCAGAACACTTTTGAATAACTTCTTAAAAAATAGTTAAAGTGTTAGTAAGAGTCCAGTTCATTGAATGTGTACTTAATTGAGCTCAAATTATTATATATTCATATCTAAGAGGTGAAACACACTTTATAAGGATTAGTTAATTAAATTTAATATTATTTTAATTAATCCTCTATGATATATGGATTGAGGGCACCTAGCTTATATAGTTTGTATGTTTTGCTTAACTATTGGAGAGGAATCTTGCATGATGACCATATATTATGAGTAAGTATAAATTATTCACTTGAGTTTATTTTTGGTTATATTAGTCTATATTTAGATATTTTAAGTTTTCATAGGATTTATTTTTATGTTTTCACTTATCATGCTTTGTCATGCAGGTTCTTTGTAATTGGCTAAATTTAGCCTAGTTTCTTAATAAAAGATGATGCAAAAGTGTGACACCATAATTCCTTTTGGAAATTATTTTTACATATTTTTATTATCTAATTTTCATTTTAGGTATCAAAAAATATAAAACAAAAATATTAATAAGCATAATTTGAAGTTATTCAATGCATATTTTATCATCAATCACACTTACAATTATACTAGATTAACAACTAGTAATTTTGCGTAAGATTAGATGATCACTAGCTTCATTTTCAGATTAATTTAAAGTTTATTTGTAATCTATTCATAATCAAGACCTTAATTTGGTACCATATCCTCCTTAAATAAATGTTCATAAGTGTTTTAAGTCATTATCAAGAGAATCATGGCTTATGTGAACTCTATTTCTATGAATATTCCCATTTTCAAAGGTGACAACTTTGAATATTAGAGAGACGAGTTGAAGAGAATAATTATATGAAATAGAGTTTGGGAAAATGTTATCCATTGATAAACATAGAATATATATTAGAATAATTTATCTCAATATCATAATAAATCAAAAAGTAAATAACAAAATATTGATGCACAAGCTTTCTTCTATCTTCAGAGTGCTATAGACCAAAACATCTATCCAAGAAATGATGGATGCAAAAATTCCCATGAGATATGAAATACCTTAGAAAATTTATATTAAGGCTCTATTAAGGTAAGAGAATCAAAAATCAAAAATTTTAAAATGTATTTTGAAAATTTGAAAATGTTTGATGAAGGGGTTAAAAGATATTGCATAAGGATATTTGACATAATGCATAAAATGAGGGTTTCTAGAGAAACCATAGAAAATAATTGTCATAGTGAGGAAAATTTTGAGATATTTAACTAAAAAATGAATGAATATTATGATCACTCTTTAGGGGTATAAGGACATAAACACTATAAGTGTTGATGAGTTAGTGGGTTATCTCTTTTTCCAAGAGGATAATATGAGACTATATACATGGGATAAAGAACATGCACTTTAAACTAAGACACGAATTTCAAAGCCGAAAGAGAAAAAATAAAATCAGAATCAAGGGAGTTCAAAAAATAAAATTAAAATGGGAATTATCAAGTTAAATTCATAGGTAAAATCAAGATAAACCTTATTTGTCATTACTATAAAAACTAGGACACTATAAAAGATTGTAAGATACTAATAGCTAAGAATCAAAATAATCAAGAGGGTAAAAAGAAGGTATTCTAAGCTGAAAAAAGTGAGAAGTAAGAACACTAAGATTATTGTCTCATATGTAATGTGGGAATAGAGGATGGAAATAATTTTTTTTTCTTGGTTCGAGTTGCTCAAATCACATGACAAGTAACAAAGACAGCTTTAAAAAAATAGATGATTTCTTCAAAATCCAAGTACAATTGGGGGATAGAAAGTCCATCTAAGTTGAAGGAAAAGACAACATGCAAATCATCATAAGTCAAGATAAGGGTAAAATAAAAAATATTTATTTTTATCTAGTTTTGAGTCATAATATTATTGGTGTTGGTCAATTAGTATAAAATAGTTTCAAACTACTTTTTGAAGATAGTGTTTGTTCTATTTTTGATAAGAAATTTAGAAATAGATTGATTAGAATTTCCTATTTGTAAAAGAATTGGATGTTTCCATAAATATTTAGTATGATGAAGAAAGGAACTTGTTTCTTCACCATTGAGGATGTTAACATGTTGTGGCATTCAAGATATGATCATATCAGTTTTAAGAGTTTAGATATTCTTGATACAAAAGGTATGGCAAGAGGTCTTCTCAAACTAGGTTCGAAGAAAGTTGAAGTATGAAAATCATGTATTATTGAGAAACATCATAGGGAGTATTTCCATATCAGAAAATGGAGAAAAAAAAAATCTTTGGAGTTGGTTCATTCAAATTAATGTAGACCCATATCTTGTACTATTGGTAAGAATTTTTATTTTAGTTCCTTCATTGATGATGCAACAATGTTTATGTGGGTATTTATGTTGAAATAAAAAGTGGAGTTTTTTAATTTTTTATAAATTTAAAATATTTGAATGAAAAATAATGTTAAAATTTCATCAAGTACCTAAGAAAAAATAGAGGAGGATTTTTTTTTCTAATAAATTTCATGAGTTTTGTTCTTCACATGTAATTAAAAGGTAGCTAACTGCTCCTTACACACGACAACAAAATGGTGTTATAGAAATAAAAATAGATCCATCATGGGGTCAGTAAGGAATATGTTGGAGAATAATCACATGGAAATATTTTTTTGGGTTGAATCATTAAACATATCAGTCTACATTAACATAAGTCCTATAATAATAGTCAAGGATAAGACACCTTATGCAACTTGGTATGGTAGAAAACCAGATGTAAATATTAAAGGTATTAGGTTATTTATATTTTTTACATGTTTTTGATGAGAATGTAAAAATATTATATAAAATGAGTATGGATCACATAGTGATGAAATTAAAGCATACAAGTTTTATAATCCTACTAATAAATCCACAATTGTTTCTAGGGATTGTATTTTTTTGAAAATAAGATGTATGATAATTATGATCATACAAATAAAAAATAAAAAAATGATGGGAATAAACATATTGAATTAAAATTAAGGGATTAAAAATTCATACACATGTTTCTAATTCAACAAAAAACAATACTAGCTCTTCTTAAGAGACTAGTCATCCATCTTCATCAACTCCAATCAAGTACAAGCACTTGTTGAGTCCACATATAGACAATAAAATGTTAAATAATAAATATGAGAGGAAGATAGAATATATTCAACATAAAAAATATAATTTATTTGATTATACTTATAAGTAAAATACTATGTTTACATTGTCATCTATGGCTAGTGAATCTAGAAGTTATGCAAAATCTAGTCAAAAGAAAGAATGGGTTGATGCTATGAGAATTGATATGGATTAATTTGAGAGGAATGATACATGAAATATTATTTATTATCTATTTTATAAATATTTTATTGGAATAAATTTGGTTTATAAGACCAAATTCAAGAGTGATGGTACAATTGACAAGCTCAAAGTTAGACTAGTTACAAAAGGGTTTGCACAACATATAGGGTTGATTATGAGGAAACTTATGCAACCATGGCATGTAAAGATACTATAAGGATAATTATAATTGTATCTACTCATAAATAATGGAAATCTCATAAAATTTATGTCAAAAATGCATTTCTAAATAGAGTGATTGAAGAACTATATGTGGGGTAACCACAAGGTTTTGAGATAAATGGTAGATAATTTTGGGTATATAGTTGAAGAAGGATCTTTATTGGATGAAGCAAGCTCCAAGATATTGGTACTTAAAAATTTATAACTTGTTATTGGATCAAGGCTTATTAATAAGTCAAAATCAATGAATTATTTACATACCATCATTTGAATCTAATGTGTTATATGTTTGTCTCTATGTAGATGACTTGATATTTATAGGTAGCTCTATGGAAATGTTGAATAGTTTCAAGGAAGTTATGAAATAAAAAGTTTAGATGAATTATATTGGACTTATGAAATACTTTATTGGCATGTAATTACATCAAAATAAATAAGTATTCATTTGTCAGGCCAAATATATACAAGACATGTTAAAGTACAATCTTTAATATTTTAAGCTCACATACACTCTAATTACAAGTAAAAAAAGATAATGAAAGAGGACATGATTAATTCAGATGATGAAAATAATTTTAGGATCATGTTTATAGGTTTGATGCATCTTAATATGACAAGACCCAATATCAGTTATGGGGTTTCACTATTTTTTATATTTATGGGCAATCCATCACTCAAACATTTACAAGCAATGAAAAGAATTTTAAGATATGTAAGAGAGATTTATAATCATAGAGTTTATTTTAGACTAAATTTTTTTTTATGTCTAATTGGATAAATATATTTATATTGGGGAGGATCTCTTGATAATATGTCAACTTCATGTTATTGCTTCATATTGGGAAGTGGGTTGATTTCATGGTCATCAAAGAAATAAGTTACAATTGCATTATCCTCTATTGAAATTGAATACACAAACATTAAATCAACTTGCACATAAGTATTATGGTTGATATTACTCTTAGTTTATTCAAAGAGGCCCAACTTGAGCCAACACATATTTTTGTGATAACAATAGGGCAATACAACTATTTAAGAATCTAGTTTTCAATCCTAGAACCAAACATATTCAACTCCAACATGATTTTGTCAGAAACTTAGTCAATAATAAATATTTTATCATCAAGTCTGTTATTATTTAAGATTATTTTTTTGACATTCTCACCAAGGTATTACCAAAGTAGATTCATAGAAGACTTAAGGAGTTGATAGACATTTCTTCTCTTTGAATTAAAGGGGTAATGTTGAATATGATGTTGATGTTGACATTTGATTATTAATTTTAGAATTAGTTTTATTTGTGTTTTATTATTTTATGAGGGTTATTTAATTAATTAATTTTTTAGATTAATTTTTTTAATTGTGAACACTTTTCAACAACTTCCTATAAAATAGTTAGAAGTGTCGGTTAGAATGTAGTTTACTGAAGGTGTACTTAACTAAATTCAAATCATTATCCATTCATCAAAAAGAGGTGGGATGAAATTTATAATAATTAGTTAACTAAATTTAATATTATTAAATTCAATCTCCTATTCTATAGGGATTTGGGGAACCTAGTGTGCATGTTTTGTTTATCTGTTAGAGATGTATCTTGTATGATGGCCATATCTTATAAATAAGTCAAACTTGTACTATTGTGTTTAGTTTAAATTATTTTAGTCTATTTTTATTTATCTTAAATTTTTGTATCATTTTTTTTAATACTTTGACTTGTTATACATTGTAATGTAAGTTCTTTGTAACTGGCTATATTTAGCCTAGTTTATTAATAAATGATGGTGTAAAAGTGTGGTACCATAATTCATTTTATAAATTATTTTTGAATATTATTATTATTTGATTTTAATTTAAGGTATTCAAAAAATAAAAATATCTATCTCAATAATCTTAATTTTAATTTATTCAGTGCATATTTTGTCATCAATCATACTTACAATAATACTCATTGACAACTAGTAATTATGGTCAAGATTGGATGATCACTATATTTATTTTTAGATTAATTAAAAGTTGATTTATATCCCATACATAATCAAAACCTTCATAAATTAATTGTGACTAGATTCAGGTGTATACATTTGGCCCCCATTTATTATAGTAATAGAATTACTAGAGTAAAGGAGAAAGATAAACTTGAGTGTGTATAACACACTTTGTCTTTTGATAGGAAACTGAAATTGTGTAAGGCACCCATTTTAGTAAATAATATAATAAAAAAATAAGTAATCAATGTCTATATTTTAAATTTAAAAAATATAAAACTTTAAAATTTGAAAATTAAAAGGAGAGCAAGAAAGGAATACACCTGCATGTAGATGAAACCATATTTCCCTATAACTTATAAAAGATGGTGAAACAATTGGAGAAATGTGCCCATTTATTAAATAATTTGGATATATTGTTCCTCATGTTGAACCAATGATGAATTGAGAATGATCAAGTTCCAATTTTTAATAACCAATCAATCTATTGAGTTGCAAAGATGCATGCTCCAACTCTCAAGAATGGAGAAAATTATCCAATGTACTAATCCGAAAGAAAGGTGGAACTGTAATGGATTTATAGAAGTGATTCCAAGGCCATTCATGTCACTAGAATCAAACTTAAATAACTTGTAATAAAAGGTGGAACCACACAATGGTTTTGCTAGAATTAATTCTAAAGTCATTGAGTTCCTCTAGACTCGAATGTACATTATTTGTAACATAATGAACCACACTACTACATATATATCTATATTCTATTTGCATGATCAATATATAATGAAGAATATTCATGAACCCATCATGACCGTAGTTTAAATATATTTGAAGTGAAATAATAACTATTTTCTATTGAATTTTTAAATGTTATTATAATGCATATGTGTGAATTAATATCACGTATTTTAAATTTTGAAAAATATGCATATATGTGAATGAACCAGTATCATACCTCATACATATGTGCCAAGTGATATATAATTACATGCATATATAATCTCAATTATAATTTTATGTAAAACTTATAATTCATGCTCATGTAACTATTTTGCATATGTCTATGCATATTTATCTATGTGTGTATGAATCTCTACTCAAGTATTTATAAAGTGAGTGAATATGCATGTCATATGCCCCCATAATTTGTAGAAATGTGAAAATATCTATCATGTATCTAATTTTTAAATTAATTAGAATCTTTGATACCTATACTCTATCATAAAATCTATTTTTTTAGTAATAGGGGCTTGACTCTGTAAGACAAACCCATTGTGATTCCCCCTTTTAAGATGAGGCATGTAGATTGAAAGTCACTCATTTCAAAAGAAGAGTTAAATATATCATGTGATAAATAAATAATCATGTATAATCATGCCAACATGTGTTATTGGTATCAACATCCCCACCATTATTTTTGTCTTATTTATTTTGCTTTGCATGAATGGGGCCCTTGTTAATATTCCAAAGTATTCATACCCTGATATGGTTTACATGGTATTATTATTTCTTGAATTGAGATATCATCCACCTAGAAAGAGAACAGTTCCTTGCCTAGTTAATTATGCTTTATTAACTAACCCTACTAATGATAAATCTTAAATGACAAAGTGCAGGTTTCATGGAGGAAGGAAGGGTTCTAGAGCAAGAAACCCTAAGTATTTGAATTTAAATCTTCACAAGAAATTTAGCAAGAATTTGTCCTTTCAAAATACCCTAAGTATAAAATCATGACTAAAGTCCCTTTATGGTTTTCCCCTTTTAAATTACCCTAAATTCATTAAAAATTATCTCCCCAAGCCTTCATGTTTGTTCAAAATGAGTAATGCTTCGAGGCCCTAAAAGCTTTAGCTTGAATCCACATGTCAAGCTCTAATGTTATGTCCCATTTTTGATGCAGATCAATAGTTCATGTTCACCTAGAAGCCTAATCCAATGACATGAGATCCTTATGAGATAAACTACATACTAAACATTGCTCATTACAAAATTTTTTACAATATTTAATTTGATGATCACACTCTCATAATTTGACATTTGTGAAGATGTCTTTGACATTAGTGAGGCCTTAAAAATAAACTTCATCTAAACTTTTATCTTTAGTCCAAAAGGGGACTTTTTAAGCAATAAAAATCAAGCTTATCAAATTAAAAGTTAGGTCATAGTATTTTTAAATATTATTAATATGAGAATTAATCTCGTAGCCTAAACCTATGTAGATTATGAATTGATATAATGTTTGTGCATCTTGTAAGATCCAATGGTTCGTATTGATTTCAAGATCCTAATCCAATGATGTGATATAAAAAGGCTTGCCAAAGGCTAGACCAATCAAAAATAACCTCATAGATCATGATCAATGGTTCATGCTTCATCATCGAGCTTGATACAATAGTTTGTGTTAACCCTAAAGTCTTGAGAACACTAAAAATACAATGTGTGGCATGCTATCAATCAACTAAAGGAACCTTGTAAGCGTAAAGTTGATAGTTTTACTCCCATCATTTGATGTTTGTGAGGACATATTTGATGTTAATGAGAACATCAAATTTAAACATGGTTGACCTATCAACCAATCAACTTCAACCTCACCAATCATGATCAATGGTTCTCACTCGATCATTGATCCTAATATAATGGTGTGAAGCAGAATTTTCAACTCAAGACTTCAGATCCCGATAACTCAACACTTGGCTAAACTGCATCCAGTCATTTCTTGAGGAAGCTAGAGCTTGCCACTTGGCATCACCTAGTCATTGATGACTCAAACTCCTAATCAAAGCAGACCTCTACGATCTTAATCAAAGGCTCATGTTCATCCTTGGATCTTCATCTAATAGAGAAAAATGAAAGGGCCTTATTTAAAAATAGATGGTTAGTCAAAAAGAAAACTCCTATGAAATGCCATGGAAAGATGCTTAGGGAGATCCATGTAAGAACCATGTAAGCACTAAAATATAATCTCAAGATATAGCACATCTGAAAAGATAAGATTTTCATAAATGGCACCATCTATAAGATGTAAGGCATGAATACATTTATGAAAGCCATCACCTTCACCATTAAAGCCGTAGAAGCCCTACCAAAATAACTTAAGGCCTTGAAAATTGACTAATTAAGGACCTATCTACATCAAGCAAAATTGAATTATCATCTTGAGCATCAAGGTTAGTCATATTCCAAGACAATTAAGATCATGGCAGTAATAAGGAAAAAATGAAAGGAAGGGACATACTTGTATCTATCTATGGACCATGAAGGAATATGCTTTAGGGATACCGAATTAGATATAGGGGCATTGGACAATAGAATGAAGAATTGGTCATATATTTTCTTTTCCATTAAAGAGTTACAACCTTTGTCTTCTAGTGAAAAAAGGGTGGCAGTCATGAAAAGGAAGTTTGATGACTTGGTTGCAGTCCAAATGATGGGTTTTTATCATGCTGCTACCAAACTAGAGGTACTACCCTATATTGACATCCTTGCACCCTTGTTTACAAAATATAGGATTGATAATGACTAGATTATTGATGAAAAAAAGTCAAGGAGGATTGCTTATGTTACCTCAGTAGCCTTTGAAGGCTACTAAAAAATCCCCAAAGCCTATATTGACCTCCCCTCCATAAAAGAGTGGACTACCCAACATAATTTGGACATCATTTTGAGACCATGGCTAATCCAAGGGGCTCATATATCTAGAAATCATGATGGTAAGATCCCCATTATCCAATTTAGGGAGGGTATAAGAATCATTATGACTTTATTAAACAAATCCTCTAGAGTAGCCACCACCACCTATGTTGACCCTAGGTGGGTTTCCTATGTATACTTCATGGTTAAAGAAAAACTGACTCCACCTATTGTGGAACTAATTAGTATCCACTTAGGAAGGTAGTTTTATGGCATTAAGAAGTGTCAGGAATCTAGAACAACAAACATGCTCTGATCCCACTTGTCAAGATGCAAAACCGGAAACATACAATTGATTACCAAAACTTCAAGCAACTATAATATGCGGAAATAACCAGATTCACCAAGTAACTAGAATTCAGAATAACACAGCATATGAGAGACAATACAAAACTTGTATTAACACTTTATACAGAAAAGAATACAATAAAGAAGATGCCACTTCTTCTCCACCACCTTACAGAGGTTTCCCACACCTCAAGTGAACAGTACTTCTTCTCCCCAAAGCTCTCCCTCTCACAGGTCACAACACCCAACTCAAATACAGAGTTGATGTTCACCTCCCATGCTCCACGCATAACACAAGTGCTCCACGCACTCCACAAGCACTCCACGTGCTCCACAAGTACTCAAAGTACTTCAAGTAGATCTCCCATGAATCTGCAACAACCTGCAATTCAACAGACCATACTTATGGAAGGAACTTCCTTGCCTTCCTCTTGCTCTATCCGAGTACACACCTGTACTCCAAGTAGATCCTGCCTGATACTGCTCCCTGTTGTGTTGCTGTCTGTATGACCTTGCACACCTGCAAATTAAACAATGGTTCTGCTCACCTGTGAACCTCAACCTTGCATACACATACACCTGCAGATCAACAATCTTACTTACCATGTAGATCTCCTATATAGGCCATGCAACTGTGACCAAGATCCTACACTCCTAAAGAACCCAGCTGGCTCTCCAATCCAGCACCAACACACCTGGTACTGTGGCACTAGGAGGAACGCACCATTGCTCTACCTCACACACAAAAGGAGCTTATAATTATGCTCTCTTACTCCCTAGCACACTTTTCCAATACAACCATGAGTCTATTATATAGATCTCATCCAAACAATAATTAGACATCTAATTACAATAATTAGATCCGCAGCTATGAGTCTAAAATTAGCACTCATCATGTAAACACTTGGTTCGTTAGCTAACTACCCGTAAATAGCTCGCAGTCGAACCACACAGGCGACCGACGTCGGTCCCTGTCTGCCTGGAGGTGACCGACGTCGGCCGATATATGACCGACGTCAGTTGCTTCCCTTTGCTATCCTGCCGACGTCGGCTGATCAGACCGACCCGAACTTCTCTGCAATCTTCAGCAACCTCCTCTCCTGTTTGCATCAGTGAAGCTTTTAGCTCCACAATCCTAACAAGAAGAAGACACTTTAACATTTCACTATGATGTCTTATTTATTGGACTCATTGATAGCATCCACCCATATTATTGGTGTTAAGAATTGGTAATCTCACAATAAAATTACCATGTCACATAATTACTCCAAGTTTTATGGCTTCAAGTATAGGGATCATATGCAATTCATCTATGACTATATATATCCCATACTGTTCCAAAGCATAACATGATATCCCATGCCTAGGGTAAAACCCATTATTAAGAGATATGTTGATCTCATGGGAGACATTTGGTTTTATCCATACTATACTATCCTTTAGATTGAGGGTACCATGACCCAACCATTTAGATTGCCTATTTACATTCCCCTTAAGTTTGTTGAACAAGAAATTACGTACCAAATTTCCCATGGAGTTGATAAAACCTATAGAGAAAAGAGGAAGGGAATGATACATACCTTCCCATTTTTGATTGGGAGAATCTTGATCAAAGACTGGAAGCAATTGGACATCATGTCTAGTCATAGGGATGATTTTTCCTTTCTGCTTTCAAAAAGATGACTTAAAGGAATGGGAACCAAATAACAAAGTGGTCCCTCATTTATAGTCAAGGAAATTGACCAAGGTGACTTATGAACACATTTTTGGTCCTTATGATAATTTATATACTAAAGTAAAAAAAATTGAGGAGGTCTTTGCTAGGTGTAGACAATATGGTTTCAATATTGAACATAGACTGCAAAGGGAAGAGAAACTAGTTGGAGAGAGATGGCAAATGAACCCATTACAGTATCTCTAGAAAAATTCAAGTGCAACTCTAGAAAACCACCACAACCAACAATCCAAATCCAAGAAGTAGGTGAAAAAGGAATGGAAGATAGGCCAAGTGAAGGTCCTTCATCATCAACCAAGCATCTAATACCATCTTCCCAAGTAGAACACATTGATATGGCTGCCTTGGAACCATTTGAGTGATGGATGAGTTCTTCAAGGAACTTGCAGAAACCTATGGATCTAATCAATAGGTTGAGGAAGCCATAATTGAGGTGGCTCAAATTGAAGGATCCCAAACAACTGAAGAAGAAAAGGGGAAATAAGTGACACTAGACTTGGTCCCTATCACTCAAAAAAAGAGAGAAGCTAAGATGGCCCTTGTTCCTAGGTCTTCCAAAAGACCAAAGGTAACATGGACCCAAGCCACTAGTGAAGTGAACCTATTCAATGATGAATTCCTAATACATGGACCTATTATCCTAGACTGATTCATATATGGGAAATTCTAAAAGATCCCATCCCACTCTAATTCATGGGTAATCACTAAGACTTCAGGTATGGATAGCCATGATAATATCAAACCGTGGATCAAGGAGCTCATGAAGGAACAAGAAGAGAGGAGAATTATTGAGGCTACAAAAAAAAGCGGTAGGAGGATGAAGGATCAATAAGCATCAAGTGAAACTAGGATTGAAACCCCAAAAGTAGCCAAACTCTCTGAACTAGTATCCACTATCATATGTAACTCGGATACAATAGGGTTTGAGAGGGTGACAACTAAGAAAGCTACCTTTGGCACTGATGAACTCACTTTTTAAAAAGTGGAACCTTTTGTTGGCCTAACTCCTATCTAAGGGTAGGTATTAGGGGAACATCCCATCCATCAGGAGGATGTGGTCAATTTAGTGGTGGCACAATAAGCAATGACTTTGGCTGGGGTCCAAGGAATGAAATAAAGGATCACCAACTTAGAGAAGGAAAAGTAGGATTTAGAAGCCCAAGTCCTACTTTTAGTTCTTGAAGATATAATAGCATTGATAAATAAGTCCTTCTTAGACATTTTTAAAGGGTTAAAGGCCTTGAAATCTAGATCAATTATTTTAGCCCATAAACTTGAGAAGGCATAAACATTAATTACTTAGTGGCAAATATCTAGAGATCAGGAAATTGAATTAATCAATATCCATAACACCAATAAAGTCCAAGGTATCAAGATTATCAAGTTGAAACACTTACATGCCCTCATGGGAGTCATAGAAGTCATGATATTAGACTTAAGAAGCTAGTGTGATAATGTTAGTAGCCTTTTGGAGGAGGACAAAGGATTGATGGTAAGGATGGAGGAGCTCTTTAAGGACCTATTGGGAGGACCATATAGGACCAATGCCACAAGCCTCATGGAAGATGAGGAGTTCAAACAAAGGGTTAGTCAACACATCTAGAGCATCAAAGACAACTAAGGCTAGGATACCAAGGACAATCAGAAGTCCTTAGTATCATCATCACATCCAAAAGATAGATTGTAGAAGCCCAAGGCATTTAGGAGTTCAAGACCAAGAGTGATAAGGAATTTGACACATTGGCAAATCAAGAAGAGGATTATTTGATGAAGCCTGTCATAGATTTTGAGCTTATAAATGAACAATACACTAAGGTGAAGAACATCCTTAGATAGTAACCTAAGGGTCCCACCAATGTAACATAAAAGCATATTATTTTGTAAAATATATGCTAGTCATTTAGCACACATTTATCCTTTGTCAAAATTAGCATGAAAGCCTTTGGCATTTTATATTTGTATTAAGGACAATTGTCCTTAGTTTGCATGTGGATATTTTGAGGGAGCTAATTGGTAAACCACCTATGTTTCCTATAAATAGGAAAGGGTTACCATTTTGTAAAGGAAAGTTTTTGAGAAATTGTATACTAGGAGATTTTAATACAACTGAGGAATTTTGAAAGGATTGTCTGAATAGTGTGTTAAATCTAATGCTATATCTCAATTTCATGATCTTAGATGTGAATTGTTCTTTGGCTTTTTGAAATATATTTTCTATCATAGGGCTATTAATTTGTACGAAATTAAATTATCTAAAAGGTCTTGGGTTTAATTCATTATATTTTTCTCTGGATTTGCATGTGCTTATGCTATTCATGTTGTAGTAGTAAAACCTTTAAAGTAAATCTGGTTCTCACTTGTGATCTTCATAATTCCTTTGGATCTTGCCTAATTTATGATGGAATTTGTGTTTAAACTATATTTAATCATAAATTAGTTCACACATGTTCAAATTAATAAGGAAATTTGTCATAATGACTAAGATGTAAGCTTGCAATTATGTTTTCTTTTCTACCTTACCCTCTCTTTTCTTTATTTTTATCAAGATTCACTTTAGTTTAAAATCATTGTCAAATAAACATTTAGATTATTTTGTAGAGTAGGAAGTATCACAAAGATTCAAATACAAGACTCTGGTGGCTCCTAACCACCAAATCAAACAAATATTGTGGATAGCTCTCACACTCTACTTTTATTTCACCACAAACATCCCAAAATTGTCACAAATTGCAACTCATGCCTTGGATTTTCATAACCCTAAAATGAGAAGTGTTTATAAACACTAAGAGCACTTGTGAGGCAACTAGAAACATCAACAACATGCAGAGATTATGTTATCATAATATAGTGTATTTTATCAAGGCATATATGAAACATATGTAATGCAAGACATACAAATGTCATGTCTAGATAGATATATCAATGAGGCATACAGTAAATTAACCATATATGAATTAGACTACATAAAAAAGTGCATAATATGGATAATAAAACCACTAATCAAGTTCAACTAGCACAAAAAATATAACAAGAATAATATAATTGCCACACAATGTCACATATAACGCCAAGGACCACATATAAAGGACATGAAAATATCACAACAAATAAGGCCAAGGGCCACACATAAAAGACATAAATAATTTCACAAACAAGGGAATAAATATGTTGCACACACAAGGCTAGTGGTCATACAAAATAATTAATTAATTTCTAACCTATCATGTAAGAAAGTAACAATATTGAAAGAGTATAGAACAAATAAAATATAGTCTACACCATCCATATGTATCAATGTGACATCATAGTAAAGCAACATATCCATGTAGCACAATGTAAGAAATTAATAACTAGTAAAACACCTGTAAGATATGTAACTAATCATGGTAGAGAGGTTTTAGATATATATAACCTATAGAATAATATGCCCCTACCATAGGCATGGCCATTGGGTAAAAGGGAGTGCATATCTAATAATATATGTATATCTATTTTACACTCATATATCTTGTGAAATGCATTGTGTGTATGAAAAATAATATGTGATATACCAAAAATGTGATAAATAATGTATGTCAAAAAGTAAACTAGAAACTAATGTCATTCTCAGGGCCCAATTTTTTATTTTTGAGATTTTTTGTATTTTTGAAATATTTGAATGTTAACAAGTGATTTATTCTAGAATAAATTATGTTTAATTTTTAAGATCGATGCATTTTAGATCCACTACTGTGATCCTTCAAAATTAAACATAGTTTATTCTTGAAGAAATCACTTGTTAGTTTATGGACTGTGGAAACATTAAATCTATATTTGAATGCTTTTTTTTTAATTTTTAAAACATTTGAATATTTTAAGATTTTTAAAATCTTTTATTTTTTCTAAATTTTTGACATATTCAAAAAGAAACTAGCCAATGATTCCATTAATGGGAGGACCATAATGTAGGATTATATCATAAAATTTAAGGGTGAATTTTTGTGAATGAAAAGTGCTACATGCAGATGAATCAAAATTTGAAATAGAATCATGTGCTGTAATATAATTGTATTGATCACTGCTCAAAACATTTTTTAGAATGTGTAACTCTAAAGGGTGTATAGGAAGTGGTGGGGTACATTGTAGAAGGTTTTATTGCCTGTGTTTGTCATGGAACATGCTAAACTATCTGAGGTAGTGCTAGGATGCACTATAAAAGACAAATATATATTTGAATTTTGAATAACTCTCTAGTGTGAAACTTGTTATCTAGGAGAGTGTATTTTGCTCCTCTAAACTAATTGTATAGAAATATTATATATAGGTGTAACACTTGAATTTACATTATGCTCTTGAATAGGTCTAATTATTATCTTTGTATTATGCATTTGAATAGATTTAATAACAAACTATGATGGTGGTAGGGGAGGAGGAGGACATATTTCTCACTATAGAGGGTATTCATATCAAATGCCTACAACTTTCACAACCTAATTACAATGTATATATTTGAGACATTGATATACTATGGATGCTACCACATAGATATTATGTATCCAAGGGTGTCCTAATAACATTTCAAAGACCTTTGTGCTTGATAAGACTAAAAACAGATTATCCATTAGCACTGAACAAACCTAAAGAAGTAGAACTATATGCCCAAGAGCATTCTATATGTGTCCATCGAATGTTTTGAACACTTTTGATTTATTTTGTAAATCTTGTTCTGTGTACCCAAGAGTGTGAAGAAGTGTCATTGTACATGTGTTTTCACTTGACCCAATGTTAATCATGACACTATGCATAGATTTTTTATTGATATAATATTGAATAAAAAGTGCAAGTCTATTTGAATCATAATCAATAATCTCAATGTCATCAAATTTGATAATAGGACATGGTGTTGATGCATCTGTAATTATACTAATGATGATCTATAAACTAACACTAATTTAGTGCATAAAAAGTTTACCTTGGATAATTTTTTCAAATCACATAATTTTTTGAAACACTCAAGGAAATGAAACTAAATTTGACCTTTTAATACATACTTGTCTCAAACCTTGAAGTGCTTAATTTTTCATTAATATGTCATATTTTACTAATTATAAATTAAATAATGATTAATAAACAATATTAATCAAAATGCAAAAAACTAATGCACAAATAAAATCAACTCACGACAAACACTTGATAACATAGTTCGGTAATGCCTACATCTCCATATTCGCTTATAATACAAACTGATCCATTTATATGAATTTAAAGTACATGGTAAACCCTCACAACTATCAAATTGATACTCTAAAACTACATACAAATTGACAATAGACCTTTATAAAGTCCTGAAACCCATAGACAAACCTTCCACCTTACTGTCATCAATGCAATCTTGCAATCTAGTGGATTTTAGCCAAAAGTCTCAAAAACAAACTTACAAAATGGATTTAATGAAATAATAAAAGGAAATTAAACATATAATCAAATTCATATTGGAGTCTAGGACACTTCCCTAATTTACATTGAGAAGTGAAAATCTCTCTAATTTCCTCAAAACGTGGGATTTTGCAAACTAATTTATTATGGCCTATACACAGTCTACTCTATTATTCACTTTGAGGCATTAAAAAGTGCATAAAATAGCATCAAATCTAGACACTCAGCATATGGATGGAACTGAATCTAGCTTTGGCTCTTTGTCTTGACTCTCGACTCTTGGCTTTTTGGCTCTTTGGCTCTCGGTTCTTCAGCTCTCAGCGCTTTTGCTTTGCCATGAGAGCTTTAAGACTTTGGATTGAATTCATTGAATTCTAATTCTAATTCCAATTCTAATGATTTAAAAATAACCCTCACCCATTTATATAATTTTTTGAGGTCCACTTTTTATGATTGGGATGAGTATCCATAATATTTTTTAATAAATTTTATAATTATCTCATACCTAATTTTTATGGGATTTTAAATTATCCATTACATTAAAAAATATAGGGTGATAATTATTCCCTAATTTATGATGGTTTATTTTTATACCCATTTAATAAGGTGGAATTTAAAAATATTAATGACTTGGGTCGAGCCATATTTCCATTTCACTTTATTGCCACATCATCAAGTTTGACCATAACTTTGACTGGATATAACTTGCACATATGAACTCCATTTTTTGAACTAGAAAATGTGCCTAAAAGCTTGAGAGAAGCTCTACATCTTGTAACTAGTTCATAAACATTATGATATCATCAATTTTTCTATTTTTTATTAGTTTTGACCATTTATTGACCTAATTTGACTAGAACTTATACTGACTACACAAGGAACAAATGAGCTCTATTTCTAAAGTTCTACATACCATCAAAAAGCTCTTGATGAGATCTTTGCAATGGTATAAGCTTAAGTATGATATGTGTTGGGATATTGATGTTAAGTTTTTTAATTTATGTCTAATAAGCATTATAAATGACAAAGTGGTCTATCATGTCAAAGGATGACTGAGAAAGTTAGACATGTGTTCATGTGCTTTAGAGGGTGCTCGAATGGTGTATTGTGAACCCGACATGAAAATTATTATGTTCATAGGATAATGTATAATTTAAATGGGGAGATAATAATTTTTGATAAGTTTATAAAGGTTTATAATATTTTTATCTAAGAATTAGTTCATGGATTAATGCTATATTCTTTATGAATAATTGCTAAGAAGGTAAGCAGGTTTTAATATGCAAAAAGGCTAGTCTTGGACCTGATATAAAAGATATTTATTATAGATGATAAATAATGTGGTGGATGAATAGGATGATTATTTGATGTTTTATATTAATCCTATAGGATTCTAAGGATGTGCTTGGTTAGATTTGACTATTTGTGGGTCCCACAGAAAGTGCTTCTTAGTAATGTTTTTGCTTCTAAGAGAAATTCGTAAAAGTGACTAGGGGAAAAAATAGGTGTGAGATTAATTTAATGAAATGAATAAAAAATTAATGAAAATTTTAACTAATATTAATTTATTTGTGTCAAATATCTATGCCCTCAAAGTTGCCTAGTTGATATGAAGGAAAGGGTGCCATGAGTGAGAAAAATTAATCAGAGTGAGAAGTGGAATTGGAAGGTCTAATCAGTGAGTAGGGATGAATATAAGGTATTGATAATATGTTAAAGATAATATAAAATTTATTACATGATTTATTTTATAATGTGCATGAGTGGAATTCATATGGTGCTTCATTGTGTTCATCTAAGCATATGTGGTCTTGTGACAGATTTGTGTTGAGTAGGTAGATTAATTACATCAGAATTTGTGTATATGGATGAGTTAGAGGAATATGGTTATATGGGTGTGTTAAAAATTTTACATAATTTATATTTCCAAAGTTTCAAGTATTTAGGATGTGTGAGTCAAAATTTATGATAATGAAAAGTTGGCAGCTTTTGTTGGTTCCATACTTGGCCAAATTTTCAATATTTAGTGAACAAAGGACCAATATGTAGTGTTCTTGATATATCATTTTATGGAGGTAGAATTTTAAGATGAATTAAAAAAAAAGTGGTATATGAATTTGAGTGGGTTATATAAAATTAAATTTTAGGTCTTTAATATCCATACATATTCATATATGGTTGACCAAAGTTGACTGTTGTTGATTGTGTTTTTTCTGAATAAACTATAATGCAAAGAAGTGATTGTAGAAGATAATGTATTGATCAGATATTGTTTATATATAAATAAAATATGAATTATAATACATATATATCACTATAAAAGTGATTTGGAGTCTTTAAATTTAGTAAAAGTGAAGTTATTCTAGATCAAAGCTAACTATTGTTGACTGTATTTATTGCATATTTGAGTGGGCTTCTTGAAGAAGTGTTTATGAGCCTTAGGTGGATTAATTAAGGTAAATTATGGATTTTATTATGTTAATGGGGTATTAATTTTTCCATCCATATGTTTATTTTACATGGAAAGTCTATATTCAGTTAGTTTGATCCTTTTTGGTGAAGATAATGTTTTTGGGCTAGTTAAGCCTAATAGGTCTTTAAGACCTAATGGAGGTTCCTAAGGTGAGTGAATGCTTCAAAAGTGTGTAGTGATGTATATTATAACTTGAGGGTGTCTTAAAGGTCATATGTAATGGATTAATGTGCCTATAAGTTTTCTTGTGTTTCTACTTGGCTCGTTGTAGTATTGAAAAGATGAATAGGTCTTCATGAGACCTAAAATGGCCACTTAGGCCTAATAGAAAGGTATGGTTACTTAAGGGTGAGGTGTAAAATGTTTTGAATGAAATATGGAGGTGATGTTGATATTTTTATAAGTGTATTAGAATACTTAAAGGGTTAATAAATGTCTCTTGTCTGACCAAGAAGATGGTGATCTTGTAGATTCTTCAAAAGAGCATATTCAAAGGTGAAGGTTAGACTATGTGTGGGGTTTGAGCCCTTTTGAAGCATGACCGACATAATGGATGAATATGGAATATATTATTCATGTATACAATGATATTTTGAGTTTATCCATGTTTGGAAGATATATATTGGATGGCCATGAAAGTGTGTGATATATATACAAGAAGTTTTATGCCCCTTTTTAGGGATGAAGTGAGACATGCAAGTAAGTGTGTGAGTGTGGTTGAGTGGTTGTGAACATTGAAGAGTGGAGAGAATCATAGAGTTATATTCATATATGAAATAAGGGATTTAATGGAATATAATCATATAATAAATATGTTTTTGTAGGTCCTACAACCATACTCAAGGTAATGAGCATTTTTTGAGTGGATTCAAGCTCATATGTGTTGTGTATGAGAATTGTTTGTGTAAAGATGCATGAGTAATTAATTACAGAAATGGGTGAAGTAGAAAAGGAATTGGTGAGATATTTGTGTATAGGTTTTGGAGCTAGGAGAGGTACTAATTAGCTCAACATAATTTTCTGATTTTATTGATTATTTTTATTAGATTTATGAGTGCATATTTGTCTATGAGTGAAAGATTTTGTGAAGGGATTATTGCTTGTGTTGAAGAGATAGTTTGGTGTTGGTGAATTGTATGGAGTTTCAGAATTGGAGAAGAGTGTTATTTTAGGGTTTATATATCATATTGATAAGCAATCAGAGTTCAAGAATTTTTCATTTGATAGGTGTTGTGTTGGTGCTCAACATCTTAGGCAAGTTGGTGCTTATCATCTTTAGGGGTTGTGCTCTTTGTGAAGTGGGTGATTCACTAAAGCCTCATGTTTTTGATCATATTATATGATAATTAATCCATTTTTTTTTAATATTGAGAGTGGGTTTTATTCCCCATGAGGGTTTCCCACATAATTCATGTGTTATGTGGTTTGATATTACATTGTCTCTTTGTTCATTGGAATGAATGGTCTACATGATTCATGATTAATTATGGGTGAATGGTTAAGAGTTTGATTAATTATAATTAAATTTGATTTACTTTCATCAATTATTCACACCCATCTCAGTGATTGTGATTCCAACATTTGGTATCAGATCAAGTTCTTTTGAGGAAGGCTTAACAGCTTGAAAGTGGTCCTAAGAATCACACAATGGCTAAATAGATAAAAAGAGAGAGTAAAGATTTGAAGGATATGGTAAAATATCTTGAGAATAAGGTATGTGATTTGAATCTTAAGGTAGATAATGAATTAAAATAATAAAACATGGTGATTCAATATCTAAAGGATAAGCTAGAGGTTTCATGTACAAATCAAAGGTTAATGCAAGAAGAGTGCAATATGTATAAGTCTAAGTTAGAAGAATGTGAAGCCATGGTGATTGAAGAATATGAGGTTTTGGTTCATCATTTTATAAATAAGATAGAGGATGAAAATTCATGTTTGAAGATAAAGGAGGATAAGTGTGATCAATTTAATACTGAACTAATTTCCTTAAAAGTTGAGCATGAGAAGCTAATGGTCAAAATGAGCAAGGTTGAGCAAGAAAAGGTCTTAATAAAGATGGATAAGTTTGAATAAGGATAAAAGAAACAAAAAATATTAAAAGAGGATGGTAGGTTGGATGTATATAATAGAAAATTAGATAGACAACCAAATGCTTCAAGGTATGCTATTTTATTTCATGGTCATTGTTATGTGTGTCATATTTTTGGTCACATGGCAAGGGATTACAAGAGGAGAAGTAACTTGTCAAAAGGAGATAATAACCATCACAAAGAAAGAGGTATATATATATATATATATATATATATATATATATATATATATATATATATATATATATATATATATAGTTGTTCACATTGAAAAATATTTTAAAAACAAGTTGAATGAGTTCTCAGGGAATCACAAGGTGTATGGAGATTCTAGTGTGCAAAGAAAAGGTCATACATGGATATGGAGACCTAAGGATATTAAAAAAGATAAAATTGAGACCAAGGATGTTTTGATTGATGAGAATATTAGTCAAGATAATATGTTTTATGTGGTTGAAAAGGTTTTAAGTAATAAGGAGAATCATGTTTGGGAAGATTTTATGTTAACTTGTTTCATAGAAGAGAAGATGGATGAGCCAATCAAGCCCATGAGGAATCTTGGGAAAGAAAAGAAATCTAGTGATATTATGGAGATTTGTAAATATCCTAAGTTTTGGGTGTTTTAGTTTCTTGGAATTTGAGGCATATATATTAGGATTCATATAGGCATTACTCATGCTTTTGAAGCATCTTGGTTTGGTGTTGTAAGGTTGAGAAGTGAAGACTAGTTTTTGGATCAAGGTATGTTCTTTATTTTGAGATGCATATATTTGAGTATGGATTATTTAATTTGATTTAAAGATTTTAAAATATTTATATTATATATACAAAAATATTATAATTTATTTGAGGCCTATATTTATTTTTAGAAGAAGTTCTATCTTTGAAAATCCTTGGTTTGCATAAAGGGTCCTAATGAAAGAAGAATTGACATGATGTATCTTGGGTTGAGCTATGATTTGGGTCATAATTATTGGTGAGAAGGTTTATATGATTTTTTTAAAGTATTATATCAGATTATTATATTATTTTTGCAGCCCCTTGGTGCAAAGGTATGAATTTATCAAAGTTGTGTATCTTGGTTTGCAAAGTTTCTCTTTGAAGTGAACTAGAAGTGTAGTATCTTTTCTTGTGCAAGAGTGAGATTATTTAAGGGTTAAATATGTGAAGGTAATTTAAGTTTTAATAATAATTAAGATATTAATGAAATAATATTTCATCCATAAGGTGGTCTAATAAGGTAGCTTGTTCTTTTTTTGTGCATAATTGGCAATTTTGGGTTTGTGAGAATATTAGAAAGTTGAGCAAAGGATAGGTGATCTTTGAGCATGATTGGTGGAAGTGTGAAAGAGAATAAATGTGTAAGGAATTATTAAATGATTTTATGAATATTTATTTAATGTTATTATATTAGTTTTCAGGGTTTTTTTTTTTTTTTGACAATCAAAGGGAAACATGATGTCAAATATGCTTATTTTGAGGCAAGCTTATTGCTTTGAGCATGTTCCTTTTTGTAAAAATCAGTTTTGGTTGTTTGATTCATATAAGAAGGTTTTTAGACAATTTTTTGAGGTATTTTGGGTCCAAAAATATTATAATTTTTTTCATTTATATCATGAAGAATTGTTGGATAGTTGTGGTGAGCCTATGTGTGCATGAAGGTCGCTCCATTCAAAATATGTTCTTGTAAGAGTGTTGCTTGCATATGTTTGAAATATTTTGTCTTTGATCAGGTGGAATATGGATTTAGGGGGAGATAAATCAGGTATATTTATGTTTATGTGAGTTTTTGGCATGTTTACTATATGCTAAGAATTAAGGAGCAATTCAGATAGAGGTATGTTCCTTAAATTGTTGAAATGCAAGATATGCATAGAGTGAGGGGGAGCATATATGAAATGTTTCTCTCCAAAGATCAGGTATGTTTGATTATAGGTTTATATTATAGATAATAATTTTTTTATGGGGATATTTATAATCTCTATGATCAGTGTTTTCAGGTCCTCAAGATCAATTGGTGCCCACTTTATCATTGTGGCAAAGGGGGAGATGGTTTTGGTGTGTTGCCATCAATGATAAAGGGGGATATTGTTTGGATATTGATGGTAAGTGTTTAATTTATGTATAATAGGAATTAAAAATTAAAAATTTGTATATCAGGTTAGGGAATGAGTGAGAAAGTCAGACATGTCTTCATGTGCTTTAGAAGGTGCTCGAATGGTGCATTGTGAGCTCGAGAGGAAAGTTTTTATGTTCATCAACTCATGTAGAATTTTCATGGGGAGATGATAAATTTGAATAATTTGAGGAATTTTTTTAATAAGTTTTTTCAAGAATTATTTCATGGATTAAGTCTATATTATTTATGACCAATTGCTAAGAAGGTAAGCAGGTTTTAATGTGCAAAAAGGCTAGTCTTGGACCCGATATGAAATATATTTCTTGTAGATGATCAAGAAAGTGGTGCATGGATAGGATGATGATTTTAGGTTTTATATTACTCATATATTATTCTGAGGATGTGATTTTTTAGACTTGAATATTTGTGGGTCCCATAGAAAAGTGCTTCTTAACAGTGTTTTTGCTTTTGAGAGAAATTTGTAAAAGTGACCAGGGAAAAAAATAGGTGTGAGATGAATTTAATGAATTGAATAAAATATTAATGAAATTTTTTATGAATATTAATTTATTTTTTAAAAAATATATATGCCCTCAAATTTTCCTAGTTGATATGAAGGAAAGGGTGCCATGAGTGAGAAAAACCAGTTAGAGTGAGAAGTGGAATTGGAAGGTCTAATCAGTGAGTAGGGATGAATATGAGGTATTGAAAATATGTTATGGATAATATAAGAGGTATCACATGATTTATATCATAATTTTCATGAGTTTAATTCATATGGTTCTTCATTGTGTTCATCTAAGCATATGTGGTCTTGTGACATATTTGTGTTGGGTAGGCAGATTGATTACATCAGAATTTGTGCATATGGATGAGTCAAGGGAATATGGTTATATGTGTGTGTTAAAACTTTTACATAGTTTATATTTTAAAATTTTCAAGTATTTAGGATGTGTGAGTCAAAATTTATGACAATGAAAAGTTGGGAGATTTTGTTGGTTTCATACTTAGCCAAATTCTCAATATCTAGTGAACAAAGGACCAATATGCAGTGTTTTTGCTATATCATTTTATGGAGGCATAATTTTAGGATGAAGTAAAAAAAGTTGGTATATTAATATGAGAGGGTTCCATAAAATTAAATTCAAGGTCTTTAATTTCTATACATATTTATATATAGTTGACCAAAGTTGACTATTGTTGACTATGTTTTCTATGAATAAACCAAAATGCAAAGAAGTGATTATAGAAGACAATGTTTTGATAATATATTATTGGTATAAAAATATAATATGAATTATAATACATATATATCACTATAAAAGTGATTTGGTGTCTTTAAATTTAGTAAAAGTGAAGTTATTATAGATCAAAGTTGACTATTGTTGACTATATTTATTGCAGATCTAAGTGGGCTTCTTGAAGAAGTGTTTATGAGCCTTAGGGGAATGAATTAATGTGAATTATAGATTTTATTATGTTCCTAAGGTCTTAAAATTTACATAAATATGTGGATTATACATGGAAATTCTATATTTAATTATTTTGAGCCTTTTTGGTGAAGACAATATTTTTGGGCTAGTTAAGCCTAATAGGTCTTTAAGACCTAATAGAGGTTCCTAAGGTGAGCGAATGTTTCAGAAGTGTGTAGTGATGTATATTATCACTTGAGCGTATATCAAGGGTAATATGGAATGGAATAATGTTCTTTGAATTGGTCTTGTTTTTCTACTTGGCTCGTTGTAGTATTGAAAAGATGAATAGGTCTTCATGAGACCTAAAAGGGCCACTTAGGCCTAATAGAAAGGTATGGTTACTTAAGGGTGAGGTATCAAATTTTTTGGATGAAATATGGAGGTGATGTTGATATTTTTATAAGTGGGTTATAATAATTAAAGGGTTAATAAATGTCTCTTGGCTGACCAAGAAGATGGTGATCTTATAGATTCTTCAAAAGAGCAAATTCAAAGGTGAAGGTTAGACTATGTGTGGGGTTCGAGCCCTTTTGAAGCATGACCGACCTAATGGATGGATATTTAATGTATGATTTATGTCTATAATGATATTTTGACTTGATATATGTTTATAAAATATATATTGTTTGACCATCAAAGTGTGTGATATATATACAAGAAGTTTTATGCCCCTTTTTAGGGATGTAGTGAGACATGCAAGTAAGTTTGTGAGTGCGGTTGAGTGGTTGTGAAAATGGAAGAGTGGAGTGAATCATAGAGTGATTTTTAAAGATGAAAGAAGGGATGAAAGGGATCATAATTAGAGAATAACTATGTTGTTTTAGGTCCTACAGACATACTAAGGTAATGAGCATATTTTGAGTGGATTCAAGCTCATATGTGTTGTGTATGAGAATTATTTGTGTAGAGATGCATGAGTAATTAATTCCAGAAATGGGTGAAGTAGAAGAGGAATTGGTGAGATATTTTTGTATATTTTTTGGATCTAATAGAGGTTCCAATCAACTTAGAATAATTTTTTTATTCTATTGATTATTTTTATTAAATTTATGATTGTGTATTTGTATATGAGTGAAAGATTTTGTGAAGGGATTATTGCTTGTGTTGAAGAGATAGTTTGGTGTTGGTGAATTGTGTGAAGTTATAAAATTAGAGAAGAGTTTTATTTAAGGGTTTCTCTATCATATTGAGAAGCAATTAGAGTTTATGAATGATTCATTTAATAGGTGTTGTGTTGGTGCTCAATATCTTAGGCAAGTTGGTGCGTGTCACTAAAGCCTCATGTTTGTGATAATTTTATAAGACAAGTATTCCATGTGTTTTTATGATTGAGAGTGGGTTTTATTCCCCATTAGGGTTTCCCACATAATTCATGTCTTATGTGCTTTGATCTTACATTGTCTCTTTGTTCATTGGAATGAATGGTCTACATGCTTCATGATTGCTTATTGTTGAATGGTTAAGAGTTTGATTAATTAAAATTAAAGTTGATTTACTTGCATCACTGATTCACCCTCCTCTCAGTGATTGTGCTTCCAAGAATTTGGGACCTTTTTTGAATTGACCTCTGAATCAAATGATACCATTTATTTGATGTCAATAAATTAAAGGAGGAGCATGCACAATGTATGCATGGTGTACCTCTAAATTATCTATATATTTTATTGTTACATGGTTTGGAAATGGAGTATTAAATATTTTAAAATTTACATTTTCATTTTTTTATGGACTATCCTCCTTCATGGGTGTGCTTAACTCAATAGTAATGCCGTAAATAAGATCTTGTATCTTATGTCTTATTCTATAACACTTGTTTGTCTACTGCCCAATACATATATGATATTCATAATTTGTGTTAATTTCAAATGTATTATGTTGAGATTTAGTCATATAAACCACTAATGGTGGAAGAAGAGATATGATATTGCATTAAAGTAACTTTGGTAATAATATATTAGGAGGAGATGGTAATCTTTAAAATTGCTTCCTTGGTGGAATTGTTAATTGAAGTTTATTTGTTGGTTGTGATACTAAATATAATGCTAATTTTATTTCATTCTTGTTTTCACTATATTTGATATGGTTTCTTGGTTTGTTTTAAAACTTAATATTTGAATTAGTTGGATAATTTGGTGCATACTTGAGTTTGCTCAAAGTTATGAGCTTGAATTCTTATTCTTTGATTATATGGCATAACTCATCATGTGATTTGAATTTATTGAACATGATGGACTCATGGAGTGGTGATATAAAAATTTGTGTGAATGTATCTTGTAACTCATTATCTACCATATAATTGGTCATATTAACTAGAAATTTTTTGTATTCAAGAGCACATTCAATGCTTTTCTTATTGAACCCTTATTTGAGTTTATAAACTTTCACATCAGATAGTTTTTCACTAGTGTTAATATAAAAGTGTGCTATAAAATAATAAAGGGTTGAATTATTTTTTGGAAGATCATAGAAACATCATGAAGCATATTCTTTGAGGCTTTATGGGAAAAAACTTTGTTAAGAATTTACATTTGTAAGCATAATCCAAGCATGTTGAATGAAATGACCAAAGATGTTGTTTGGGATCACCTTTACCTTCATACAGTGGAATCTTAGGAGTTAAAAATATTTTAGGTAATGGGTAAGATGTTATTTCAGGTGCCATAAGGTTATGAAACAAGGTATGGGAATCCATTGAATGAGTAATTATAGAGATAACTTTCTCTAATTGAAACACTTTAACATGCAAGGCTATAACAGTCTACTCAATTGAATGTGCATTAAATGAGGTTGGTGATGGACCATGTGTAGTAATCAAAGGAGGTGTGTATGATCAAGTGTGAAAATAGGTATTTTAATTTTTTGGAAACCTTATGACATCCCCATACCTAGGGATGATGTCACATAAGTAACTAGAGGTATTGATATAGGAATAAAAGTAATAATATAAATTAAAACACATGAATTGGGAGTATTAAAAACTCAAAAATGAACTTCTTATTATTTTGCCTAAGATGATGCAATCTTATCCTGATGTGAAGTCTTAGATGTTAGGACTAATTGACAACCTTATCCACATGTTTGGGATATTGAGTAAGTCCTTGATGAAAATTTGATAGTTATTTAACTTGATAAGGATCTACCAAATTAAATTCATTGGGATCAAATCTATCAAATCTATATGTATTAACTTTATTATCATGTTCATCATCAACATAAATTTTTATTTATATATAACTTTGAATATTTACATTGTAAAATTAAGAAAAAAACATATGTATTAACCATTTTAAAAGAGATCAAAGGAATATGAATATGATCTATATGTATTCCAATTAATTTAGCACTATGCCTTAGAGGAACAAGGGAGTTAATATTATTAGGTGGCATAAGAGGTAACCATGTGAATGTGTAAAATAAAAAAGAGAATGGATGTAACTAGGTAGGTTGTGTTTGATTTGTAGGCTCTTAGATATACTGATCCGAATTTTAAATAATGAACAAGGCCTAAAGGGTAACTAACTACAGAGGATTCCATTATCCCATAACTACATAATTGAGTGTCTAAGGTATGTTGAGAGTAAATTCCATGGGAAAATTTCTTACTAGTACACTACATAACCAAATGATTAAAAGGCTTCCTATGGATGAAAAAGTAAAAACCCTATGAACTTTTGATATACCATGTGGTACGTGGAAACTTAAGTTTGTATATTGTGTTATCTAATGGATTAATTATTGGAGTAGGATGTCTCACACCAAGGCTCAAGAAAAACTGAAAACCACTTTTCTTAGAATGATAATTATTATGAGTTTAACAATTGCCAAAACGTAACTATACAAAGTAGGAAAAATAAGGAAAAAAAATTCAAAACTAATAGAAGAAAATGTTTTTGTTCATGAAATTTAAGAATTCAATCCAAAATCCCTAGGTCAAAGATAAATCTTAGATAATTGCTCAATCAACTCTTGGAAAAGACAATCAAATTTTTCTTTAATGTATCGGATTCATGAATTCAATTGAAAAACTAGAACAAAAATTGAAAAAGTAAAGTAACATTCAAGCAAAAAATGGGTTTACCAATATGTTTTACCATATTTTTTATTTAATAGTGTTTAATAGGTATAAAACTTTATATAACTATTTAGATTATAATATATGACATTAGATCATAAATTTGAATAGAAACCAAAATTGATTAACAAGTGGCATGGGCTAAAAATAGTAAGTACAAAAAAAATACAATATGTTTAATTTTTATAATTTCTAGTTGATTATAATATGTGTCTAATAGTTAGAAATAAAATAAGATAGGACTATGACATATTAGATCCAAAATTATGGTCAATAGATATATATGGACATGTCCATGCTCCTTAGATAATAACACATGCTAGTCTTGTCTATTAACTATAGAATTGTCTCCTTTGAATGTGAAAAAACTATGACTACTTTTCTACTTATACCTATGTTTACTGAGTTGGTTGAGATATTTTGATTCTATTATTTCCATGTAGAAACTTAGGTTTTCCTTATCTTTACTTTGGAAACCCTAAAGGTACTTGTGAGAGTTAGAAACTTGTAAAAAATAAGGGGAAGTGCAATAGGCTGAGCTGACCCTAATCATCCACATTGATGATTGACCATTACCTACATATCTAGATACTCTGAGGAGACTATTGAGCCACACATAGTTCTCCCACCTAGAGTGATTGTGCAATTGTGTTCCTTGACTATATATAATTATAAATCTAGTTTTGATACTTGAAAGTTTTAGCTCTTGACTTGATTTTAAATGATTAAGAATTGGCTTATCACTACTCCTAATGAATGATATTGAATTTGATAAGAATAGGGTATATTTTATCAATGTGTAGTAGTGTATAAATGCTCAATAAATTGTGCGAAGCTAAGAATAATGAATGACCTTTGATTTGGATTTATATTGAAACCTTTGATAATTTCCTTTAACCAACTTAAAAAACATGTGGGATGACCCAAATTAATATTTATAACATTAAAAACTAGTTGTTAAATGGTGTAGGGATGAAGCCACACTAGGTGGATAGGTCCATGGCCATGAACCTATTTGCCTAGTGTGGACCTATCCTAGAAAACTAAGGACAACTATTCTAAGTTTGAAAGAAGTTTAAGAGTGATATAAAGAGGTTTAAACATTGACATAGAAATTCATGTGTAGTAGTTGTGATAGGATCAATTCAAACCCTTGGAAAGGGTTATTTAAGCTCTCTCCAATTGAGCTATAATATTAGGACAACCCTAAGTTGTGGTTCACCTATGTTGGGGCTGAACCTATAGAGTAGACCAAATTCCTCTTTGATGATCACCTAAAACTAAAGATAAACCTAATTTTTCATAGAGAAAAGGGTTAGAAAGGGAATAAGGGATCCTAAGAAACTTAACTAGATAATGCACCAAACTTAAGAGGGAAACTCCCATAATCTTAAACCCACACTAGATCAATAGAGGATAATCATAGCTTACACAACTTTAAGATCAACCTAATTTACATTAGTATTTCATAAAAGAGGTTCAAACTAAAACACTAATCTAGACCTACAAACAAAATTGAAAACTCCCTTAACAAATTTAGAAAGTAGGACCATGGATGAGGAAGATTCTCCTGCACACAATGCCATAGTACATAGTTTGCCAAACACAGATTTAAAGTAGAAGATAGGTAACGAAAGTCTCATTGCATTAAGAGGTAGTTCTTACAAATACTTGATATGGTCAAGCCTAATCAAGATGAACATACTTTTTAGTATCTCAAGGAATTTCCCATCTCTCAAAAAGATAAAAAGGGTCAAAAATATGAGAACCCTTTACAAAATGGAAAGAAAGGGGTAAAATAGGAGAAGGGAGAGAAGAGAGAGAGAAGGGGGAGCACATCATTCATGATAATCAATGATTTGTTAGCTTCAAGAGATGTTTTACTAGGATTTTAGTCCTAACAAAATAGGTTATTATGAGCAAGATATTCATGATTTGCCTAGATATCCTTCAAATCATTCCACTAGTTGAACAAGCTACACTAGAAGACAAGATTTTGCCAAAAGTGGCAAGTCATGATCCTGTTGGAAATGAATGCTTCAACTAATTTCCAAATACCCAAATCCTACTACTTTGGATCTTCCACTATATTTCTTTATGAGGACAAAATCCTCATATCTTCAAAGTACCAAGGATACATCACATCTATTGTGAGTGGTAGTTTGTCAAGGATATGACTTGGATGATCTTTTCATTAATTATATATCTACTATGTGCCTTGGATCCTAGACTAAAATAACTAAAGGTGAAAACCAATCTAAGGATATTGGTTTCCCTATAGTTTTACATATGTATATAACACTCTATTTGATGTTTGGTCCCATTTGAGTCCACATCGAGCTACTTTCCTTTACTTATTTTGCTAACTTGGTCAAGCCTGAGTTTAGGTCTTTTAATTTTACTTTCCAATTTAGGTCCCTTTTACTTTATCAACTTTTGTCAAATGTTTCAGCTCATCCCTTTGATAGGCTATTAAAAATGTCTTAGATCATTGACCTTTGTTGACCCTAGTCCATTCCATTAGATTTGATATCTGATTAACTACAGACCATAGATTCTTTGGGGACCACTACCTAGAGCTCAATTTATCATTGGTCTCTAAGATTTGCTGACCATTTGACTTGCTTCAGGATCCTACATGCTTGACACTTGTTAGCCATGCATTTCTTCTTAGGTTCCCACCAAGGATTTTGGATCTAAATGGTCACTTTATGGGTCTTAAAAATGATGTTCGAACAGATGTCTACCATTTCTTGACCAAATTTGTAATTTTATAACCTAAAGTGCAAAGATCATGGAAACACCAAATTTGTAGAGAATGGGCCTAATGCTAAAAGTTAAAAACCCTTTTGATCTATTGGTCATTAGAGCATTCTACATGCTTTTGTAAATTTTTTAATTTGACTGGTTCATGTGTTCTGACATGACATCTTGATGATGGTCTGGTCTAAAATGGCTAAGTATAGAAACTTAGCAAATTCTATGTTAGGAGCCAACTTTACCCATGCATATATTTAATTATGCTATAATGCATGAGTTGAAACTTGGTGCATATGAACTAGAATATAAAATAAACAAACCCATATAATTTTTTCCTCTTTAGGATGCCACATGTGCAAGATCTAACACTATGAAAATGCTTACTTAGCTTTTCTGCTACTGGAACCAAATGCCTAGACAAGCTCTAGATGGAATGTGTGAACCAGATGAATTTCATGTGCTCCTATACTTATTTAGAGAAATCCATATAATATCTTTAACTTTGGACCAATCTTTAGAAATTAATGAATTACACTTTAAGTGAACCTAAAGTTTCTTTTAAAGCTTGCAAGCTCCATGATTTCTCTGTTCCACTCATTCTATCTAGAGCTAGTTCAAACCATTTTGATCAATTAGGAACTATACTTATTTTCCTACGTTAGGACCATTAGAAACTAGGTACATGTTTGGTATATAAGCCAAATATGGCCAACATTTCTAGTGACTCACAGGGAAGCATGCATGCTATGCTTGAGAACCTAGTTCTTTATCTCAACTGATACATTGGGCATGGAGTCACCTCTTTACAACTGAGATGATCATGAATATGATGCAAGGATACCTCTTTATATAACTTCCTCTTGAAACAATAAGGAATAAAACAAAACAACAAAGGAAAATGTAAGTAGGCAAATACAAGAAAGAAAGAATGACTAACCTACTAAACAAATGTGCATAAGGGAACTTAGAGAAAATCATCAAAACTCATCTAACCTATAAACAAGATTACAATTTACAACTGATTCCCACCTAGATCAAATGGAAATGATTTATCATCACTTACTTGTGATGAATCTAGTTGGAAAATACCTTGCCTTTGAGAACTCATGATATGTGAGCTAAAATGCCTAGCTGTTAATTCCTTTGGCATACTCTCAAGTGGATGAAAAGGGGAAAACATATCTCCAATGTAGACATATTAGTTTATTTCTTCAAGGCTTGTTACAAATTTGATTTTATGCCCCCTATAAACTTCTCCTTTAAACTGGTACTTGGTTGACTGTCTAGACTTAGGTAAAAAAGCTCTATGTCATCCCAAAAGGTAGCCTTCACTTGGTCATCTGAGATAATTACAATTTCAACACCATATTTGCTCTATTTGGTTTGGATGGGACCTATGGTAGTTCATAAATCCACCTAAGTCTCAACATTCCATATCCATATGGTTTTGAATCTAACTATTCTCTTTCTTTTTTGAAGGCATCAGTACTACGTTCAAATAATATCTCATCTTGAGATTGGTTATCACACTCAACCTAATGGGTGAGTTCCTCTTCATGTTTTGGAGGAGGTATAGGTTTGTTTATAACTTTTACCTCATTAATGAATTCATAGTACAATTGTTTCCATAATTCATCTTGATCCTCTTCTTCCTTTATTTCTTCCTTAAGCTCATTTATGACCTCTTTAACATGGTCAACTGACTGATTGACTATATAAATCTTTGTATCTTCCTCATTTTCATCTATGGACATAATAGATGGAATCTCTTGGGACCAATCAAAACTTCACTATTATTATCCACACATTTTCTAATACACATCTTCAAATGTGAAGGCATCAGTATTACCTTTAGGATCTAAAATATCAAAACCATGCTAAAAAGTTAGATTAAAACCTCGATCTTCCCCTTTTGAAAGAAGTGGACTACCTATCATGATTTGTTTATCATAGACATTTATATTGTCTTATTTAGTATCCAATTTAGTTACAAGGACCTCCTATATCCTTTCTAAGATAGACTCTTTCTTTATGAGGGAGATGGTGGGAGGGTGAAAAAGTTCACCTTGTTTGCAGATCAAGAGAGTATCCCTCCATCTAGGCACTTTGGAGGCTCTTTTAGGAAATTTATGAGGGAAGGAGGGAGATTTTTGAAACTCTTGTACACCAAGCTCATTGAGCTAAGATATAGTTATTTGATTCATCTCTTGGATAACTAACCCTTCTTCTACTGAGACTAGCTCTTGGGATTTCTCAGCGAGCACATCCCTTTTCTATTTTGTGCCCTACTTGATCGATTTCCATGAGGGGAATGTGGTGCAAGATTTGGCCACCTATTCCCCTTCTTGAATGGGTGTAGGAGAGGGTGGTTTCATAATGGAGGGTATAAAATAGTTAGGGTCATTGACATAGGAGAAGATCTAAGATGGAAGGAATTCATGTTCCTCAGCTGATAGAGGTGAGGCTCAACAAGGTTGACTAGAGGGGTAAGTAGGTTGATATGGAGGATAGATAGGCTCAATGTAGGGCTAGTAGGAATGATTATATAGATAATTCACTAAAATTTGAGGACCACGTGGGTTGAAGCCATGAGTATTATTAACTTGATATGAAGGATAAGGAATGAATGAACATGCATTTTGACCAAATGGGTGGTGATAATACATACCAAATGATGGTAATTAGGCACCCGGGTTGCTTAAACTAGCTAATAGATGTTTGTATTCACCATTGATGTTTGCCAAAATGCCTCAAAAGGTTGATATTCAAAAGAACAACATCAAAAATTCTTCCACTACTTTGGACCTTAGTCCCATCAAGCATGCTAGAAATTGTTATAGGCTTAATTTTCACCATTGGAGAGGGTTATCTAGGATCTCTCCAATTGAGCTATAATATTGGGACAACCCCAAACTATGGGTCACTTAGTTGGGGTTGAACCTCTAGAGTAGGCCAACTTCCTCTTTGATGCTCACTTAAAACTAAAGCTAATCCTAATGCTTCACAAGGAAAATGGTTAGAAAGGGAATAAGGGCTCCTAAGAAAGTTAACCAGGTGATGCACCAAACTTAAGAGGGAAACTCCCATAAGATCAAACCCACACTAGATCAGTAGAGGATAATACTAGCTTACATAAACTTAAGATCAAGTTAATTTACATAAGTATTTCATAGAAGAGGTTCATATTAGAACACTAATATAGACCTACAAAAAACATTGAAAACTCCATAAATAAAGTCAGAAAGTAGGACCATGGAAGAGGAAGATTATCCTTCACACAATGCCATAGTGCACATTTTTATAAACATAGATTCAATGCTAAAAATAGGTAAATAAAGTCTCATTACATTAAGAGGTAGTTATTACAAATTCTTGATAGGGTCAAGCCTAATCAAGGTGAACATACTTTATAGTATCTCAAGGAATGTCCCATTTCTCAAAAAGATAAAAAAGGGTCTAAAATCTAAGAACCCTTTACAAAATAGAAAGAAACGGGTAATATAAGAGAAGGGGGAGAGGAGAGAGAGAAGGGGAACACATTGTTCATGATAATCAATGAGTTATTAGCTTCAATAGATGTTTCACCAAGATTTAGTCTAATTAGAATAGGTTATTATGAAAAAGATATTCATGATTTTCCCAGATAGCTTCCAAATCATTCCACTAGTTGAACAAGCTAAACTAGAAGATGAGTTTGCCAAAAATGGTAAGTCATGATCCTAATAAAAATGAATTCTCTAACTACTTTCCAAATCCCTAAGTCCTGCTAGTTTGGATCTTACACTAGATTTCCTTATGAGGACAAAATCCTCATATCTTTAAACTTCCATAGATACATCATGTCTATTTTGAGCAGTGGTTTATCGAGGACATGACTTGGGATGATCTTTTCATTAATCATATATCTACTATGTGCTTTGGATCCTAGACTGAAATAACTATAGGTGAAAACAAATCTAAGGATATTGGTTTTCCTATAGTTTTACATATGTATATAACACTCTATTTGATGTCTATTCCCATCTGAGTCCACATTGAGCTCCTTTCCTTTACTTCTTTTACCAACTCAGGTCAGGCTTGAGTTTGGGTCTTTTAATCTTACTTGCTGAGTCAGGTCCCTTTTGCTTTATCAAGTTTCATTGAATGTCTTGGATCATCCCTTTGCTATTGATTGTAAAAAACATCTCAAGTCATTGAAATTTGTTGACCCCAGTCCACTCTATTGGATTTGAGATACAATTAAGCATGAAATATAGATTCTTTAGGGCCCACTATGACAAGCTCAGTTTCTCATTGGTCTCTAGGATTTTTTGACCATTTGAATTTATTTGGACTCTCATGTGCTTGACACTTGTTAACCACACATTCTTTCTTAAGTTCCTACTAAGGATTTTTGATCCAAATGGTCACTTTATGGGTCTTAAAAATGACATTTATGTAGATGTCTACTATTTCTTGACCAAATTTGTAATTTTATAACCTAAAACACAAAGATCATGGGAACACCAAAATTATAGAAAATGGGCCTAATATTGAAAGGAACAAACCCTTTTGATATATTGGCCATTCAATCATTCTACATGATTTTTTAAAATGTTGAATTTGACTGGTTCATGTGATCCTACATGATGTCTTGATGATGGTCTGGTCTAAAATGGCTAAGCATGGAAACTTAGCAAATTCTACATTAGGATCCAACTTTACCCATAGATATCTTTCATTGTGCTATAGCGCGTGAGATGAAACTCTGAACATATGAACTAGACTCCAAAATGAACAGACCCATATGATTTTTTCCTCCTAAGGATGTCACATGTGTGAGATCTAATTCTATGAAAATGCCTACTTGAATTTTTTTCTATTAAAACCAAACATTTGGATAAGTTTGGGATGGAATGAGTGGACCAGATGAATTCCATGTGTTCTTATGCTTATCCAATGAACTTTATATGGTATCTACAACTTTGGATTAGTATTTATAAAATGACCAATTACACTTTAACTAAACCTAAAGTGATTCTAAGGCTTGTGAGATCCATGATTTCTTTATTCCACTCATTCTATCTAGAGCTAGTTTAGACCATTTTGATCAATTAGGAACTCTGTTTCTTTCCCTACATTAAGACCATTAGCAACTGGGTACATGCTTGGTATGTGGGCCAAATATGGATAACATTAGTCATGATGAATAGAGGGTTTAGGCCTGCATATAGAAAAATGTCTTATAAGAATGATGAATAAGAGCCATATATTTGATTACAAGTCAAGTGGATTAATACATGTTGAGAATTAACATTGTTAAATACCTATGAATATATTGATGTATCTAAAATAATACAAGAAACTTTGAGGATATTTATGGAATGTGCCCAAAAGTAGATCCATAATCTTAGTGCTTGACATAACCATTTACCCAAGAATAATTTTCAAATTATGAGTAGAAAAAAAAATTTGTTGTGGCATTGGAATGGTTAGAGTGCCAAGATCAAGGTAAGATAATATATATTGGACCCTCTTGCTTTGGGAAGCCCCAATATTATATATGTGTGTGTGTGTGTGTGTGTGTTTGTGTGTGTGTGTGTGTGTATGTATATATATATATATATATATATATATATATATATATATATATCTAATTAGATAGTTGTAGAGAACATTGTGTATTTGAATTTGAATATGAAGAGCCCAACTCCAATCCAATCATAGAGAAAAATTAATTTCATTATAAATATATTCCTATTTAAAACTACTAGTGAAAACCTCCATTGCATGTGCACTAATATGCATAACCAAGGGATTGCCATTATTGTCTTGTATTGGGCTACACAAAAATTATGTAATTGGTTATAGTATTATGTGTGTGTATATATAATATATATATATATATATATATATATATATATATATATATATATATATATATATATATATATATTTCTATATGGTCTCAATGGTTTCCATGTAATATTATTCAATTATTCAAGGGGAATTCACCAAGGAGATTCAATTTTCATTACATATTCATCATTATGGTATAAATCCTAGCCATATCTATAAGCAAATTTAAAAATCCTAAACAACATATATGGGGTCGACATTAGTGAATTATTTAATTATTTTATATTTACTTAATATATGATAATTGTTGGGAAATACGGAAGCACACAATTGATTACCAAATACAAGCAACTTACATGCAGAATTAAACCAGAATCACAAGTAACTAGAATTCAAAAATAACACATAATATGAGAGACAATACACAACTTGTAGTAAAACTCTTTTAGAAGGAAATACAACAAAGAAGATTGCCACAGTTCTTCTTCCTTACACACCTTTAGGGCTCCCACACCTCTAGGGCATAAACAGTAAATCTTCCCTCAAAGCTCTCTCTCTTACGGTCCCAACACACAACTCAAACACAAAGTTGGTGTTCACCTCCAACCAGTCATTATCCACTACTGCCAGTACACCAGTGCTCCATGCACACCACAAGTGCTCCATGCACTCCAAGTACACAATCGTACTTCAAGTAGATCTCCCTTGAACTGTAATAACCTGCAACCAAAATGATCTCACTTATGGAAGGAACTACCTTGCCTTCCTCTCTTGCTCTATAACTGAGTACACACTGTACTCCAAGTAGATCCTGCCTGATCCTGCTCCCTATTGTGTTGCTGTCCTCTCTGATATTGCACACCTGCAAATCAATCTGGTTCTACACACCTGCAAACCTAGATCATGCACACACATACACCTATAGATCAATGATCTTACTTACCATGTATATCTCTAAAAGTAGCCATGCACACCTGCTGACCAAGATCCTACAAACTTGAAGAACCCTTCTGATTCTCCAAAACCAGCACCCACACTTGGCACTGCTATGGAACTAGGAGGAACACCCTTGCTCACCTCACACACAAAAGGAGCTAACTTTACTCAACTCAAACTAGAACACCTTACAATACAGCCAATGAGTCTCTTAACTAGATCTCATGCAAACAATAATTAGACACCTAATTACAATAATTAGATCCACAACTTCTAGTCTAAATTTGGCTCTTGACATGCAAACACTTAGTTCGTTAACTAATTGCTCGTAAAACTTGCAGTTCTAAACCGCACAGGTGACCGACGCCGGTCCCTGTCTACCTGGAGGTGACCGACGCCGGCCGATCCCTGACCGACGTCGGTTGCTATCCCTGTCTAATCTTGCCAACGTCGGTTGGCCTGACCGATGTCGGTGTGTGTGACACTCAGCAAACTCTCTGCAACCTCCTCCTCTGTTTGCATCAGTGAAGATTTTAGCTCCATAACCTAACAATAATATTTTGGAAAGTATATAAAAATATGGTGAGTCTCAAATGTTCAAAAATGTTTTGAGTTAGTACCATATTAGTTTACATAATTTTATCAATCAATAAAAATTAGATATATTCTTCCTTAATATCTCCATTAGAAGATAAGCAAGAGTTTGATAGATTTTGGACCTAAAAAATTATTATCTTACTTAAGCCATAAAATTTTTCCTTGATTTTCATCTTTTTACTAAAAATAATAACACAAAACTCAAATACATGTGTGTAATGGACCCATCATGTGTGTTTCATATTTATTTACATGAAATTATGCAAAGACTATTCATTATGTATATTGTGCCTCCCTCTTATTATTGTAACAATCATACACCCTTATTTACCCATGAGTCAATCCCCATTCCTCCTTAATTTATCCTCATTAATCCTACACACTATCTATATTTCACCTTCTATCCAATCCCCACTATCCTACAAAACACAAATAATCCTTCCTCTTGACTAATATAGGGTTAAATATTCCTTTATGCAAAAATGATGTATTTATGTCCTAAGGAGGCATAATATTTAAAAAAAATAAAAGTGAGGGAAATTTATAGTGCATACCCATTTATTTATTTATTAAAATGATGATGATTAATAAAGGTATAACGCATTCAAAATTACAAGATAAATGATCATGTTGTGGGGTAGAAAAATGTAGGGCATGAGGAATGGAGAAGTTGATAAAACAATGAAAATACTTAGGAGATTTATATTAAGGAGAAAAGTTAGTGAGACCACTTTAAGTGACCGAATGAGAAGAATATCATGATATTCATATGTTTGAGAGTTAGTATTGAGACGGATAGGCTAAATTAGTTTTTCTCCAAGTGCAACACATGTGTTGAATACCAAAAAGAGGAGATAAAATGAAGTTTATTAGATATTAAGGATAATGTAATGAGGGATGTAATAATATATATAACTCCAAGGATATTATAAAAATGCACTCAAAAGGAGAGTCAAAGTTTAATCTCTTAACAAATCCATTGCCTTGCAGATGTTTTTAAAATTATGTGTTGGAAGAAAACATTATTGAAATGCTGGAATAATTAGAGTGCTAACATTGATATAAATAAGTAGATATTATACCGTCTATTGATAGAAATACCCAAGAGCTATTTTGATAAAAGTAGGTGTAGGATGGATTACAAAGGTTATTAGTCAAACATTAGTCAATAAATCCATGAAACTGCATAAAAAACTAAACAAACAAAGACAACCTACTCATGTAGGGTTTTCTAATGATAATGAAGAACAAATTGAAAGAAATTAATACTAGTTACCTTCCCAAATATATTCCACCACCCAAAAGCGGCTCCAAACACATTCTCCCCTTGATCTAATGCTCTTGTATTTGTCAATAATGGCTACTTTGCTCCTCCAGTGCCTCAATAACACTATAACCTAGGATCAATAGAAGAAATCTCTAATCTATCCTATTAAATGAATCTTACAAATAAAACATAATTATCAATACAAAAAGTTGTGGAGACAATTATGCATTATAAGTTTATAATAATTTAGGTTAAAAATGATGTTCTATGCCTTTTTATTTATAGATTTTGGAAATGGTCTAAGATCAAACATGACTATCCATCTCAAGATTGAGATGTGTGGCCATGGATTAATCCAATGTTTGAAATTAAATCCATAAATAGCTTCATAATGATTTGGGAGGAAGGGGAATTGATTAGGCATGGGTGCCCATAATTTAGATATTTTATGCATTTATGGTTTATGGATGCCACCCCATAGATGATGTCACTAGGTGATATAGATATTGGGAATCAATTTCCAATATTGAAATAATCAATAACCTTCATGGAAAATCCACTTAAGCTCTTGATTTGAATTAATTAGTTTTAAACAAGATTAATCAATATTTGTGCAATTCTTTGGAAATTGGCCCTCAATTAATCAAAATGGTCATAAATTCATATTATTGGGTTATAATTTGACTCGAAAAGAATTTTAAGGTGATGTTAGATGCATTGGAACTGTATTCCCATTTAGGATGTTACCAACATAAAATAACAAAGGTACATGATGTGTACTAATGAATTAGAAGAAAAGAATGATCCAGAGCACAAAAAGGCAAAATTATCATTTTGACTCGAAATGAATTCATCAAAGTTAGGTATCACATAAAATGAATTACCCTATTTAGGGATACATTAGCATAAATCAACACTTGTATACAATAATCTTGAACCATTTATCATGTTTTTAGTGATTTTGACCTAAATTGGGTATTTGAGTGAAATTCGAGAAAGATTGACAATTTCAACATAAATAGTGTTAAGAATTGGATGTCTACATTTTCCCCCTATTTGAGAAGGTGTAGTGAGACATTCAAGTGAAGAAACATATTTTCAAAGAAAAGAGTTGTCAAGAATAAATTAGAAATAACTCATGATGCCCCCTTGAGAGGTCATACTAGGATGAAAGAGAAGAATGGACTCTCAAAAAGAGAGGGAAAATGAGAGCTTAACCCATGGAATAGATCATATCTATATGAGATAATGATTACACATGTGGATACCATCAATGATAAAAATATGATTAGAGGTATAATGGGCCCCAAGATGGGGGGAATGAGAATGATTCAATCCAAACATATAAGTGACATACCTTGAATGCAACCAATTTGAGAGTGAAAGATATGTGCTTATGACATTGATCAATCCTGAGATAAGTTGCACACTAAAACATTGCCATCATGGGAAAAAATGTGGAGATCTTGGAATTATAAGAATAAGAGAATGTAGTCTCCAAAAATATGATAATAAGTACTCCAGTAGAGCAGATATGATCATGATAAGATAATTGTGCCCTAGTAAGGCTAGTTTTGATCATTGATAAAGAATAAATAATGGTCTCGCCCATGTAGGGTTGATTTAGATTTGTGACTTGGTTCAAACTTATGCCCCAACATGGGCAATTTAGTAAGTAATTAGCTTAAGGATATAACCTAAAACATAGGTTAAAGTGAATAGGTGCAAACATAGATGCAATGGTACAATGACCATAAGAACCATAAAAATAGGCATACAAGAATGCTCAAAGTGATGAAAATAAGAATGAATGTGGTTGATTTGACCTGAGATACATCATGTATCCAAGCATTGTCTACATAGTCCAAATAGACTTCAAGCCAATGTAGTTCACCTTGAAGCGGGAGAATGGAATGAGGGATGATGAAAACTAACCAAAGATTGATAGACTCATGATATATGACAAGAGATGCATGCCTAAGAATAGATTTAGGTGTTAAACCTATTGAGCCTAATTTATGCATAATGATCTTGAGATTTGTTCATTAGAGATGTGTTGATGTTAAGACTCGAATCTAGAGCATAAAGTGCTTGCTGTAGCAAAATAAATTTGGCATTATAAGTATAAATAAATTATGAAGACATGGAATTTTAGTTATGCAGATCTGGTTTAAATGTCAATACCTATAACTAATGATAATAGTAAACAATGACCAAAACCAAAGTTACAACTATTTACATTTAAACAAAAAAGTAAAAATAAAGAAAAATATGAACATAATTGAACCTAACTTAAAATCAAGATATGAATAATCAAGATTCAAGTAGGAATAAGAATGTTTAAAAATAAAACAAGAACAAATCAATAATATGAGATCAAGATATAAATAATCAAGATCCATGTGGACCATCAAGATGTTCTTGAAAACAAAAGAGAAGAGCAAAAATCAAATAGTGAAACACAAGACCAAGGTGAGACAAGAAGTAATAAAAAGAGAAAAGTAGAATAAGTAATTGAGGAGGCAAAAAATCATAATAAAATACCAATAAAACTAAAATAAACATACACAAATAATAACCAAGTTAGTGCAGTTTAAAGATAATTGTTCATACATGAGTGGTAGAGGCATTACTTTACACCACAACACGACACTGAACAAGGACACAATAGTTGTTCCCTAATTAAAGAGGAATAAAAATAGAATAAATGGGGGAAGAGAATAAAAAGAAGGGGTTGGTTTAGCTAACTCCAAATGTACAAAACAAGTGGATGCTGCCTACATAGTTCCATAGGCACATGTTCCAAAATGAACTTTAGGCCAAATGTAGTTCTCCTAGGAAGTGGGACAGAAGACAAGATGATGACCAAAACATATGATTAATGTTTTATAAGAAAAGGGAAGAGAAATGAGCTTGCAGAACAACAATTTAGAGGGATGCAATGACTTGTGAAATGAGAAGCCAATGAGACTTAATTTTCTTGCAAAATGGTAAGAACATGACATGATGGGACAAGATGACTTTCAAAACAAAAATTTAGTAGGACAAAATGTTTGAAAAATAGAAAGAGTGTGAGGATCAAAATGTACAAAAGTGTAAGATAATTTTTTTGTTCTTTTATGGATCTTTCTAATGTTTTCAGTGTTTTTAGGATAAAATATGCACATAGGGGACCAACTAGTCAAGGATATGCTCGTCCAAGATTAGAAGCTCCAATAAATAGCTAAGTCAGTTATAATGTCACTCATCAATATAAATAATGGACTAGGGAACTAAATGATAGTTATAATAATAACTAAATGTAACTGCAATGGCACATGCTTGAAAATCAATGAGAGAAAGGGTCCTAAAAAGACAATGATTTTCACTAAAGAGTATAAAATAATGATAGGAAAATATGTAGTATAAAATAAATATGAAGAACCATGAAGTAGGCTAAGATCCTATGCTAAAAAGATATCCTTGTTCACTTGTTTGTAGAAGAAGATGAAAAATACTAGCCTAGCTGAACTAATTTATATAACTAGCATCAAAGGTGTTCATAATGTTGATGAGACCTAATCAAGATCATAATCGGTCAAGAGATCAAAATTTTCAAGTTATAATAAGCCCAAGACATAACAAAAAATATGATTCTCAAAGAGAATAGTCTAAAGAATATGTTTCTCAAAGAGAATGGTACAAGGTAGGATAAAATGTGCTCAGAGTACCAATGATCCAAAATATTTTACTGTCTAGAGTCATGAAAGTAATAGGGCTCATATGAGAGTGCTCTAGGGTAGGTTAAAATTTCTTCAACACAAGGTGCCCCAAAATAAGGGGTCTTATAGACAATGGTTTAAAGTTATTCACACATAGAACCTCTTAAGGTGCACGATGTTCATGGGATCTAGAATTTATTCACCATTAGGTTTATCCAGTTGATATGACCCTGATCTATAGTTCACCATGATAACAAATGGTCCCAACTAGTTAGGTTGGAACTTACCTTTCTTGTTGTATTCAATATTAGTGTTCTTTTGGTTTTATTTTAAGACTAAATCACTAGTCTAAAAATCTGAAGGTATAATTCACTTATTGCAGCTTCTCCTCAACCTGCTCTGATAGGCTTGCAAGTTTTGTAGGGAAGCCAAATACTTACCATCAAAGATTTTTAGTTCTTGTAAACTTGAAATTCTATAGTCCTTATCATCTTCAATATTCTTTAGTGATACTCACAATGATGGTAGTTTGATCTAAATTAGGATAATAGATTTTGCGTCATAGACAAGGGAGTATGGAGTGGCTCCTATTGGGGTTCGATGACTAGTTATATAAGTCTAGAAGGAAAAAAATATTTACAAGTACCAATTATGGCCAATGTCATTGATAATATTCTTTAAAGTGTCTACAATGGTTTTTTTTGATGCTTAAAATTATCCATTAACTTGTAGGTTATATGGAGTTGATTTCTTATGGTTGATCTTGAATTTTGCATAAAGAGCTTTTACATCTTGGTTTACAAAAGATCCACCATTATCAGATATAAGGTGAGCTGGGATGCCATATCAACAAATGATATAGTAATGGATGAATTTAGATATCTACTTCCTAGTGACATAAGTGAGAAGAATGGCCTCAATCCACTTAGTAAAATACTCAGTAGTAGTCATGATATGCTTATGTCCATATGAAGATGTTGGGTTTATTTTCTTAATGAGATCGAGGCCCCATGTTGAGAATAACCATGTGTTATGATCGACTGTAGAGGTAAATAATGTGCATGTATCAAATTACCATGTTGCTAATAAGGAACCCACTTCTTTATATAATTGCAAGCATTGGTCTCCATTTTTGGCTAATAATAACCTGTTTTGAGGATTTTCTTTGTTAATACTACACTATTGGTATGGGTCCCACACATTCCTTCATGAACCTCCCTAAGTGCTAGCTTGGATTATCCCAAAGATAAACAATAAAGAAGCATTCCATCATAGCCTTTTTAGTAAAACATGTTTCTAAGGAGGGTATAACATGATAAACAGTGATGGAATAGTTTTTACTAATTATTGGATAGGTTGGTTGGGAAAACATGATCATGGAAGTAGTTATAAAAATATTGGAACCATAGTAATTTAGGTAGGGGATTGGGACCAAAAATAGTGCAGACCATTTCTAAATTTGATATAACATGTGCATGATGAAGAATATTTTCAATCAAAAACTAATACTCTTTAGCATTACCATCAATCTATATCATGGAACCAATAATTTCCATTACATCAGCTGATCTATTATTGGCCCTTAGAATTTGTTTAAACTATAGAGATTTAAAATAACCTTTGAGATTATCAACAATATGTTTGTAAGGAACAAGATTGACATCTTTGGTTTTATATTGATTAGTTATTTGATTGATGATCAATTTTAAATCATCATAGACTTGTAAATGCTAAACATCCCACTATATAGTAAGGCAAATCCCTATGATTAATGCCTCATACTTGGCCATATTATTGGTATAATTAAAATTTATGTGGAATGCCTTGGGAATCAGATCCCCATATGATGTAATCAACAATATTCTAGCTCTAGAATCATGGGATGTAAAGGATCCATCAAAATATAACATCCATTATTCAGGTTCCCTTAGTCCTTGTTCTATTACCATAATAAAATCATCTGAAAAGTCAAATTTTAACGATTGAGTATCTATGATAGGGGCATCTAAAAGTTGATCAAAAGTAACCTACCCCTTAATTGATTTCTAATTTTGATACTCAACATCAAATTCACTTAGTAGCATAACCTATTTATCCATGCATCCTTGAAGAGATGCTTTGGACAATAATAATTTGAGAGGGTCCACCTTGGTAATGACAATAGTTTTGTTGTTTAGCATATAATGTCATAATTTTTGGGTATCAAACACCATATCTAAACATGCCTTCTTAGTATGTGTATAGTTATGTTCATAAACCACCAGAGTGTGGTTTAAATAATATACTACATTTTCTTTAGCATGATCATCATGTTAGGCCAAAAGTGCCCCCAGTGCATGCTCTATTGCTGATATGTAAAGAAGCAGTGGTCATCTAGGTGTTGGTGGTCTTAAGAATAAAAAATTGGCCAAGTATATCTTGAGTTTCACAAATGCTATCTGACAATATTCATCCCATTGAAATGCGGTCCATTTTTTTAAGAGATGGTAAATGGGTGGCACTTATTTGATAATTGAGAAATTAACCTGCATATAGATTAGATCTTTCCTTGTAGGCTTCATAGATATTTAAGATTGTTTGGTGGAGGCAATTCCACAATGTCCTTGACCTTGGAAGGGTCAACTTCAATCCATCTTTGTGATATAATAAAACCTAGATTTTTTTTGAAGTGACACTAAAGACACACTTCTTAAGATTCATGCAGAATTTATATTCATGAAACCTCTCAAATATTCTTTATAGAATGTTAGGATGTATAGATCTAATTTTTTATTTTGATAGTATATTATGAACATAGTCCTCAACAATATCATGCATCATGTCATGGAAGATGATAGTCATGTCACAGTAATATGTGGCTCCAGAGTTCTTTAAGCCAAATGGCATGATCTGGTAATAGAATGTTCCCTAAAGAGTGGTGAATGTAGTCTTATGTTGATATTCTTGGGATATCTTATTTTGATTGTATCCAGAAAATCCATCCATTAAGGATAACATCTCGTACCTATCACTCAAGTCGATAATCATGTCGATGTTGGGTAGAAGAAAATCTTCTTTGGGGTACGCTTTATTGATATCTCTAAAATCAATATAAATACATAGACTTAAGGTCTTTTTATTCACTAGGACTATGTTTAAAATCCATTCAGAGTAATATAATGGTCTAATGAAACCTACTCTTAGCAACTTTTCCAATTCTACTTTAACCAATAGAGCGATGCATGGATGCATCTTCCACAATTTCTACTTGACTAGTTTGGCATCAGGATGGAAAAAAAGGTAATGCACAATCAAGTCTGGGTCTAATATTGGCATATTCGAGTATGCCCATGAAAAGATGTCAATATAAACCTTTAGGAAGGATATAATTTGTTCATGTTCTACTTCAGTAAGGGAAGCTCCAAGATAAACACTTTTGGGATCCTCATAGGTTCCCAAGTTCAATTTTATTATGTTCTCCATGAGAAGTGTGGATTTATATTCTAAAATTGTAGGTAAGGTATGATCATGATAATTTTCTTCTACTACATCTTCTTGCCATTCCTCCCAAAGTTTTGGATAGTGTGATGAATTAGAATCTACCATTTTAGGTAAGGGCCAAGTAAAAAAAACCTCTAAAAACTCAAGAGTGAGATGCTCAAACATTTTCTATTATTATGAAGAGATGCTTGTACTAGATATATAACTTGGGCTAGATGAACCTTCTATGTCTTGAAGGGATGAACAAACTTTACCACCTAAGAGTACCTAAAATAGGTTTTTATTTAAAGTCTTGTCTTTTTATTTACTTTTTCCCCTGATCAATGAGCAGCTCAAAAAGGTTTTCACCCAAAGATCTTGATGTTTCATTTTTATTATGACCAATAAAGTTTGCCTACTCTCTAAAGTAGGAATAAGGATCTAATGAAAAATCAAATCTTTGTTTGTGATCACCAATGGGTAATCCATCTCATAGGCCCATGCATTATACAATTGATTATTCATTTTGAAACTCATCAAACCATATGACCTAATTTTGTTGGTCCCAATAAATGAGTTTGAGATGGTAAAGACATAGGGAATAATAAGGGTTTGCTTTAGGATGGGAAGATATAATGGTAAATATATGGTATTCTACTTTAGGAAGGGAATCACTACTAAAATAGGTTCTTGCTTCAACACAAGAAGCTCCAATAGTGGGATAGGTTCATGTTTTAGGATGGGAAACTCTAATAGTTAAGGTTAGAATGGCATTTGAATCAAATAATTCTATGTTAGTAAGCTCATAAAAAATTCTATAATGGGATGTTGTGTCATTACTAGGAGTCTTGTTACTAGTCAATTCAGAAGAATCACTATTAAAAGTTATGAGGTCATGCCCAGGTGGTATAAATTTGAGACCATGATTCAAATTAGGTACTTTAGTTGATAAGTGTTCCAAGATTCTTTGAACTCGTATTATGTAATCAATATGATCCATGATCTGATTAGGGATTGGATACTTTGGATTTTGAAAGTCAACAAGACCTTCAAAATATAACCAGTCTCCCTCGATAAAAGCCTCTTAATCTTTATTTGGCATAATAGTAGGTAAAAAAACCATAGGTGGCTTTCATTGTTTTTTCTTTAGTTTCCAAATCATATTAGGTCAATTAGGATTATTTGAAGGTTTAAGCTTACCAAATGTTTTTTAGAGTTTTAGGCAACTTTATGACATGGAAGGCATCCTTAAGACTATATGTGGAAATTCCCACATCATTAATAACAACCTGCTTTGCAAGAGCTATGAGAAATGGATCAACCAAAGTGGAAGCAAAATCACTAGGGTTGATATAATTGGATGGAGGTAGATGTGAAACTATAGCCTTGTTATTCTTTAAAATGAATTCAAAACTTGGATAATAGTTACAATTGTGGAATTGAACCTCAAGTTGTTTACAATATTCATAAGGCTATTAATTAGCAAGGATAGTAACCTCGATCCCATCATGGGAAAACTTAAGGCATTGATGTAGGGTGGAGGGAATGAGCTATACTTCATGGATCCAAAGATGATGAACAAGTATTTTATAAAGAAATTTAATGTCCATAATATGAAGCAATGTATGATGTGAAATGGACCCAACAATGATTGGCAACCAAATAGTACCAATAGACTCCCTTTTGGCATTGTCATAAGCCTTGATGGTAATCATCTCTAGTTGAATGTATTTCACAATGTAGCACAAGATTTGTACCAAATTAAGAGATATTATGTTCAGCCCTAAACCATTATCTATAGGAACCACTTGATCTTATGGTTTTCATTGATTACTTCAATATACAATGGGTTATTATGGATTTGTCTAAGTGTATGCATGTATTTTTGATCAAATATTACTTGAAAAAATGAAGATAACTGTCCCACAAGGTTATAGACCTATTTAGGATTTATATAATTGAGAATAATGGATTATTGTAAAATATTGTTTAGGATAGTTTTATGGACTTCAGATGTCTCCAAGAGATCCAAAATGGAAATATATGCAAGGGTTTTGCTCAATTGGTTTGATAGAATATAAGGCTTTTATACATTAGGATGAAACAACTTGGTTTGGCTATCATAGTAGTAGGATTTGGATTCATTGGTGCAATGTTCACATTGGGTTCTATGGAAGAAGTAGGTAAAGGGCCCTGAAGAGTAACTCATGAGCATCTAGTTGTGACTGTGCAACTTAGAGGTGTTGGGGAGCCAATATAATTAGAAGATGAAGGTAAAGGGCCTTGGAGGGTGACTCATAAGCACATAGTTTCATTGCTATAATTTTAAGTTGGCAAAGAGACATTATAATTATAAGAAGGGTAGGGTCTTGAAATAATAACTTGTGCAAATAGAATCACAATAAATTGCAAAAACTTGACATGATATTACTAGAGGGAGAAGGTGTTGGACCTATAATATTAGGTCTTGTATTATGAGGAGTATGAGATGATTCATGTGGTTTGAAAATAATATTAGAAATGTGGGTTGCATATATACATCCCATAATATTGTTATAGTTGTAAGGCATGCTGTTGTAACTTGCATTGTTAGTATGGGTATTATGATCATGATTATGCTCATTCTGATTATAATTTTGACCCTAATTTTGGTTTTGATTCTACCTCTATCCTTGGTTTTGATTATTCCTTGGTAGTGGTTGATTATGTCATTGAAAGGGGTCCTTATAGATTGCCATATCCTGATTTGTGTCCTGATTAGGGGCCAGTTTAATCTTAAATTTGCCACTCTCAATGAGATCTTTAATAATTCATTGTAATTGGATGAAATGATAATCACCATGAATAATAACATAATGAAAGTTTCACCATTAATTCTCTTTGTACCAATCTATTTTTAGTTGATCTTGAGGAAATGGCCTTGGTACTGGCTATATAATCAAGTTAGCTGCTATGAGTTTTTGGAACACTATTTCGATTGGTTCTGCCAATTTAATAAAGACCCTAAAACCATTGTGGTTTATTATTTATGGAGGTTGTCTCTACAAATTAGGTGGTCGATTAGGTGGAGCTAAGTATACATTTATGGGCTTACATCATTTGTACATACTTTGTTTTAATCACCCCATTTCCAACCATGTTCTTGTTCTTATTAAAGCCTTTAGGCTTATCTTACACAACTATTTGACTAGAAGATGGGGTATGATTTGATGTTTGACCCTTCATGAAAATATTGATAAGGCCCTTGGAGATAAGAACCTTGTCAATCTATACACCCTTATCTATGATCTCCTCAAACAAATTAACATAAGATAATCATAGATTTTACGTGACCTTAGGATGTAAGTTTTATACAAATATATCTTCCAACTATTTATCTAGAAAATTATGTTGAAAGTAACATGGTAATGCTCTCCACCTTTGTAGATATGTTGTGAAACTTTCTCCATCTCATGATTTAGATCTACACAAATAAAAAATGATCAATTCATGCTCAATGTTGTACAAGAAATGGTTGATAAATTTTTTAGATAAGTCATTCCTATTTCATGTAAATTTTCACTTTAATTTCTAAGAAAGAGAGAAAAGAAACTTGATACAGGTATGGTTAAAAAACCTATTTGTTTATGCATGCATTGAATCATAAGATTATGAAGAGCTCCTCTTAGGCTTGGGAGGAAGACCTGTAGATAAGAAAACACTAAAGAAAACTTGTTTGTTAGATAGATAGTTGGGTGGATTGCCTAGAGATAGTTAGATCCTAAAAGTGAGAGCTTCCTTATGGGATGTCAATCCACATGTTTTAAATAATTAAGTTCATAAAACTAGAAATAAATTACTTGCATCAATAATAAAAAGGTACTAAAATTAAACACAAGAGTACTTGTTTGGAAAATAGATTAGAAATGATTAAATTAGTGATAAACTAATTAATACTAGTGCTAAGGGGTTGGGATATGCTTCAAAAAATATAAAGGAGGTTTGTGGACAAAAAGGAACATAAAAAACTAGGTTTGGTTGAAGGTAAATGGGTAAAAATAGTTTACTAGTTTTCACTGCCATAATGACCATCGATAGTTAGGGTACCATTGGTTGTTAAGGTGACCATCGACAATCAAGCTAACCATCAGTGGTTGAGTCAATTGTCAATGGTTACTGTGTGAGTTCTTGGTTGTTAAATTTCTAAATAATGGGATCTAAAAGATGGATTTTGGGAGATGGGCAAGGGGTGGGCTGATTGCAAAATGGAAATAAATTAAATGAATATTAAAAAATAAGTACATGTCTTACTAGAAGTTGATTGGGTAAGTGGTTAAAGCAGTTAACCTATTGGTGGAATCTACCATGATTCTAATAGAGTGATGGTACTTGAGAACTTGATTGAAAGATGATGGTGAGTTAGCTCTCAATAAGATTGTTGATGATGCTTGATAATGTTGATATCATTGATTGACTTATTAAAGAAAACTCTTGAATCCCTGAGGTCCTAATAATTATTTTAGGTGGATTTATATTCTAGGATCTTCTCTTCTTATAGGTAAAAGCAAGAGGTGTAAGTCAAGGTACAACTAGGCCATCTAAATATGATTTATCCATGAAAAGGCTCATAACATGATTTAGACAAGTTATATTTAGAAAAGGTTGACAAATGATTGTATGCTTTTAGTTGAGGAGGTGTACCCTAACTCTAGATGGTCAAGGTTTCTCAAGGGTGATCGTTGATGGTTACCTTGACTGTCAATAGTCAGGTCCCCAAAGGAAAATGTCTTGAAGAGTAGGTTGAGTTAGTTTGTGTAACTGATTACGGGTGAACTTGGGTAGGCTAGATTAGTATAGATTGGTCCCAAGAGGGTCCTAGGTAGGTCCAGGGGGATTTTTGACATTTAGAATCATAGTGTGAAAATTTTTGGTGTCTACATTTTTCTCCTTTTACTTGTGTGGTTTATGTGAATGAGATGCAAAAAAAAAAAAAGAGTATGGGAAAGAGGTCTGGTTGCCTCAAAAGTATAAGGAGGTGTTCCTCCTCAAATTAGGAGTTGATGCAGTGAAATCAAAATTGGGTTAGGGTTTGTTAAATGGTATATGGTGAGTTACGAGCTGGTGACATGAGGTTGGGCATTTGAAATGAAAACTTGTGCATAAAATGTGACTAAGTGAGACTAGTCAAGATCATGCAAACACTAAAGTTACCAATGTTGGTAAAAATAAGGGTCAGTGCTAGAAGTATAAGTGATAGGGTAACTGGTCCATAATGCTAGTCATGGCTGATTAGGTGACTCTATAAGTCATCTAGATAGGGTCAATGTTAGGCATAAGTATCTAGGGTATGAAGTGTTCCTACAAAATAATATGATTGGCTGGGTCATACACAAGGTGGTATAGATTACAAAAGTTCAACATGGCAAGGTGGTCGATGTAGTCAAATGGACCATGAGAAGTTGTCACAAAATGAATGAGTAGTCTAGGTCAAAAACATCTAGCTTTGAGGTGGGTGTGGTGTAATGAGGGGTAAGAGAAAGGTAATATCTAAAAGTTTAAGCTATGATTGAAGTGAGATGAGGTGATCACTAAGGTTAAGCACCTAGATGGGGGGCTCCAAAATTTAAAAGGTTATGGGCCCTAACCACTGATGGTTAGAGGTCTTAGGGTCAACCATCAATGTTCAACTTGACTGTCAATGGTTAGGAAAAACTCTAAAAACCTATGGATAAAAAATTAAAATGTGAAATTATTTTTAGCATTTTGATTTTGGCATTTTACTCTTTGGGTGAGTTTTATATGTGGAATTTTGTGTTTCACTATGCAGAGATTTGGAATTAGTGGGGCTAGTGTGCTTGATGAGGTGGAGGTTTGATTGGTTGAGCAAGTGCTTAAGGTTGACTAAGAGTGGAGAAGATGGAGGGTGGATAAGGACACAGTTGTGTGGGTAGATAAAGGCTTTAGCCATGACAATGCTCAGAAAATGAGGTAAGGATTGTTGTAAATTTGATAGCTTAGTGGAATTTTGTGGTTTAAATGTAAATTTGAACAAAGAAAAATAGTGGGGTAGGGGGTTTAAAAACTATTCTGAGCTATGATTCCCTAATGTCTATGTTGGTTGAAATTGAGCAAAGGAATGGGTGAAATCAAGAGTAGAATGGTAATTTAGGTTGATAACAGGTTATAGGTGAGTTCTAGGGGAATGTTTTTGTTGTTATGAAGGTATTTTTGGAGTTTTTTAGAGGTTGAGGGTTTGAGGGTTTCACCACTGATGGTCACACATAATGAACATCAATGGTTGAACCATCATCGATGGTTGACCCGGGACCATTGACAGTGCAAGGAACCATCAATGGTTAGATGTTGTAAGTTGAGTTTTATTAAAAAAATGTGAAGTTTTGTGAATTTTTTTGTTAAAATTTTGAAAATTGAATTGAGGTAAGTTAAAGTGTTTAATAGTTGTGTTAAGTGGTGAAAAAGGTTATATGCAAGTTAGGTAGGATGAGGTGGTTGAAAAAGTGTGTGATAGGTATAATAAAGTGGTAAAAATGCTAGGTGTTAACATAACATGTTAGGGTTGATGTTTAATAGTTGCAATGAAAGTTGTGCCAAATAAGGAAATTATTGGTGATGGAAGCACAATGTTATGATGTGTATGGATAGAGTAGAGGTGTAAGTGTTAGAGGTAACATGGTAGATGTGATGGGGTAGTTTAAAAGAGGTTAAAAAAAGGTAGGTGTAGGTTGGTGCTTAGCTCAAAGTAGAAAATTAAGTGTGCATGCTAATGTGATTATTTTGTAGGCACATGAGAAAATCTAGATGTGGGATCAAGTTTTGAAGATCTTTATAGAGGTCCATGATGATATGATAGATGATGAATGGAATCATATGGAGGAGGTTGGATTAGGAGCCATGAGGCATTTGATAACTCCAGAATCAAAATAGATTGAACCTTGTCCCCGCTTAGTGCGAGTGCACAAGTATTTTATTAATTTAAAAAAAAACAAGTACATAAGGGTGACTTTACTCCATTAACCCTTTTACAATGCAAACATGGATTTATATAGTTTTTACCAATGACCGATAAAAACAACTAATCCTATTACCAAATAAATATGGGAAAACAACCCGTAAAGTAATTCTAATTAATAAACATAAAACATTAAAACTACCTAATAATTAAACTAAGTTTATTTTATGGGGGTGTCTTTATAAAAGATGCCTTCCCCATTTACAATAATTATTTATTTCCTAAAAAAAATCTAACCTAATGTTAAGACTTTGGAACAAGTCCTAACAAACCCCCCTATGATCCAAAGTCAAGTCTTTGGACACATACCAAACATTTTTCTGAATTTTTCAAATTTGATTCTGTCAAGGGGTTTTGTGAAGATATCAGCTGTCTGATCGACAGTTGGGCAATATATTGGATCAAGAGTTTTCTTTGCCACCAGCATTCACAGATAATGGTATTTGACATCCATATGTTTTGTTTTGGCATGAAACACTGGATTCTTAGACATCTTGATTGCACTCTGATTATCAATGTATAACTGTGTAGGAGCAAACTGAGAAACCTGAAGATCTTCAAGAATACGACGAAGGTAAACAATTTCTCTAGAAGCATCCCATACTAAAATATACTCTAATTCTACTGATGAATTTGCCACTATATCCTGCTTCTTAAAACACCAAGCAATGGCAGCTAAACCCATATGCATAGTGTATCCTGTGGTTGACACTCTGTCATCCACACATTCACCAAAATCTGCATCACCATATCCAACAAGTTTGAAGTTCTTGTTGCAGCAGTATTTAAGGCCATATGTTTTCATTCCCTAAAGGTAACAAAGTACTCATTTTTCTGCATGCCAATGAATTTCTCTAGGCTCATGCATAAACCTAGATAAAATTCCAACTGAAAATGAAATATCGGCCCTGGTAGTCATCAAGTATATCAAACCTCCCACCAATTTTCTATATGTGGTGCCATCAAAAAAGGCACTGCTATCATCCTTAGACAATTTCAAGTTACTTTCCATGGGAGTGAGGGTAGGTTTGCAATCACTCATGCCAAACCTCTCTAATAACTCAAAAATATACTTAGTTTGTGAAATGAAAATACTATGCTCTTTCTGAGTTACCTCTATGCCTAGATAGTAGTGAAGAAGTCCAAGATCTATCATCTCAAACCCATCTTTTAATTCCTTCTTCATTAACTTGTTATGGTTTTCATCATTACCTGTAATAAACAAGTCATCAACATAGACAACTAGTATCACCATTTTCTTACCTTGCACTCAAAAATAGAGAGTATCATCTGATTCACTGTGATGAAAGCCAATGGATTTCAAGTATGAATCCATTTTCTCATACCAAGCCCTGGGTGCCTGTTTGAGCCCATACAAAGCTTTTGTCAATTTACATACTTTGTGTTTAGCACCCACCTGTTCAAAACCCTAAAGTTGTTTCATATAGACTTCTTCCTATAAATCACCATTTAAAAAAGCACTTTTAACATCCAATTGATGTACTTTCCAACCATTTTGTGCTACTAAGGCAAGTACCATACAAATAGTGTGCCATTTGGCAGTTGGTGCAAATGTTTCCTCATAATCAATACCTTATTGTTGCGCATATCCTTTGGCAACAAGTCATGCCTTATGTTTATCAATGGAGCCATCTGATTTATACTTAGTCCTATAAACCCATTTACATCCATTGGGTTTAACATGTGGAGGAGGATCAACTAAAACCCATGTATTATTGTTAAGTATGGAATCATACTCACATTTCATTGCCTGTTGCCAAACATGTTCAGTAGATGCCTCCTCAAAAGTGGATGGCTCAGTGGAAGAAGTAGTAACAACCATAGCATAGTTCACCTATTTTCGAGAATTCTTGGGCCCTATTAAACCAACTTCATCTGCTGTCAAGTCAGAAAAAGTACTTTGAGCCTATTTTGGATACTTAGACAAATTATTCAAATCAGGGACTCCAAAATTCTCATTAGGTGCATTATTTAATGGGGGACTTAGAGAATTTTCAACAATTTCTAAGTCATCAACCTATGAACTTGTAGATGAAGGAGAGGAAAGTGAAGGAATTTGAGTCTCATACCATAACTTCAAAGAGTTATCCCCATTATTCAAACCCTTATCTCTTTTTGCATTTTTCCTCTCTAATCTATCAAGTTGAGAATCAATCTCTACAGTGTTCATAGTCCCAAACTCATCAAATATTACATCTCTACTCATTATGAATTTGCCTGAATCCTGTTCAAGCAAACAAAACCCCTTTTTATCTTTAGAATAACCAAGAAAGATGCATTTTCAACTTCGTGGTTCCAACTTAGTTCTATGTTTAATAGGAACCAAAGCAAAGCAAACACATCCAAACACTTTCAAGTGTTTAACTTTGGGTTTAAACCCATACCATGCCTCATATGGAGTTTGTCCCAAAAGTGCAACTGTGGGGGACCTGTTTCTCAAATACACTGCAGTACCAATAGCTTCGGCCCAAAATTTATCATCAAGCTGTTTATAGTGCAACATGGCATGTGTTATGCCCTCTAAAGTTCTATTCATTCATTTAGATACTCCATTTTATTGTGGAGTATAAACATACTATATTGTTGATGAATTCCATGTTCTCGACAATAGTCTAAAAATTCATTAGAGGTATACTCACCTCCATTATTTGAACGAAGAGTGGCCAAATGTGAACCTGTTTCTTTTTCGACTAAGTGTAACCAATCAACAAACTTAGCAAAAACTTCAGATTTGTTTTTCATAAAGAATACCCAAGTCATCCTAGAAAAGTCATCAATAAACAAGACAAAGTATCTACACCCACCAATGGATGACTTTTTCATGTCACATACATCACTATGAACTAACTGTAAACATCTGTTAGCTCTCCAAGATTACTGTTTAGGAAATTTTTCCTGATTTTGTTTGCCCAAAACACATGACTCACAAAGAATAATATCTTTGAAAAAATGGGCAACCCATTCACCATACCATATCTCTACAAATCCACTAAAGAGTGGATATTCAAATGTCCATAGCGGAGATGCCATAACTGCTGTGTAGACATAGTACCTATACCTGTGTCAACAACTACTACAAGTTCTATATTGGGAGGAAGCACCTTACAATGCAATCTAACCAAGTTTCCATCTTCATATCCTATATACATTATTTTATAATTATCCTTCACTGAATTGATGTAAATGAGCCCATTTTCAAGCACAATTTGATAACCTTTCTTTCGAATAGCTACCAAAGAAAGTAAGTGTTTCTTCAATGTGGGAACATACCAAACATCCCCCAAGTATTTTATAGACCCATTAGGAAGAAGAATTCGAATAGAACCAAGTCTTAGTGGTGTATGCATAGACTTATCTACTAAGGCAACTGGAGAGAGAGAAGCTTCCTTATAAGACCAAAAGAAATCTCTCCTAAATGTCATGTGTTTGGTTGCTCCTATGTCTAAAACCCATACATCTGTGAGCTCATCTCTAGCCTCATATTCAATATAATCAATGTGCCCTAAAGTAGTGAATGCAAATTCATGGGCAACATTACTAGATTCATCATAGTCATGATCGGCATATTGAGCAGAGTTAGTCTTAGTCACTTTTTATGGCCTCTAAATTTTATCAAAAGGAATCCTACATTGTGAGGCAATGTGACCAAATTTTCCACATCTATGACACTGAATGTCTGATCTACCTCGACCTCTGCCCCTATATGAATTGTGACCGTGTCCTCGATCACTTGTTTCATGTGAATGTGATTTATTAGATTGTTGACTATTTGAATGACCCCTACCTCTATTTTGATATTTGCCTCCTCTGTAACCTCGACCCCCTCTAGAACTATTTCCTCTATTGTTTTGATGCCCAGATGAAGATGAACTAGGCTTTGACTCTAAAACATGGGCTTCTTCAGTTTTCTTGGATTTCTTGGGTAGAGAGAGGTCATGTTGGATGAGCAACTCAACCAACTTATCAAAGGTGATGCCTGTGATCTTGTCAGAGACATGCAACATTTCAACAAAATTCTTATAAGACCCTGGTAGTCCTTTCAAAGCAGCAGTAACTATGGGGTCATCATCTAGTTTTCCAAAACCAGCCTTAGTGTACTTAGTAGTGATATTTTTCAAATTAGACATATATTCTCCCATATCCCCATCCTCATCTAATGACAAAGTAAACAACTGCATCTGAATATCTATCTTCTTATGCTTAGGTTTCTTATCATACAAATCTGACAATGTTTTCCATACATTGTAACTATGAGGAGAATTTTCAATATGAACACATGTATCACGAGTACAACAACATTTAATGAGAGCTAAGGCCTTAGAATCACACAAATTGAAAATATCTAATTTAGCCTGCTCTGTTGGCAATGTGGGATTTTCATTCTTAACAATATCCCATAACTCATTAAACACTAGTGAAGCCTCCATCAATCGTTTCCAATCTGAATAATTGGAAATTGTTAATCTATCACCATCTAAAAGAAAATTCTAAATTTTTGGCATTTTGAAATGAAAGCAAGTGTAGTAGAGAAATGTGTGAAAAAATGCAAAAGAAATGAAACAAATATCACACTCACTACACAAAACACTACTTCTATGGGGTTTTGCACTTAACCTCTGCGTAGAGCGTAAAAGAAAAAATAAGTATTTTTGATGGGTTTTGCACTTAACTACACCAAAAATCAATGATTACACCCTTATTTTGCCAAATTACAACCTTATTCCACCAATTACACCCTTATCTCACCACAAAAATGCAAAAGAAATATGCTTGAATTCTGCCCCTTTTTCGAAAATTAAATAACACAATACAATAAGTATGTGTTTTACAATATTCAAATTTAAAAAAGGGAATATTCCTTTTTCAAAAAAAGCATATTCAAAGGCAAAAATAACATTCTCCAAAAAAAAGGGATTTGAACCCTTGACCTCCTCCTTTGTAAGCTTCTAACAAAATAAGCTTAACCAATTGCTCTAAGAGCATTTGTAGATTACTACACTTAGAAATATATACTTATTCCAGATTTTGTGTATGAGGGAAAATTAAAAAAAAATTACATATGAGTAAATAAATTCAAAATTTTCCCTTTGTTTACAGATTTCTTTCAACCTTCTCCCGTGGGACCCAGCCACATCAAATATTTCAAACAAAACTATAGAAACATCAAAAAAATAATTTCTAAATTTTATTCCAGTGCCATTCTTCCCTGGGACGCCATGGTAGCTACTGGAGATTTTTTTTACCTATTCTCTCTCCTACATGTCATACAAATCTGTACAGGCATGCTAAAATAGATTTTAACTGTGTTTTTGCAAATTTTTTGAAGTGTATTTGCAGGAAATGAGATTAAAATGAAGCTGGGTGTTGGAAGGCCATACAACAGGCTATACAAATGCAAAAAAATTCTAGATTTTCAATTTGGATGCAAAAATAGGAGTTTAATACCAATTGCAGATGATTTGGATATTAAGAAGCCTGAGAATGAATGGAAATAACAAAGGCAGCCATGTATGGAAATTTTCAGAGGTTTTCAACAGAAAATAGGCTGTACAAATATGATTTTGGCAAAAAAAACAATGAATTTAATAACATTAAATGCTAAAATTCATTTTTTATGCCAAATGAGGAGGTTTAACAAAGGAAAAATGGAGTATGAATGATAAAAAAAATCAGACTGTGGTATATGGAAATATACAGGTTTAAATATAAATAATATTTGAAAAATTAAAATAATTTAATAATTTTTCAAAATATTTAAACCAAGACTATATGGCATACCTTATTTCATGCCAAATAATATCACGTGAAATGATTTTTCACCTTGCTCCTTCGAATTCACCGTGCTCCCAAAATAACCATGGCTTTGATACCACTGATAACTCCAAAATCAAAATAGATTGAACCTTGTCCCCGCTTAGTGCGAGTGCACAAGTATTTTATTAATTTAAAAAAAAACAAGTACATAAGGGTGCCTTTACTCCGTTAACCCTTTTACAATGCAAACATGGATTTATATAGTTTTTACCAATGACCGGTAAAAACAACTAATCTTATAACCAACTAAATACGGGAAAACAACCCGTAAAGTAATTCTAATTAATAAACATAAAACATTAAAACTACCTAATAATTAAACTAAGTTTATTTTGTGGGGGTGTCTTTATAAAAGATGCATGCCCCATTTACAATAATTATTTATTTCCTACCAAAAATCTAACCTAACGTTAAGACTTTGGAACAAGTCCTAACAGCATCATCAACACTTTCCACAAGATGTGGCTATGATCATCGTGCTAAATGAGAGATGGGATCTAGCCATGAACATATTTGTGTTGCCTACTAGAAAGATGAGCATTCTGCTAGAAGATGTGCATCATATCACATGATTTTTGATTCATGGAGACCTGATCTACCATATAGAGAGTGAATAGTGAGACTACTACATGGACTAGATTTAAGGTGAGGATAGAGAGCAAGAAAGATTTTATATGGGTGGCATGCACTATGAACCATTATACCAAAGTGCACCAGTGCATAGGTGCCTATAAATGATGATGATGGTGGGGATATCTTGCTTTACCCTTATCGATTTGAGTAGCAACGACTTTCCATATCTACTACTAGGGGTTTTAGGAGAGATATTGTTATGGAGGACTGTATTTGGGTGGAATCCTATTTTATTAATGTATATCTACAGAGAGATCTGGGCTTTTTTGCACATAGGTGGTATGAGATTAATGTCAAGTTCATACTCTACTACTAGGCGTATGAGCATATTAGAGTTCTTAGACTACTAGGGCTCCCATGGGATGGATTTTTGCCTATAGACTACAAGGTAGGCTTTATGTGATGGAGAGGTGATTTGGCACTGATAGGGGATAGTGGAGGTACCCAAGATATAGAGTGGTTTAGAGATGTCCTAGATGGATTGGTGGTTGATAATGTGGTATGGAGACCTTACTTGAGATAGCTAATTTGGGTAGGATATAGTTATCACACTTTATCATTGTAGAGTTGGCAGTGGATATATTGGAGATGAGAGGGTGAGGCTAAGCTCATCCCAATTGATAGGGTTTAGAGGTAGTTTAGATTACTATAGGGGATCCCTCTAGATTTTTCTTGATATAAGAGGGAGGATGTTGAGTTCTTACTCCTAGAGCCATAGATAGAGGAGGTTGCCTTAGACCATAAGGAGTTTCCTATGACATCTCTCATCAATGATGTTAGTGATGCATATGCATATACAGCTTGGTACTAGGCTAGATATGCAACTATTGATTTTGGGTGGGGTAATGGGGTCCAACAGTGCATGGATGTGGACCTTATAGGGGCACTAATATAGGGTGGTCAGGTAATAGTAGCACTGGTAGCAACATAGGCCTATATCATAGGTTTATAGGGATAGGTGGCCACCTTGCAGGCTTAGGTTGTTACCTTATAGGGGTAGGTTGTGATGTTGATAGGTGAGCTTAATTCAAAAAATGCCTCTCTTGCTTCAGTGACTTAAGAGAGAGATTATTTGAGATAGGGGGTAGGAGTAGCCATAGAAGTAGGAGGACTACCTGACATAGTGTTGAGGACATAATATTTATCCATTATTGAGGATATGAGGTACTATGAGGTGATAGTGTTGGCATAGTTGCCTATAACATTGAGATATGGGGAGTATAGGGCCAGTTTGGTAGGGGGTACTTCAGTGGCTACTCTAAGATAGTGGGCCTTCATAGTGGGATAGGTAGGGACACTAAGGGGGCCACCAATAGAAGGGAGTGCAAGTACAGATACAAGTGCAAATGTAGGTGGGGCCAATATTAGTCATGCCTTAGGAGCATGATTTACACATGTTTTGATACATTGGTAGAGATAGGTGTACATTATTTTGATACCAACTTGCGTGTTGATGTAATGAGATGTACATGTTTTGAGAGAGAGTTTACACATTGTTACATGTATTATTTATGATGACATGATGTATATGATGATTATATATGTTTTATGATGTATGTTTATGGTTCATGGTTTATATTCTAATATAGTTTTTTATGTTCATGTTTATGGTTGATGGTCTATGGTTTCATGCATATGCTTTATGAGATGTTGAATTGGTAGCTTAGGCACGTGATGTTTAAAAGATGGTAATGATGCTCTAATTTTTTTCATGGATATGAGAGGATGTGTTATGGATGGATATATTTCATATGATGATGTAATCATAATGACTTTGCTTATGCTTATGTTGATGTGGTTTGCATGAGTTAATGTTATAAAATATATTGAGGTAATTTTATGGTAAATGGATAGATAGGTAGATGATATATGGTATGGTTCATGATGTTTTGATAATTGATTTTGTTTATGGTCATGATGATGAATGGTGTAATTAAGGTTGTTTATGATATGATATATGCTTTCATGATGTTTTAATGGTAGATGGATAGGATGATGCGTATGCTATGATGTGATGTGATTTTATGGTGGTTTGATCATAGATAGATAGATGATGTGGTTCATGGATAAAGTTCATAAGGTTACGCTTTTGATTTGATATTTATTGTTTATTATCATGGAAATAAAATGTGAATATGATTAAGGATGTAATGAGAATACATAAAGTATGTAGATAACAAACTTAAATGTAAGGAAAGTGATAATAATCATGAGAGGTACATCTACATGAACCAATAAAAGATAAGAAAAGGAACATAATGCCTTTTCATTGGTGAGGAACAAAAATGAAACCCAAAGTTGGATTGGCTTCATGAAAATAAGCCTTTTAAATGCTTTGAATTAGCATTCTTAGGTTGATAAAGGGCTATATTGATCACATTGTGTCAAGTAAGCTCACAGTCCCATGCATATGATATATGGAGGGAGGATGGGTGAAACTAGAAACTTTGTGTGAAACTAGCATGCCTCTTCTATAGGCTTCAAGAGGATATTATAAGAAAGTCTATGATCATATATAAAGTGTTGAATGATCGATGTGGGAAGTCTATTAAGGAGAGATGATTGTAGCTTTGAAAGATTATTAATTTTATGAGAGCCAATTTTAGTGTTTCTCATTTATGTTTTCTTTTACTTATGGGTTTTTCACTACTTTTGATTGTGCTTTAAAGTTGGGGAAGCTGATCAATGTGGGAAGCTTCCGAGAAATTGCTAGATTAGACAAGTGTTTTACTTAGCCATCTTTCAAGGGAGTAGTCTAAGTTTATGTGCTTAGTTTAAATGCTTTTGATAGCTATCCTTTGAGGGAGTAGTCCACCTTACATTTTTTCAATTTTGAATAAGTTTTCAACAACCATCTTTCAAGGGAGCAGTCTGTGAATGTTAAGAATGACCCATGACTTATTTTTGACTTTAATATTGATATTGATTTTATTTGATGTTGCTTGACATAGACTTGATTATAAATTCTCAAGGGGTTACCTTTATGAATACAAGACTAAGATCACAATAAGGTTGTATAGGTGAAAATAATATTAGGTAAAAATGACCATGGGAACCGATCCCAAAGAGGGATGGGAATTAATATGAGAATCATGCCATGGTCCCCATAGTTCAAGCATAGGCTATGGCTGTGATGTATAATCACATGATTTAATTGTAGTCAGTTTCCCCTAAGAAGAGGGAAATGAATGTGGTTGCAAGGGATGAACTTAAGTTAGACAAATGATGATTGTGACCCCTCATTTGACAATAGAAATGATGTAGATGTGAAGCATTGAGAGGCTCAGGTTCTGGTTTGCCTTCAAAAGAGGACAAATGATAAGCTCCTAATCTATACTTATGGGTTATGATGTAGTGTCCAAGCCAATTGCAATGAAAATTTCCCCTTTTGATTTTCTCCACATTAGTTACATGTTGATTTTCCTTGAGAACAAGATATCCAATATTGAATTCTCATACTTTTAGGTGTTTGTTGTAAGCATGCTTGATTCATTATTGATAGACACAAATATGGGAAAGAGTGGCCAAATGATGCTTGTAAAATAGCTCAAGTTAGGCTAAACATTCTTGATGATAATCATCTTCCAAAATAAGGTCATGTAAAGATATGTGAAGAGAAGGTATTTGGACTTCAAGAGGCAATACAACTTCCAATCCAAACACTAGAGAAAAAGGTGTAACACCTATAGGGGTTTAGATTATATTATGATATGCCCATAAGGTGAAAGGGATGTTCAAGTGCCAATCTTGACCTTAGGAACTGACCATTTTGGAAACATGTTGTTAAGGGTTTTGTTAGAGGCCTCTACTTGTCCATTTGCTTATGGGAGATAAGTTGATGATAAGTTTAGGTTAATCCCATATATGTCACAAAGACCTTAAACTTATTTATTTTTTAAGGATTTTCCATTGTCAGTGATGGTCTTATGGGGAACACCAAACTGGTAGATGATGTGATGGGTGATAAATTCAATAATCTTTTCAGCTTTTGTTGAGACAAGAGGAACAACATCCACCCATTTGGTGAAATATTTAGTCATGGTGATGATAGAGTGATGTCATTATGAAGAGTGGGGATAAATTCACCAATAAGTTCTAGACCCCATTATGAAAAAGGCTATAATTTAGTGGAAACTTGAAGGCTATGACTAGGTGTGTGGTGCAAATTAGTGTGTTGTTGACACTTGACACAATTTTTCACATAATCAAAATAGTTTTGGTTAAGGGTAGGCCAGTAATAGCCTAGGTAGAGGATGTGTGTAGCCACAATGAGTCCACTAAAGTGACCCCCATAAATACCATAATGTGTCTCCTTGATAGCATGAGAGGCTTCTGGAACATGGAGGTAATAAAATAGGAGATCATCAAAGCCACGTTTATAGAGGATTCCTAATATAATGGTATAAAGGGAGGTGCTCTAGATGAACACTCAATGAGCATTCCTAGAAAGGCCAAAGGGAATAATGCCAAGGCTAATATAGTCAAAGTTTTCCTGATACCAAAGATCAGGATGGATCTCCTCCACATTGAAGATGGTTGGAGTGTCTAACTTGATGTTAGAAGGTTTGGTGAGGTGATGGATAATGATTGATAACTTGGAGTCCAAGGGTGATGATGGGATCTGAGAGGCAAGAGAAGCCATAGTGTCAACAAACTTGTTGGTATATCATGAGGTGGTTTGAATATGGTAGTGTTCAAATGATGTTAAGAGTTTTGTAGCTAACTATCTGTATAGCTGCAAAATCTCATTCTTACAATGGTAGATGCTTTTGACTTGATTGACCACAAGCTGGAAGTCACCAAAAATATTGATTATTCTAGATTCTAAGGCTAAGGAATTTTGGAAACTTATTACTATAGCTTCATATTCAACCACATTGTTGGTACATTCAAAGTCAAGTTTAAAAGATAAAGGAAGTGGGTCACTGATAAGGGGGATAAGGATGATACTGGCTCCCCCACCATGCTAACATTTAGAACTATTGAAGAATATGGTTACATGATTGGTAAAATATAATTAGGATAGGCTTATGATAGACTCATATAAAAATTCAAGAGGAGGAGGTTGGTTGTCTATTAGGGGTGTGTCAGCCAACTAGTCAACAATGGCTTGCCCCTCAATTGGCTTCTACTAGAGGAACTCAAGTTCAAAATCAGCTAAAAACATGATCCACTTGTCCATACACTAGTTTTAGTATGGCTTGGAGTGCATGTAATTGAGTGGGTTGGTATTGGTTATGACAAAATTTTTATGGTTAATAAGGTAGTGGCAAAGTTTAGTGGCCATGAAGACTAGGGCCAAGTAAATTTTCTTGGTATAAGTATACCAAGTTTTGTATTCTACAAGGGTGTGGATTATGTAATAGACATCTTGTTGTTTGTGTTTTTTATCCTAATAGGAAATAATTTCCCCTAAGGAATGGTCAGTGGAAAAGATATAAAGGTAGAAAGGTTGGTCATCCTTAGGGGGTGTGAGGACAGGTGGAGATAAAAGGTACTCTTTAAGTGCATCAAAGGCCTTTTGATAATAAAGATTCCACTTGAAAGAGATATCATTTTTCAAGAGGTGATGGAAGGGTTGATGCCAATTAAAGAGCTGAGAAATAAAGTGGTGAATGGATTGGAGCTTCCCCTACAGATTATGGAGTTGATTAATATTGGTTGGAGGTAGCATCTTGAGGATGGCTTTAATTTTGGCTGGATCCATTTTGATTCCCCCAAGGGAAATGATGAAGCCAAGGAGTTTGCCTGACAAGATCCCAAAAATACATTTATTAGGATTGAGGTGGACATGGTAATGAATAACTCTCTCAAAGATAATCTTGAGAATGGTCAAGTGGTCCTTGTGAAGTTTGGATTTTCCAATAAGGTCATCCACATAGTCCTTGATGATTGTGTGGATAAGGTTATGGAAGATGTGGGTCATAGCACGTTGGCAAGTTGCATTAATGTTATTAATATCAAAGGGCGTGAATTTATAATAGAAAGTCCCCCATGGGGTAATAAAGATAGTTTTGTGCTAAACTTTAGGGGCAATCAAAACTTGATTATAACTCAAGAAACCATCCATGAAAGACAACATCTCGTGGCCTATTGTAAGATCAACAAGTTGGTTAATGATAGGTAGAGGAAAGTCATCCTTTAGGTAGGTGAGGTTGAGTTCATGAAAGTCCACATAGATATGTAGTCCCCCTATGGCTTTAGTGATAGTCATGATGTTATGAAGTCGATAGAGAGGAGGCATTGAAAATTTTCTTTGACAAGAAGGGCTATGCGAGGATGCATTTGTCAAAGTTTATATTTGAGAGGCTTAGATTCATTATTGATTATGATGTTGTGGGTTGCAATGGCTAGGTTAATACCATGCATATCAACATATGACCAGGAAAATGTAATGTTACAATCTTGGAGGAAGGTAGAGAAGTCTTGAAGGTCCTCAGTGGTGAGAGATTGGCTAGGTTTAACAATATGAGGGTTGCATAAAGTGCTAATGTCAATATCCATAATGGATTCATTCAACATGGTTGAGGTTTCTAAAGGTAAATATTTATGGATGGAGGAATCAAGTACATCAAGGTAGGTGAGAGTAAAATCATCATCCTGACACTAAACAATGTTTATGGTAGGAGAGTCTTCTCCCACAAGTTTAGGATGGGTTAAAGGGATAGATAAGGGTGCCCCTTCCTTTTGATAAGTTAGGGGCCTGAGGGTGATCATGTTGAAGAAAAAATTTAGGTGGGAAGATGTCCTCATCCTCATACTCAGGTATAGGGGATGCTGGTGAGGAAGGGGTTTCTTCTTCAATAATGGTAGCAAAAGGATATGTGGTTTTATTCTTATTGGGTAGAATGAAGCCAAGGCTGTGCTTTTCATGAGGCTTTTGGATCCCAATCAAGATCAATGTATATGGGTCATGTTTGTATCATCTTAAGACAAACCTTTGTTAGGCATACTTATGAAAGTATAATTTGGTGAAGTCTAGGTTGCCCAAATAAGAGAAGGTGGAGGTGAGTGGTTGAAATGAAGAGGGTGAAGAAACATCGTTAAATGACTTATCAAGTCCCCCATAGATGAATTTTGTTTGAAAGCTAGGAGGCCCCAAAAGAATAATAGATCTAATGTTGGGATCATAACTTGGTTGATGGTTAAGTTTCTCATTTTTTTAGGTAGTTTGGAAGGCATCAAGGGTGAGGAGATGATATTATCCAAGGGTAAGGTGTTGAAAGGTAGGTCTTAAGGGATTAGTGATGGGTATTTGGTCTATGGGAATAGATGAATTGGTAGATACCTCTGAGGAAGGAGAAGTAATGGATTCATTTCCTATGGTTTAGGGCTTGGTGGTGGATGCTTGGGGTGTTTTTTTCAAGGGTAAGAGGACATTGTGAGCTTGATAGGTCATGTTGAATCTTGCAAAAGGGCTTGGATCAGCTTGTATGGTAACAAACTAACCATCATGTTCAAAGTTGACACAATGATGGAGGGTAAAAGGGACACAACCCATAGAGAATATCTAAGGTCTTCCTAGAAAAACATTGTATTAGAATTCACCTTCAACCACATAGAAAAGTTTAGGGAGCATGTGAGGTCCTAGATGAATGTGGAGGACAGTAATTCCCAAGGTAGTAGTCATAGTGTCATTAAAATATCTAAGGATGATAGAAGTTTCAAACATGATATTATCCCATAATTTGAGTTGGTCATATGCATGAGAAGATATGATATTTATACCAACTCCCCCATCGATCATAACATGTTTGATGCGGGTTTGGTTGATATGGGTGGTAATAAAGAGAGGAGGATCTGGATCCTCAGGGTGGATAAAGGGTATCTCTAAGTCTTTAAAGGTAACAAGGGTGGAGACTTGGAGAGCACCTATGAAGGCCTCTATAGGTTGAGAGTCTCCTAGTCTGATCTCAATGGCTTGTAAATGCCTCTATCATGGCTTGAAATGGTGAGGTGAGGTGAAAATGAGCTCATAGAGGATCTTCTTAGATGAGGTTTAGTGGAATTGCTTAATAATAATCCTGATGGATTTATAAGGGTTATCCTTAGAGGTACCTAAGATGGTCACCTTGGGCTTAACTAAAGATGAAGAGGTTGGGATCTAGTTTGGTTTAAGATGAGAAGATGGGTATGTCTATAGAATGGACACCTTGGTCTTCCTTTTATCCTTTCTTTGTGATCATGTGACCACATTAATGGTGTGGATAGAAGGGAAAAATGTGATAAGAGGTTGGGTAGATTCCTCACCACTCTGAGTTAAGAGTGGGGGATTAGGCATGCTTTATAAAATGACCACTAAGTGCATTGGTAGAGGGGTCAAATGAAATTCATCCAATAAAAGATCATATTCATCATAGAGATAATGGATAATGCCCTGGAGAACTTTGCAGTTATTTGTGTCATGTCTAGGTGTTTTATGATAGGAACAAACTTGATGATCATTATACTATGCTGGTTTTGAACCAAGAGGATTGAAAGGTGTGATTGGAGGTAAGGTGAGGTAAGAAGCTTGGATTAGCCTTTGAAAAATGGTTGAGTAAGACTCAACCAAAGGTAGGAAGGGTCTAGAGGTTGTTGTTAAGCTAGGTATTTTGGTGATAGGGGGTTTAGGTAAAGTGGTGTTTCTAGTTAATGGTTTTGGTTTGGGCACGCTGCTAGTTGGAGTGTTTGAGGTTAATAGTCTAGCCTTTGATAATTTGGGAATAATCAGCCTATTAGATAAGAAGTGGGTTGGTGTAACCAATAATGGTGGGTGGAATATATTAAAAGGAGCCTATTTCTCAAGAAAAGTTGAAGGATAAGGTCCCAAGATGGAAGGTAAGTTAGAAGGAGGTAGAGTCCTAACCATATGGCCTTTCAATGGTTTCACCTCTTTGGTTGGTTTGGGTTGAGGCTTGGGTTTAGGTTTAGATGTGTTTAATTCCACTTTCAGAGATGGACAAACCAAACTCCATGTAGGGAAGACACCAATATTTCTAAAGGGTTTGGTTCACTATTTGATTACTTGATATATGATTTCCTTAGTGGATTGAGAGGGTGAGGGTTTGGTAGAAGTCTTGATTAGATTAAGGGGGGGTGGAGAAATGATAGATTAGTTGGCTAAAGGTGTGTCATAAGGTTGGGCTTTGTTGATGTAAGGGAGCCCTAGTTATTTCCAAAAAGTGGTTTGATCCATATCTGGTTTTAAGGCAAATTTTAATTTTTAGATTAATGTAGAGAAAGGTTTGTGTACCGGTTTTGATCCTTGGGTAGTGGATGTAAAGTATAGATTCATAACATAGGGAGGATGGGTGGTAGTTTGGTTTGTTTCCTCAAGTGAGGGATGTAAGGTTGAACTATGGAGTTTTTATATGAGAGGTGTTGGTGATGAAGTTTCTCCTTTAGGGATAATGTCCATAGGAGTAGTAGTTTGTTTGATAGTTATGGGAGATGGTGAATTAGTAATGGTTATTTTCTTAGATATGATATTCAAGGATTCAAAAGCCTCTATGAGTGAAGATAGGGAGAAAGGAACCTCCTCAGTTTGGGTCTCTGAAGGAGAGGAGGGTGACTCCATAACCTTAATAGATGAGATGGGGGAGGAGTAGGTAGATTAGATGCTTGAGTCTTCATAGATGAGTATATCAAGGACCATATTTACCATGTGGGCATCATGGGAGCATTTAGCATGTGTGTCCTCACTTTTGGCAGGGGCATGGTTGGGAAAAGGTTTCCTAAAGATGTTAAGAGATTGATTTTGAGGGGCATTGGGTTTATCCAACACCAGTTCCCCCTTGTCAATAAGGCTCTGAATAAAATTATTGAAGGTATTACATTAGCTTATGTCATGTAAAATTACCCAATGAAAAACACAAAGGTCATTCTCATTGTACCAAGTAGGTGTAGGAAGAGAAGAATCAAACTACTGAGGAGGTTTGATGGGGGAAGCTACATTAGGTTAGATTTTAATATCTTCTCTAGAACTGAGGCATAAAATTCTCCAAGTGGAGTGAACTATTTTTGGCTATTTTGGTTTGGGTTCCTTGTGTTTTGGTTAGAGATAATGGGAGAATTTGTTTGATTGAAATTGGGTAGAGGGGCGGTTTTAAAGACAACTGCATTCATAGTTCCCTTGTTCTTAGTTCTAGTATTGGCTTGGTTGCCTAGTTTGGAGGAAGAAGTTTCATTGGTGTTGAAGGCATAACTCTATTTTATAACTTCAATTTACCCTCATCTATGTCTCAGTTCTCTAGCTTATGTTCTATGGTAAAAGCTTCATCAAAAGTTCTAAAGCTTTGGACACACAGTGTAGAAGAAATATGTTTGGTGTAGGCTCAGGTAAAAAGATCTATAAGTTTAGGTTGAAGCAAGGAAAATGAAAGATGATTAATCAATTTTATCCAATAGGTGATGAAATTGATAATAGATTCATCATCAAATTGTCTGATTAAATAGAGGTTGGTGATAAAGACCTTCTTGGAAATGTTAATGGAAAAGTGATCTAAGAAGCCTTGAAGCTAGTTGGGTGAAAGAAAAAATTGAATGCTTGGTGATGACACTATACCAATCAAGTGCTAGGTTGGATAAAGACATAGGGAAGGTACAAAGGAAAAGGGCATCATCATAAGAAATCATGTAACATACGTGTCTAAAAGTCCAAAGGTGTTGTTGGGGGTCTTTTTTGATCTAAAATTTGGTAAATTTTGGAAGCTCCCATTGAGGAGGGTAAGGTTTGATAGGGATAGAGGGATAAATAGGTTCATTACAAATATGATCATAGAACATGATGTTATGAGCCCTTGAAATATATGATTTAAGGTTTTTCATTTTGTCCATGAGCATCTTCATTAAGTCAATTTGAGGTTATGCACCCCAAGGATCATAAGGTGCATACTACAGTTGTGGTTGAGTGATATACTGGTAATTGGTTGGTGGTTGAGAGGATACCTATATTAAAATGTGGATGCTAGAGGTTAGGTAGTTGGTATATAAGGGTAGGTAGATGATGGTGGTTGGGTAGTGGGTGGATACCCTTATGAGTTAGGAATGTACCCTAGGTTGGGAATGATGGTAATCTATTGAGGGATTCTTATGAGTTAGGTATGGGTGGTAGTTGGGTTGGTGACAAGAGGTGAGGTAGTGATCTTCATGCTAATGGGTGGTGAAGTAGAGGGTATGGATGACATCAATTTTGGTAGGGGGTATTAATTAATGGGTTAAGGTTAATAGGGGAAGATTGGTAGTACTAATGGTAGGTGATCCAAAGGGTGGGTAGAGTATGATGGGTTGTTCCTAAGGTGGAGGAGTCATTAGTAGGGGCAGAAGATGTAAGGGTGATAATTGGTTGGATTGGTTGTTTTTTAGCTATGGCATCAAAAGGGTTAGTAGACAAAGATGTTTGGGTATTAAAATGTTGGGTAGTGACAATGGAAATAGAAACATCCCTCATAAGGTGGGATGACACACTATAAAGAGGATCTAGAGATGGAGTTAAAACTAGGGCATGGCGAGGGGAGGTGTTAAGGTAGTGCTGAAGGGAAATTGGGTTATTATTCAAAAAAGTGGTAAAGTTTGTGTCTCTTTGGGAAAATACCTAAGGAAAAGTAAGGATTCCCAAAGGATTCTACTTCAGAGATGTACTCCATATATGGGGAAGTAGAAGAGGTTAGTTGGTCCAGTGATGGGTTCTACTCTGCTAGGTCTCTTCGCTGCTGACAAGTGAGAACCATGCAAGAAAGGGGGATAGAATACAAGAATAAAATCACCACTAAAAAAAGAAGAAGATAAGAACATGATCAAGGAAATTAAGACACACACTATAAAGTACATTAAGCCTATAGGTTATTTTTAGTCTCCATTTTGGCTTATGCCTTACTTTATGAGAATGTGTGATAAAAGTTGGCTTATAGATAAGGTACTATAGAATTAGTCTATGGTTGGTTTCAAGATGTTTAGGTGCTCAAAATAATTTATATTGGAATCAATATATGGCTTGGTATTGGGGCCTACCCATCACTTCACACACCATAGTGATAAGGGTCTCGGGTGCTTAACCAATATATATTGATATCCAGAGTTTATAATCAACTAGAGAGTTCAGTTGGTTCTCCCCTTGGTAATGACCTCCAAGTAGGATTAATGAGAAAGGGTAAGGTGAATTCTAGGTGATGAAATCCTATTCAGGCCTTATCTCAATTTTTTTTTATGTTTGATTGATCAAAGTGGTTCGACTAGTGTGTACAACAAAAGTGGTGCTACAATAAGATTAATATGATTTAATTTAAAGTGAACTAATGTTAAAATAAAGAAATGGATGCAGTTTATTTTAAGCCCAAAAGAAATTTCAATTTCATTTATGATCATAGATAGAGAGAAGAGCATACAAATGTAATGTAAAAATATGAGTAGAGACTTTGGGTCCCATCAAGGGTACCAAAATGTTTCATGTAAATTTTTGCTTTAAGTTTTAAGAAAGAGAGAAAATAAACTTGATATGGGTATGGTTGAAAAACTTATTTGAATATTATGAAGATATCCTCTTTGGCTTAGGAGGAAGACCTATAGATAAGAAAACACTAAAGTAAACTTGTTTATTAGATAGATAGGTGGGTAGATTGCCTAGCGATAGCTAGATCTCAAAAGTGAGAGCTTCCTTAGGGGATATCAATCCACACATTTTAAACAATTAAGTTCACAAAAATGAAAAGAAGGTGCTTGCATCAATAATATTAAGGTACTAAAATTGAATACAAGAGTGATTGCTTGGAAAATAGACTAGAAATTATTGAATTAGTCATAAACTAATTAAATTCTAGTGTTAAAGGGTTGGGATCTACTTTAGAAAATCTGAAGGTCTATGGATAAATAAGAACATAGAAAACTAGGTTTTGTTGAAGGTAGATGGGTGAAAACTGCTTGTTGGTTTTCACTACCATAGTGACCATCAGTGGTTAGGGTGACCGTCGGTAGTTAAGGTGACCATCAGTGGTTGGGCAGACTATCGGTAGTTGAGTCAACCATTAATGATTAATATGTGAGTTTTAGGTTATCAAATTATTAAGTAATGCGATCTGAAAGATGGATTTTGGGAGATGGGCAAGGGCTGGGTTGATTGTGAAATGGAAACAAAATAAATGAATATTAACAAACAAGTACTTGTCTTATTAGAAGTTGATTAGGTGAATGGTTGAAATAGTTAACCTGTTGATGGAATCTAGCTTGATTTTGATAGAATAATGATACTTGAGAATTTGATTGAGAAACGATGGTGAGTTAGCTCTCAATAAAATTACTGATGATGCTTGATAATGCTAATATCACTAATTGACCTACAAAAGAAAACTCCTAAATCCCTAAGCTCCTAATAATTATTACATATAGATTTCTCTTCTAGGCTCTTCTCTTCTTATAGGTACAAGCAAGAGGTGGAAGTAAAGGTGTAACTAGGCCATCTATATATAATTTGTCCATGTAAAGGCTCATAACAAGATTTAGATGAGTTATATTTAGAAAAAGTCAGTAAATGATTACATGCTTTTTGATGAGGAGGTGTACCCTGACCATTGATAGTTAGGGTTCCCCAAGGGTGACCATCAATAGTTACCTTGACCATCAATGGTCAGGTCCCCAAGGTCCCCAAAGGAAAAGGTCTTGAATAGTAAGTTGAGTTAATTTGTGAAACTGACTATGGGTGAACTTGGTTAGGCTAGATTGGTGTAGATTGGTCCCAAGAGGGTCCTAGGTAGGTCTAAGGGGATTTTTAACATTTAGAATCATAGTGTGCAAATTTTTTGTGTCTATAGTTCCATTTTATAACTGATCATTTGGGTAGCTTAAGTATCCAATCTAAATCTTGCCTTGCTAAGCTTAATAGGACCAATTTAAGCAAGTATATGCTATTGTAAGCAACCTCTTGACATACTATGAAAAATTATTGAATGTGTTCATATGGATCCCCATTTCCTTTATATTTATCAAATTTTGTTGCCTCAAAATGAGATGAAAAGGGGACTTAGAGAATACATAGATCAAACAGATATGGGCATATCTCATCAAATTTGTATTTATTAACATTGTTATTCATCTCTAATTGTGTCACATCTCCTTCATATATTTCCACTCTTGCATGTTTGGTACATTCATGGGTGGAACATAATGTTGTTAGAGTGGTATGTACCCCTGTTACTATATGGATTTGGTATGGATGTAAACTCTATGATCCTTGACTTGGTTTTGGTTCAATCCTTAATCTAAGTAGGTAAGTGGTCGATTCGTAGGAATTTGTTGCCTTGAATCAATTATGTTCTATTGGTTTCAGGGAGTTCTTTATCTGTTCACCATTGTATGTGTTGGTTTAGATTAACTAGAAAAATGTCTTAAATGATCTCTTCAATTTGAATCGAATGCTTGGGTTTCTACATTTTTAATGTGATGAGAGGTTCTTGATGATTAAATAATGTGTGTTCTATGTCTAACAAAACATTTTTCACAACCTCTTGTATCTTATTCTATTATTTTGAAACACCTTGATCAATTGTTGAGTTATCAATAAATTTTTATTTCATAGGTTCAATCACATTTCCTTATTCTTTGAAAACATTTTTGTGGATTGAATTAGCAACTAGAGAGTCAATTAAGTCTGTGATAAGCTGATCGACATATTCTTGACTTATTTTCTTAATCTTGTTGACAAGATATTAATCAGCTGGTTTTGACTCTATAAGTATTTCTTTACCTTTGTTAGAGGAAGAAGGTATGTTTATGTTTTCAAAAGATTTATGGCATTATTTTTCTCCTTCCCTAACTAAGGTGTGTAATTAATCCATAGGAAAATCTGAGGCTAGTCTAGCACCAAATTATATTAACCTAAGGAGTGATTCATCTTGGCTCTCTTAATATTCAATATAATCCCATTTGGATCCTACAATTATAGGAATGTCCTTAAAGACAATAGAATTGTCTTATCCATCATAAAATTGCTCATCCTCATAGCTAGGGGCATAAGGGACTACACTACAAGTGATCCTTGAAGTCATCTGTAGAAAGTGTTACTCTACACATTTGACTAGATTTAGATCAATGTTTTGCAAACATTTTTAAACAAGATATGGATTTTGAGCCTTCTTTCAAAAAAATGACTAAGGCACCAAAGAGACTATAAAATGAGGGTGGCTTGGAATGTGTTCAAAAATTTACTCAACCTTGGGTAGGGTTGAAATCATATAAATTGTAAGAGGGTATGATAACTCAAAAATATAAGATGAAAACTAGTACACCAAAGCCTAAATTTTTATGATACATCAATATGGTAAAATCTAGTTCAAATTCATTGATTTGCTACTAGAAAAAGTAGAAGAAATTCCTTTGGATTATGAAGGAGATAATGCAAACCAAGAAACTCAAGATGTGAAAACATGCAAGAATTCCTAAGTATAAAACTAAAACCAAATAGGTAGCACAATGTCACCAAATGGTAATAGGAATGGTAGTATAAAATGTGTTCTAGGACTCAAAGAATGAGTGATACACAAGATGAATTGAGTCTACCGATGATGATAATGCAATAATGAGTCTATCAATGGACTTTAATTCAAATTAGAAATTGAACCCAAGTTCCCTCAAATTAAGTGCAAATGGTGAACTCAATTTAACACCTCAACCTTATGAACTTAGAAAAGTGAAATTTCAAATTTAAACTATCAATTAAGGACTTAAAGATAATTTATAAAGTGGTTTATAATCAAATGGGAAACATAATTTCACCAATCAAATGATATGACATAATGTTTTAAGATGACAAATTTGAACAAGGAAAAGATTGATTTTCACTTGGACAACGTAATGCCTCCTTGTTCAAGAAATTTTTGATAATGTGTTTGGTTATGATCTTTTTTAATAATAAAATTTTGACTCAAATCAAGATCAAGTAATCTAAGACCAAAAGAAAAATACAACTAAGTAATCATCCTATATCCTATCAAGGTATGATAAAGTGGGGTTGATTAACACTTACAAGTTTTACATGTTTCTAGATGGATCCCATGTGTAAAAATTTTTATGTTAGCACACAAGATAAAAAACACATCAATTGGGTATGTGTCAAATGTATTATTATGAAAAGGTCTAGTCCTTTTCACAACCACTATATCTATCACTTTCTTAGTGTAGTACGATGTCCAAAATGATCATATATCCTGGGATTAGCCTCCTACTAATGGAGATGGTTTAACCACTCAAACCACTATCCTAGTGGGGTGATCCCAATTTATATACCCCTCGTAGAGAGGGGTTGGAGATAATGCTGAGAGATGAAACCCCAGGTCAAAGCTTCCCTATATAACTTATGGGAGGTGATGAAATCCCCCTCATAAACCAAAATGCATGAAAATAAAAAACTAAGTAAAAAGGCTTTATGTTTATTTCTAGATCACCTAAGCCATGTATATCTTGGGGAGAGCCTTGAAAACATCCTTTTTATGCCTTTAGACTAAGGCATACTTTTTAATGAAAATGACTCTTTTGATCCCACAAGTTCCCTATAAGAGATGGGGGGAGAGCATACATGCACAAATTATTTTTTATTCAAATAGTTCTAAAACAATAATGATAAATGACTTATTTTAGAAAAACTTTGAAGTGAATTTGGATTTAAAATCACCAAATTGAAGTGTTTGGTTATGTTCTTTAGCCCCTTGGCCTTAATTTTCAAAGACTTTTGAAAACCAATCACAAACATTCAACATAAACATGCAAATTTTTTTAAAGAACCAAATAAAAATTCCTAGGTAATTTTAAGAACCAAAATGATGTTAAAAATACTTAATGAAACGTAAAGTGATCTCTTTCCTTGTTGATCCTACATAAAAATTGTGAGAGTCTTGTTTAGCTTTGAAGCACTTTTATAAATGAGACAATCAACTTTAGTTTAAATGCTCTCAAGGTTATGTTTTGAAAAAATAGAGTGACTATCGATGGTCACCTTTGACCATTGGTAGTCACCTTTGACTGTTGATGATTCTTTTAAGACCATCGATGGTTGAATTTTAACCAACTGTGGTCGATCAAAAATTAGCCATCGATGGTTACCTACAAACCTGAAGGCATTAATATTATGCTTCAAAAAATGATGTTAGGATAAAATCTCCAGAAGTTAGGCTTCTTGATCAACACTATGTTCAGATCAAAGACTTAAAAAACCTAATTTGAAGGAAACAAACATAAGAAAATGCTCAAAATGAATTTTTTAAAAATGTATTTCCCCTGCAATCTAGGTGTGGGTGGTTAACCCTAACCATCACCGGTCACTAAGAACTGTCAATGGTCAATGTGTAACTTGTGAGTGCACAAAAACATGGGAAAACAAGTATAAAAATGTTTTTAAAGGACTTTTTAATAACTAAAGTGTAGATTTAGAATTTCCATAGTGTCTTCCTTGCTAAAATGGACTCCATTCATCCCACCAGGCATGCTAAAATGTAGGATGGATTACAAAGGTTGTTAGTCAAGCATTAGTCAATAAATCCATGAAAATGAATAAGGAATTAAACAAACAAAGCCAACATATTAATGCAGGGCTTGATAATGATAATGAAGAATAAATTGAAAGAAAACAATACTAGTTATCTTCCCATATCAATTCTACCACCCAAGAGTAGCTCCAAACATGTTCTTCCCTTAATCTAATGTTCTTGTCTTTATCAACAATGGCTAATTTTATCCTCCATTTCCTTAAGAACACTATGCTTAACCTAAGCTCAATAGAATAAATCTATAATCTAGCCTATAAAATGAAGCTTGAAAATAAAACATAATAATCAACAAATAGGTTGTGGAGATAATTCTACATTATAAGTTTACAATAATTTAGCTTAAAAATATTGTTCTATGCCTTTCTATTTATAAATTTTAGAAATGGTCTAAAATTGACCATGACCATCCATGTTAATATTGAGATGTTTGGCCATGGATTAATCCAATATTCGGAATTAAATCCATAAATAGCTTTATAATGATCTGGGAGAAAGGGGCATTAATTAGGCATGGGTGCCCATAATTCACATATTTTATGCATTTATGGCTTGTGGATGCCACCTCATAGATGATGTCACTAGGTGATGCATATATTAGGAATCAATTTCCAATATTGAAATAATCAATAACATCTATGTAAAATCCACTTAAGCTCTTGATTTGAATTAATTAGCCTTAAATAAGATTAATCAATATTTGTGTAATTCTTTGGAAATTGGCCCTTAATTAATCAAAATAGTAAAAAAATTATATTATTGGGTTGTAATTTGACTCAAGAAGAATTGAAAGGATATGTTAGATTCATTGGAACCATATTACCATTTAGGATGTTTCCAACATAAAATAACAAAGGTACGTGATGTGTACTGATGAATTTGAAGAAAAGAGTAATCCAAAGCACAAAAAGGCAAAATTATCATTTTGACTCAAAATAAATTGATCAAAGTTAGGTATCACATAAAATTTATTGCCCCAATTAGGTATATATTAGTCTAAATTGGCACTTTTATATGACAAGCTCGAACCATTTAGCATGTTTTAGTGATTTTGACCTAAATTAGGTATTTGAGTGCAATTTGAGTAAAATTGACAATTTCAACACAAATGTTGTTAGGAATTGGATGTCTATAGTAGGTAGTAGTTCCAAACATGGGAAAAAGTTGAATAAATTATCCTAGTATCCTTCATTTAGTCTTCAAGAGTATAGAGCACATGAGAATGCATAGGATTGTGTCTAGAAGTGTTAAATTATCTGTCTTGCCAAAGGAAAAAGGACAGATATGGAGACTTAGTTTTCTACTAATTTTATAATTGAGCTCATTCTTGGTAATTTAAATTTGTACCCAAAATTAATGTGCATCAAATATGATGCCTCATTGACAAAATTATTGTGCAATTTCTATTGATGTGAATTTTGACACATAAAATAGGTGATTGGTGTACACCATCCTCTCATTTTAGGGATTTCTTAGTGAGTCAAAGATATGAGTTGTAATGTGGTATCAAAGAGATACTAATATGGGAATATATTACCAAATATTTATGACTCAAAATAACTTTTAGGGGAGACTAACTCAAAACTTTACTAATTGTATCTTTCAAAACTCAAAATAATTATTATTCAAAACAAGTTAATTATACCATAAAATAATGATATTATAAATAAGAATTACTCTATTAGTTTCTTAACCTACTACCTGGATGTGATGTAGAATATGAAACCTATCATTAAAAAACCTAAAATATTGAGTAAGGTGGGGCATAAAATAATATTTACCTCCATTAATAATTTATATGACTACTTAAATATTAAGTGAATCTTATAACAATCTCAACAAACCAAAATATAATGACATTCATTGTAGTCAATTATTATTAAATATAGTGCAATATTCTAAGGAAATTTACTTAGACATGATTAAACATGATTTTAGAATAATTTCCAAGTAAAAAAAATGCACAACATATTAACTCTCCGATAAATAAAGCTTAACCATTCATATTTTCAAAAAGAAAGCTAGAATAATAAAACATGAACTAGCTTATCTTCATAAAACATAAAAAATACTAATTAACTTTTATACAACATAATATCATATCAATAAGCATTATTGAAATGAGATAAAAAATACTTAAATAAAATATATTAGTATCTGAGAAAAATGTCTTCAAAATCATTTATCTCATCTTAAATAATAAGAGGTTTATAAATATCTTCTCAGTGGGTCACAACCTCACCACATTAACTATTAAAAAATAAATCACTAATGACACTAGTTCATAAACTAACCAGTAAAACTAAAATCATTTAAAATAAAAACATTATAAATACTATAGTTTGATGGTTGAGCTTGTCCTTTTATTTTTAAGTGTGACTATGTATAGTGAATAGTGTTGGTCAATCTAGGTCAGGTCCACAATGATGTGGAATTATAGTCGAGACACAATCATATACAATTCCTTGAAAAAAGATCAAATTGAATTTGTGATAAATTCAAATAGAACATGTGTCCTTTCCACTAACCTTAATTGTGAAGTCAAGTTCCCTTTTAACTACCTTGCATGTATTTCACTTGATTCCTAAATGATGGCATAAATAACTTCACAAATTTATTGAATTAAAATTATTTATAATATCAAATACCATCACCCTTCCTCATTTGTAACATCCTTGAGGTATTAATCAAAGGAATTATATTATGAATAGAGGATTTCAAAACTTATTCTAGCTTTTTCAAACTACCCTTGATCTTGGTTACCTTGTTTATTAATTATTTGATGAACACTCTATATAGATTAACATCTAAGTGAGATAGGAGGGACACATTAGGTAGTTTACCTTGTCTAATTATTTGATTTATGATGTCAATTTTTTTTCATTCAACTAAAATATTTCCTCTACCTAATTTTGTATTGTAGTATGTAACTATTTGTTCTTATCAACATAATTCTACACTACAATAATAAATTATAAATAGTCCTAAGGGTGAGCTCTATATACACACAATATTTTTAAATTTTATCATTTATCTCTTGAAAAAACTTGTTGAATTTTAATATTTTTAAGTGCATACCTTAAAGGGTGCCCTAGGAAAGGGGTGGGTAGAATGATGGGCATCATGATAGACAATATTCTTTATCTATCATGCCTATATCCACTACACTTCCCCTTGACTTGATCCCCTAAGTAATATTTCTCATAATAGCCCATAACTAAACTAAGACATATCTTTTATAACTATATCAAATTGGGTTGATTTAGTATTTTCTACTTCCCAAAGAATTTCAAACTAAGTCAGCGAAGGTCAACGTAGTCAAAAAGTTTTAGTGGATGCTTCACAACTAAGTTAGCCATGGCCAATATAGTTCAAGGTTAAATGGTAAATTTTGAACTACATTGAGGCTAGTCAATGGCATCGACAAAAAATAAAGGACTGTTAGGACTATACATAATTATAAATACAAGTCCCATTTCAATCCAATATGGAGGAACATTCATTTTCACATTATTATTACTTGTAATTATACTTAAGTCTACATTTAGAGAAGCCATTGCTTAGATATTGTCTTTGAGGGAAAAACTTGTCTTGTGGAATCTTGGATACAATAGGAGTAATCATTTTATCCTAGATCTTGATTCAATCATTTTGATCTTTACAACCACAACAATCTCTTACAAAGCACCATTGGCTAAGGGCGAGATTGAGGCTCAATAGGTTTACTCAAGGTAAGTATTTCTAACCCTAGATTTTTCATTTGATAAGTATATAATGAATAATTAATATCTTGAATTGATGTATAACTCCTTGTTTGAATATCCTCTACATTTATACTTAGTGTCGCTATAGGGTTTTTTCAGCTTTCCATTTCCCACATTAGGTTACTTAGGTCCCCATTTTCCTACTATGGTTCCTTACTCCTTTTAGTTTAATCACCCCCCTTATTTGTGTTGCTAGCTTTGAAATACTAGATTACATTAACATTAGAAGATATAGTTAGGGTTATTCCATTATATTGATTGTCTAGAGGATTAGGAACCCTCTCGATTGATGTTATGTTATAAGTACTCCTATAACTATGTTTAATGGATCCATTTGGTCATGCCATGATTTAACTAAGTACCAAATGACTCTATTTTATTTACCTTCTTTGAGTTTGGATCTCTTAGATAGGATAAGTTATAGATTAATCCTAGCTCATTGCATACAAGATTGACATATCATGTAACAAATTATGGAATTTTGACACAATTTTTAACTCTCAAAGTCATAATTTATCCCTTGGGTATGTGAACATAGTGTTGGGAGAACTAATAAATGGATTCAATCATTGATTATGACTCCTCATCCATGGAAGGGCCTATATATCCATTTTTATTATTTGAGGGATAAAAAATGTCATCCCCTAATTGTAACATAAGTGGATACCATTTCATTTCCAAATTTTGAGTTTTTACCCATAAAAAATTATTAGTTTTCCTTTCATACCTTATCTTTACCTTAGGCTCACCTGTTATTACCATTTCAAAATTCTTTGGCTTTTATGTTTTTATTTCCATCCTATCCACCCAAGAGGATGCTTGGGGTGAATATCTTCTATATTTAGGGTGTATTTTTGAAGGAGACCATAGAATTTCATGGGGAATGATATATTTAAAAACCTTAGTAGTAAAATAGGAGGACCAATGGACATTGGGGAAAGAGACATGCAAAGTGGTTTGAGGGGCAAAACTTATCACCTAAGTAGATATAGTTTGAGAAGTGGAGGCAGAGAGAGTAACTAATATGTGGGGGGTATAGTTAGGAGGAATACCCAAATATCACGTACTAGAGGTAGAGACAGGAAAAATTACTACACAAAATTATGAAAAAATAGCTGAAAGAACATTCACAACTATTGATGGGATTCTTCATTGAAAAATTTAGTATTAAAAAAAATTATGCAAGCTTTTGATCATACTACATTATTAGACATCTATAGATATCCTTTGTGGTATAAAATTACTTTGTGACATCGCACAAAATAGAGCAGAGATGGTTAGTCATGACAAAGAGATGTGTCTATTGACATTTTTTTAATAATATTTTATTTAAAATTAATATTAAAATAAGGGAAAGATATCTTGACACAACCTTTTATACATATATATTAACTTGTATTAATTCCTATGAATTAATATAAATTGAGTTGTGTCAATACTCATTCTATACATTATCATTTTTTTAAAGTCATGCTTAATTTAAGATATGTATTATATTAATGTAACAATGATACTTTTCTTATACATCAATTCTAATATGAGATATTTGAAATATTGATTCATGACTTAGTGTTGAGTTTATGCCAACATTTGGTATGTGACCCCAAGTCTTAGATAATTGATGTCTAGGGAGAAGTACACTTTAGAGTTATAAAATATAGACATAAGAGATATTGAGTAGTGGTGGGAAACATAAATAAATAAATTTATTCACCAAGAAGTAAAGAGAATAGAAACCACTATTGATCAAGTTGAGGATGAGTTATATCAACCATATGATGAGGAATTTTATGTAACTCTCGTAGATTTTTTTTCCTAAAATAAATTGTAACTTCATATTAATTAAAATAAGAAATTACATTTTTGTAGATGCTTTTCAGCATTCCAAAGGAAAAAGTCCAAAGATATTAGAGAAAACATCTCCAAACAAAAATAAAAACAACAAATAACCCATCACAATTTGGATGGGGATAACATAACATAGAGAGGTCATCAACTAAAGATATATCATCTAGCCCAACCTCTAAACACTAGGGGGTTAATGGGGAGTATGTCCCATAATATCCCCTATTTTTCATTTTTTAGCTTTCTTTTTTGTAACTTCCTACCACACCCCTTAGGATAGAGATGGTATAGTTATTTGTAATTTTGTACACTGATTAACTATGGATGATTAAGTAGCTAAGAGGTCCAAACTTAGATGAGTCACCATCTCTTTATCAGAATCAAAATTCTATAATTCATGAGCCCTTTTTACACTCCATGTGATATTCTCATTCACATCCCTACTCATAATTTTACTCTACTCTTCTTCTCCTATCACTATAGTAGATACAATTTCTCCCATAGGGCTTCATGTTCTCTAAAATCATTATTTTTTGGTTCAAAAGTATGTTGACCATCCTTAGAATTAGTCACCTCCTCCTCTTCCTCTATCACTAGAAGATTCCATATTTTGTATGTAGATTTTAAACTTTTTTTTAAAAGGTATGTTTCATACCTGAGGGCAAGTAGCTTGAATATGTCTTGTAAGTTTACAAATATGACATCAAAAATCCATGTTCTCAAAATCTAATATCTATATATTATAAATATTTTCACATTTAATTATCATTTTATCTGGTAAGCCCTTTCTAAGGTCAAATTCCACACAAATGCAAGTATATATGCATAATCTCATTGTTATTTTATCATAATAGACTTTGATAAACTTGCCCAAGTTATCTCCTATTGCTTTAAAGGCACTGTAAATATAAAGTGGAAGATTTGGAAACTGAACCCATATTGGAAGTTTGGTGATAGAATGAGTATTTGGATCAAATTCAAGGAACCAAGGAGTAAGATAAAGTCCTACTGTTACCCAAAACCAATGACTATCAACAAGAATTCTATGATAATCTACCTCATCCAAAAAGTGAATAATAAAAAATCCCTTAGAGAAAAGGGAAATTTCACACTACCTTGACCAGGATGTATGAACCCATTGAAACAAAGCCTCAGTGGTTGGCCAAAATCCATTAAATCTACAAATAAATATTTCTTTCTCTAAGTTTGACCTATGTGTTATCACATATTAAATTTTTATTACCACCATTGACTCCTCTTCCACATATTCCATAACATAGGCATTAGAGAAAGGTGTAGACTTCTGAGCACTTATTTTGGCTACATTTTTTTTCACTGCTTCCTTAAAAGATCCCATTTTAGATAAATATGGCATCCCAAGGCCTGCAACTCCTCCTCATAATCTCAAAACTATATGTAGAGTGGAATACTTGACTACATCCAAGTTCGACAGGATTTAGTGATCCTCAAGTTATTTTTCCTCAGATTGTAGACATTGAAGTGTTGATGGAGTTCCTTCTATGGTCTCTATTATCTATTTTGAATCAGCCATAAAATCTATCCCTTGAACCCAAAGAGAAATGGTTCTCCCACTGATGGTATGAATCATTACCTAAAACCCAAAATTAATCTTTGCATCTATCTAAGAATGATTTTATTCAAAAATTTTGTCATACATTTTGAGAGTAAAATCTATATTTTTAAAGTTAGGAAAAATGGACCAAAGGGAGACATTTCTTTGGAGAATTTTTTCAAACATTTTCAATGCATCTAACATAGCACCATACATATTAAAAAAATTGATATCAAAAATTGTAAAAATTATGGCAACTAGTACAAAAACCCTATTACTGATTGAATTATCATGTTCTATTATAAAACCATTCTTTACAAGTATATTTCATTCAAATTTTGTTTCAAACATTCTAAAAGTGTTCTCTATTTCCATCACTGTCATATATTTTTCCCATCTCCATTCATAAATTATAAAACCCTCCTATTGCATTTGATCAAAGGATGAAAGTATTAAACCATCAGAGTGCATGCTTTACTAGCCATCCCAATTATCCCCCACTTCTATGATCATATGATGACACTCATTCAACTTACATCTCTGTCCCAACCTCCTTACAGCCTTATAGAGTTCATTAGTAAAGATTAATCCATTGTCATCCATGTCAAACATATTAAACTTGTTTTTTACATCCTTTGATCTCATCACATTGGTCATGCCTTACATATTCACATCCATGAATTATGATATATCCGTGCAACCATATCCATCTAAATCAGCCTCTACCATCATCTTCCAGAACTCTTCCTCAGTGGTATCTTGGCCCAATAATCACATGACCTAGCCCAACTCTGAAAACCAAATCTTGCCATCTCCATTGATGTTATATTTATTAAATACATTCTCAAGATTTTAAGCACTTGATAATGAAGAATATATCCATGCATCACTATGGTTAGTGTTTCTACAAATTCTGTTAGTGGATGAATTCTTGTGCACTTTCAAAAACATTGGGACACCCATTCTTCTCAACAAAACTTTCTACATGAAAAAATCAACAACACAACCTCCAAATTTTGTAGATACATTGTGGCCCTGAATTTTAAGACTAGGAAACATAAAAAAATGATCAATAATATACATTAATAAATTGATCTTATGGGTAAATTAAAACATAAAAAACCTTGAGGAAATAGACAAACCTTAGACATGAGTAGCAGATTATTGGTTTAAGATCACTTTAGACATGTTAATAATACTATGGGAAATTTAAGGGTGGATAATTTTTGATATGAATAAGGTATAATTATTAGAAACACCAAGAGGAAAATAAATTAATAAGGTACCTACACTCATTCATATGTTGTCGATCGAAGGATGGTTGATAAGAAGCAATAAACAATTTCTATAGGGGTAAACACTTAGGGGATGGTGAAAGATAAAACGGGGGATATAATGAGATATGATTTTTGAGAGATAATATGACTAGGGGGATAAATGAAATAAATAAGGATGAATAAAATTAACAAAATATGAGAGAAGAAATTAGTGATAAATAAAAAAATAGATAACACCAACAAAAGTAGAGAATGAAAGAAGAAAAGAAATAAAGAAAGATAAAAATGAAGGAGAAGAGTGAAGAGAATAAAATAGATAAAATATTAATAAGAGTAAAAAGAGAATTAGGAAAGAAGAAAGAATAAAAAATGGGGAAAATAGAGGAATAAATGAGGTTAATAGAAGAAAATAAACAATCACAGGAGAAAATGGAAAAATAGAGGTTAAAAAGGGATGAGAGGATGACACAATTAAGTTTAAATAAAATTTAAGGGAATTACTGAGTGGAGTTTCCATGGAAAAAGAGGAAGAAGAATCTGAACCAAAATAAAAATCTATTATAGAAAAATCATAAATAACACATAATTTAGAACTAACTTTAAAAACACTAAAACCTACAAGAAGGATAACAAGAGGATTGGAAATAGATAGGAAAATAGATGTAGGAGGAATATACCATGAAAAATAATTAATATATAAAATAAATGCATTGATAAAATCATTATAATTTATGATAAATATGATAGATAGAAGACACAAAGAATCTTCATAAGTGGAAGGCCAAAGAGGACATTTACCAAGTATAAGAAGGTTTAGTTGGACAAATGGAGATAAAGTAGAGAATGTATAAATTAGTGAAGAAGAGAGAAATAAGAGGAAAAATAAGGAATAAATAATGGATGAAGAAGGAATTAATAATATATAAAGAGAAGTAAATATGTTAAATTTAGTTAAAAAATAATCAAGGAAGAAATTAAACAATACAATTTGGATATTGGACTAGAAAAGGAAGATAGTGGAATAAGAGGAATAGATAGTAAAAAAATATATGATGGGATATTAGAATAGAAAAATAGATAGTGAAATAAAAGGAATATAAAATTAAAAAAATATGATGTCGAGAGATTAATTATAAATATTGGGGAAGAAAAAGATAAATACAAGAATGAAATGCAAAGAGAGGTGTCCCCCTAGATGAAAAATATTATTTGAGGAGATGAACCCCTTGAGCCAACCATCATCCCTTATGTCACTTAAAAAATTTAAATAAATTCAACTCAAATAGGTTATAAATATTTGAGAAGAAGTAAATGAGAAATATAGAAAACACAAACTTAAGAACTTGCAAAGAGAAGAAGTAGTTACCAATTTTGAGGAATTAATGGGAAAAAATTATTTTGAACTAGAGTTACTATGAGATAAGGGTAGAAAGAAAGCTATAGGAAAAAAAATACCTCCAAGATAATGAGAAGGAGAATAAATAAAAGAGATAGTAGACTCCAAGATAGAAGATCAATAACACTAAACTAATAGGTAGGAAAACAAGTTCTGCACAAGCTAAAATGGCCCACAATACTAAGTCACCATTTTTTTGTAAAGATACAAGAGACAATGAAACACATATATTTACAATAGATACATATTATAGGATCCATAACATTACAAATAATCAAGTCAAACTATTTGATTTTATGGGCACCTTGAAATATGATACATTGAAGTGGTATATGAACCTAACCATAGCAAAGCATAGGATGAGATAAAAGATGCATTCAAAATTGATTTTTACTATATTGAGACCCTTATGGAAAGTGTAAGAAAACTGAGGGAATTAATTCAAGGAGAAAAGGAAATAATGAAATAATTTTCCAAAAGATTTAAAGAAATAGTGAAAAAATTAATGAAACCTTTGATAGAAAAATAAAAAATAGAATGGTTTGTATTAGGATTAGTGCCACATTTAAGAGTGACCACTGATGGGAAAATATTTCATTTTTTTTTGAATCCATAGAAATGATAGATTAGTTATAATCCCAAACTTGGTGGAGATAAAATTACATAGTTATTAAAATAAAATTTGAAACATGGAAGAAGAATTTTCATAATTAAGACTAAGGCATGGGATGAAAATGAAGTGAGAAGAACTTCACAAAAAAACATAGCAATGAAACCTTATATTTGATTTGCATTATGTTGTGGGGAAGGACAAAGCTAACTAGAATGTGTAGTTGCTGAAAATATAAGAAAGGGTGACACTAATTAAAGCTAATCCTATATGGATGACACCTCCAACGTAACAACCCATTTTTGGAGACAAAATATGGTGTGGAATTTGCATACTATATGACCAACACACCCTAAATATGTGCCCTTTGATGGAATTTTCCACACTCATAAACCAATTAAGATATTACATGATGTGTGGATCAATTGGACACTAAAAATAAGCTTGCCTTGGAGTTGATGTATTAGATGAACTCAAAGAAATGACAATGAGAGCTTCAGTGACATAAAAAAAACATCATTACCCACTCCAATAATGACAACAACCCCAAACACCACACTGCATGTAAAAAATCCCTATCAACCAAATAAATCACCATAAATAATAACAACCCATCCATAAAAAAAAATCAATAACTATCAAGGAGGATACCAAGTAGGGTAAAACAAAGGAGGATATTGAAGACGTTATTATTGAGGTTATCAGGGAAAAACTATATACCAGAATATGATGGAGGTTATCGAGGTGGTTATCAAGGAGAAGGTCATGGGTACCAAGGTGATCAAGGGAACAAAAATTAGGGGTACCAAAGGGGAAATTATCAAGGAGGAAAAGGTGGACAAGATAAAGGTTCCTCTAATTGTTTCAAATGTGGGAAGGATGATAATATTTCATGAAATTACACTACACTAGACTAAATTGAATATACTTTCTATCATGAGAATAAAACACATGATGTATATGCTTGCCCAAAATCCACACACTTATTCAAAACATGTGGAACAAAGACAAACACCTTGAATGATGCAATTAAAGGAGTCCAACATTTAAAGAAGGTACCACAAGGAGATTGAGAAGAGGAAAAAAAAAAAGAACAACTGGAGACTTCTAAGAGTGGTTGAATAATATTAGGAAAAATGAAATAAAAAGAGGAACTAAGAAAAACATGGAATAATAAAATTGGAATGAAAATAAACACCAACAACACCATGGAAATGTAAATGGGAAAGATTGGGGAGATGTATCAAGTGATGAGAGCGATAAAGAAAACTACCCCAACCCCAAGACACATGACAAAATAGTAAAAAAATTAAAACATAATTGAAAAAAATTAGAAAGAGGAAGAAAATAATTGAACCTATTTTAAGGAATAAGAAATGCTTGGATTGAATAAAATTGCCAAAATGATCAATGAGTAGTTGTTATTAGAAAATTTACAATAATTTTACAAATATTAGAATAAACCAGAATGCATATACTGGGTACAAAGAGGAAAAATACTTAAAATAAGAATAAGAATTTTTTTAATATAAAAATAGAATGGAATAATGCAACCATACACTTAGATGTTAAGGTAGAAGGTCATGAATTTACAAAATCATTATTGGATTTAGGAGTATATGTTAATGTTATGTCAAAATGGACATGTGAAGCACTAGAAAAGCTCATAATAAAACTAATGGATTTGATATTACCATGGTAGATGAAATTTTTAAATCATCACTTGGAGTATTAAAAGGTATAAAGGTGAATTTGATGGGAATAACTACAAGAATAGACTTTGAAGTAATGAAGTGTTTCATAAAACTCTATCATATTATATACTTTTAGCACTAGGATGGTTTACAAATTGCAATGTAATTTTTAATTATGAAGATGAGGAAATCAGTCTTTAAGGGAATGCCATCATGGCCCATATCCCACTAGAAAAAGGTATGAATGTAACATGGATTCAAGAGGTATGGGAAAAAAAGGATGAAAATGAACATTTTGATGATCTTCAAGGGATTTATACCATAGGGAAAGTACTCCTTTTTGAAAGGGACTTAAAACTAAATGAGGACGGGGAAATATAATTAGATAATTTATAACTCAAGTCTAATATTGAAAAATATATCAAAGCTTTATTGTATGAGACACTAAAACCAAAAATTACAAAATTGTTATATCTAAGAAACTTTGAATTAAAATAAAGTAATCTCACAAACTAAAGAATAAGAATACAAGAGTAATATTACTTGTAGACACCTAAAATTGGCCATTGATAACCTCCAATTAGGGTTTTGACTAATTTCCACCTAAAATGCATAATTTGGCCTAAAAACACTAAAAAATTCTAAATTATGTGAAACTAACATATTCAAGTACTGATTTTGGATAGGGTATCCCTAAATGGGGTAATGTAATTTATGGGCCAACTAACTTTGATCAGATCATTTTGAGTCAAAATGCTAATTTTACACCTAGGTACTCTAAATTGATCTTTCCAATCAAATCTTTTGCACAAGATGCATGCCTTTGTTATTTTTTTTCAATAACATCCAAAATTGGATAATGGATCTAATGCATCTAACATTGCCTTCCAATTCCAATCCATTTGAATTTTGGACCAATAACAAGGCATTCTGATTAATTAGGGTAATTTGTGCATAAAGTACTTAATCATGCTTAAGAGATAATTAACCTAAATTAGAGCCTAATCAATAATTACATGGAAACTTGTTGAATACTTATTTTTAAAAATGAATATTGAATATCTACATCATCAGGGGACCTCATTTCTTGGGAGGACATCCCTAGGCCATAAATGCCTCAAATATCAAGATTCATGCCCTCCATGCCTCATCAATGCCTTTCATAATGCCCTCCATGCCTCTTAATTTCCCATTTTTCCATTTTCATGACGAGGATAATTATAAAATTAATTCCAAAAAATTAATTAATACTCACCCACACATCTCAATCTCAAGATGGATGGTTCAAGTTGATTCTAGACATTCTCAAAAATCTATAAATAGAGAGGCCATGAACATCATTTTTAAGCTATTTTGGTGAAAATTTATAATGCAAAAATAACTTTAAGAAGCCATTGCAATTGGTGTTACCATGCCAAATTGATTCCAAGCTAAGCCAAGACACAAGCCAAAGGTGCCAAGGAGAGATGGAGGTAGTTAAACTTTCATTGCCAAGGACTTCATGAGCACAAGCCAAGAAAGCCACTACAACAAGCATTTTGGATCATCCAAGTAAGGTAAAAGAGGTTTATTTTACATTTTAGTTGTGTTTTATTCATGTTTGTTAGCTAATCTCTCCCTAGTGTCTAGGCCAAGAGATGTTATGCTAGTTAGTGTATTTTTTAATTTTGTTCTCATTTTGGAACTAACACCATACTAACCATCCTCCCTTGAGTCAAATTATTAGATCACATATGGCACACACAATGGGACCAAATGCATCCTAGACATGAAGAAGATCATTCTGAAACTTTAAAATCTTCATTTGAATCATTAAAAATCTTGTAATTTGATTTTCTAACTTTATTTTGCCATTTTTCTTTGTCATGGGTTTACACAGTAACCGACATCGATTAGTAAAACCATCATCAGTTGGCATAGCCATCATCAATAATTTGTGTAACTAATGTTGATTAGATAAATGTCAATAATTAGTAAGTGTACCTGATGTTGGTTATATAATTGACATTGGTTATTGTGTTTTATTAAAAGCACAAACCTAAGAGCTATTTTAAAATGCTTGGTTTGGGGTCATATGGACTCCATTTTGGATGATTTTTTTTTAAAACCACATGTTTTCTCCTAATTTTTTAGAATTTGACATTAATTTAGCTTCAAGTTTCATATATTTTTTTACAAAATTTGGAAAATCTATTTAAAATGTTTCTAGTCTAACATATTTGCTTTTAGGGTGATGCTTTAAGTGTAGACATGTAACTAACGGATTTCAAGTTTGATAAATCATATTTTAGAACATATTTTGCATGTTTTAAAATGAATTAGGAACATTATTTTAGTGCTTAAATAGTTTTTTTTAGCTTTAGTTTTCAAAGTTACAACTAAGACCAAGGGGTCAAATAAACACCACCTTATTTTTTGAATTTGGGCTTAAAAATGAACTCACCTTTCCAAGCTTTTTGTGTTCAATTAGTTGTTTAAGTTAGATTTTATTTGGAAAAAAGAGGGATTCCACATGTATGATCTTCCATTTGTCCCCTTTAGGAAACCCTTGGAATAAAAATCACCATTCCTATTACACAAATCCTACTCTAAGGCTTAGAAAGAATGACATCTAAAGCACTCCCCAAAAACTCATCAAAGTTTGGGTGACCTTGAAAATGACCCTAAAGTGTTTATTTTTTATGTATTTCATTTGATTTCATTTCATCTTGGCTTGTGAGGGGGATGTAATTATCTCCCAAAATTTCTTTAGGGAAGCTTTGACCTAGGGTTTCATCTCCTAGCATTGACTTCACTTACTCCTTTGGAGTTACACACGGGACGTATTTGCATTTGGACATCACACTACATTGAGCCAATAGCAGGATGTAGTGGTTGTAAAAAGGACTAGACCTTTTTATGACTAGCTAATACCATGGTCACACAATTTCCATGCTTTTTTTTTGCATTGTTTGGTGTGAAAGTCATTATGCAATTGATTCCCCTAAATACATTCGAAACTTGCTAGTTAAGTCAACCCCACATTGCCATACCCTTGCTAGGATTTGGATGATTATACATAGTGTATTTTTGGATCATTTTCTGATTTGGTATGTTTTGAGACTAAAAATTATTTTTTTGTTCATAAATCCATGTCAAAACCAATTTGTCTATATGCCACTCTTTTGTCTAAAGAGGCATTATGCCATCCATTTTACACCACACTTGTGCCTTGAAATTTTTGCTAAACTTGTTTGTGTGTGTGTCATTTGAGTTGCAAAGGGTAACATTATGCTACCTAAATGATGTTAAACTATTTTACCTGAGTCTTTGAAACATAGTATTGATCACATCATTCAAGCATGATTGCACCGTTAGGCTACTCAATTTGTTTCAAGATTAGTATACCTTGCACCAAAAACCATTGTTTCAAACCATGTCATGTATACCATTTAGACCTTTGTATTGTGTTGTCATGTTGTCCAATCTTGTCTGGCTTGTTTGGTCAAAACCTAGTTTTCATCATTGACTTTTCAATTAGCCTTGTCAGGTTTGGATTCAAACATTGATTGATTTTTATTTAGGCCTTAATTCGTGGGGCTAATACATAGATCTTTCTCTTTTAGGTTGCATAACTTCTGTTAATCGATTACCCAAATTTGAAAACTATTAATGGTTTGTTTGTTTAATGCCTATCCTCATCACTATTTGTGCCTTTATTTAGGAGAACACAACCTTTCTCAAAGATCCTTTTGTCTTATGTCTTATGCCAATTGATCATGTTTATGTTTGATTCCATGTGTCAGGTTTATGTCAAAGTTGTTTCCAAACTTGTTAGATTATATCAAATCACATCAACCTTTGTTTCAAGTCTAGATTTTGACATAATTTGGCCAAAATTCCTAGCACATGCCTATTTTTTTGAGCCTAGTTTTTGACTCCATGTTTAGACAAAAGACCTAGTAACTTAACTTTTCCCTTTCCTAGTTTAGACCTTGTTTGAAACACTTTGACTTAGACCTTTGACATGCCAGTTTTTATTTATATGCTTGACCTTTTGTGCTTATGACATTTGACATTAGGATATTTTATGCCACGTATTAACACAAATAATTTTGGAGATACGGTTTAACTTTCAGACCATATTGGAGATACAACTCTACCTTTTGACCAAGTTAGACTAAGCTCAAACCATTTGTCCTTTGGACATAATTTTTTAGAGTTTGTATAACTCGAAGCCTTTTTATTTTAGAGTTTTCATCATTTACATAGATATGTCTCACTACACTTATGGTGGAGACACTTACATTCCAAATTATGATAGAATGGCCACATAAAATGAATTTTATGGCTTTAGTCAAGACCCTAATGATGCTAATATGGTTTGTGAGACATATTTCTATCCACCTCATATTAATCATTCATGAAAACAAAGTCACAAAATAACTTACGATCCAAATCAAAACCTTGGTTGGTATGAAGAGGCTTGTGAAGAGGACTTTGAAGACCCAAACATAGATAATGTTGTTTGGGATATGAATCCATACCCTCTTTTCAATAATCAGTACATAGAACAAAGTCAAGAACTAGCTTATGATCCAAATCAAGATTGGGATGATCTAGTTTATCAGGAGGATTTGGATGCTTTGACTTATGCAAGAAATCATGATCCATAATGTCCTTTTTTTATCTGATCATTAGTTACCCCTAACCCTCCTTTAGATTATATGAGCTATCAAGATCTACAATATCTAAGGAATACCATTACCATTTCGAGACCTCATCCTTTGGTTTGTGTGAGAAATCAAGCTCCACAACACCCCTTCATCATTTTAGGACCTTGTCCTTTGGCTTGTGCAAGCAATCATGCTTCAGACCACCCTATCATTACCATCTCAGGACGTTATCCTTTAGCTCATGTGAGCAATCATGCTCCCCAATGCCCTACCATTATCCAACTTCAATTCATTCCTTATCCAGTACCAATCTCATCCAAACCTCAACCGATCCAATCATTTGAAGACCAAGCTATGTTCAAAACTAGTATTTTCCAACTCATTGGAAACCAAGGCCAAGAGAACCAACCAATCAAAAATGTTTCTATTGAATCAACCATTTGTGATAAATTTCCCATTGATCCTATGCTAGTTGTTGAGGAGTCTCACTCTAATGAGCTATTCTTTGTTGAGTCACTTCTTAATGATTATAAATACCTTTGGGAAAATCATTACCTAAACCATGTGCCTATTTTTCAAGAGCCTCTTATTAATAAGCTAGTCACTAAGGAGTTGTCTATTGACCTTTTTCACATCTTAAAGGAGTCTCACTTTGACAAACTAGTCTTTGTGGAGCCCATTATACCATCACAAGTCGTTACATGTCCAATAATAAACATTCAAAAAGACATCATAATAATAGAGTACCCATCAGATGAAGAATAAAAATTAGATTTTGGTTTTATTATTGAACCAACATCAGGTTTAGCATCAGAATTAGAATCAACATTAGTCTCAACATCAAATTTAGAGTCCCGTGAGTTAGAATTAGATTCAGAAGAAGAATATGTTCATGGCTATTACAACATTGGTTACACATGCCTCGTAGATCAATTTGAATAAATTTGTGATCCTTATATGTTTTTGAGGATGAGTAATTTAGTTTTGACACAAGTTCTCCTATTATCTTCTACAAGGATTGTGATGCCAACACCCATTCCATTACCATTCCATAGGCCATTACCATAAACCAAAATAGCCATATTATTGACATTCTATCTCTCATAAGTGTTGATTGGGACCAATATAATCACACTTTATTGAATTGCTTCCATGGTGACATAATAATTAAACAAGTGCAAGGAAGCCAAGACCATATTTATGTAGCAAAAGAGCACTCTCCTAGTGAAACCTTTTTGAAGGCACTAGGGGATAATCAAAGTCAGAACTCAACATCTTATAGTGAAAATTTTTCAGAAGCACTAGAAGAAAATCAAAGTCAAAATCCAATGTTCATTAGTGAAACCTTCTCAGAGGTGCTACACGACAATCAAGACAACTTCATTGGTGAAAAAATCTTTAAGGCACCAATAATTAAGCACAATTTTTTTTCACTACTTGATGAAGATAAGATCAAAGATCAAATCAAAATAACTTCCAATCTATAGCCTAATCAGATGGTAACTACTCTCAAGATCAAATAATAAAAAAATATGGTGGTCCTATCAATAGAATAAGTCTTCAACCCTGCCACAACAAAAATTATGTCAAATCTAGCATCAACAACATAACGTGTGACTGAATGTACCAATATTCATTTATTTCCAAACCTTTCCACATTCCATTATCATCTACCATTCCATTTCACAATAAAACCTACCATCCATTATTTATCCTTGTTTACCATCCATGGCCACACTTTCTTTTGTGGAGGCTAAAAAGATGCCTTGTATTGTTGTTTGAAGGAATCAGAATCAATAACCAATGAAGATCACAAAAGCATTCTTGACAACCAAATCTATAACTAGTTCTTGACAGAGCAATTTTTAAGATGAGGTGTGGGATAACAATTAACATGATCAAGTATTCTATTTTTATCATTTGTTGATTAGGACATGCATCTCCCCATCAACAAGAACAACATAATATAAAACCATACCCAAGACAAAAATAATACCATACCATTTCACATTGCCATGCCATTACCATTGTTACATATCCATTTTCCATTATTGTATATTTTGGCCATTCACCCCATCACTTGGGGGCAAACCCTCTTACCATTTTATACATCCTATCATTCCCTTCCTATCTAGACCAAAGCCTATTTTTTTTACTCATCCTACCCAATCCTATTTTGATCTTGGTTACTTTGGTTCTTCTCTCACCTTTTATGAGGGGATTATAATCAAATTTCAACAATCAATCCAATCCATGTTTATAATGATAGTCTATAAAAGCAGTGTGACAGTTGATCTGGCAAGATATCTTTCATCCTATCAAGTTTATTTATGTGAGCCTGATTATAATTGCCTATGGGTAAATCAATGTCTCACCAGTCTTGATACTAATTATAACCACCTATAGGAAAATTAGTATCATTGACCTATGCTATTTTATCCTATTTATAACTACCTATGGAAAAAATAGGGGTAACATTTGTTTATCATGCATTACCACATCACTTTGCCATCACTATTTTCATTTGATTGGCCATTTGCCAAATTTGAGAACTTGTTGGGACCTAGTTGGTTTTTCCTAACCTTTTGTGTGGATGGAATTACTATGACTTGAGGTCATTTTAGGACTATGTGGGTCATGATCAATTCATGTTGAGGTCACCTTAGTCCCCCTTTACATACACTCTCACTATTTTGTGAGCAACCTAAGCCAAACGTTTTTACCATTTTGTGAGCAAGTATCTTATAATTCTTTAATGAGTTAAGATACCTCAGAATGCCAAAAACATTCATAACATTTCAAAAATAAAAAAACATTTATCCTATCTAAGCTTAGTTAGTTATCCTTGATCTGCCTTAGTGGGGCATTGTCATTGTTAGGATGCTTTCTTTTACTTTTGTTTTCAAGCTTTCTATTTTTTTAATTTTAGGTTATTTTTTTGTTTGTTTGTTTTTTTTGCTTTCCTGTTTGTTTGCTTTCAACACTATTACCTTGACTAAGTCTATATGTGTTCATTAGGTGATTCCTTGAGGACATTATTCTTGAGTCTATCCATATTCATACATCAATATTATCATCATGATTTTTATCATTGGTGTATTATTTTTGAGTATTTATTAGATATTTGGAGTCAATCCTTATGCATTTTTTAGCCAAGTCTTCATGATGCCTACCATCACATGTTATAGAAAAAATTAGATTTAGGAAGGTCTACAATCAATGGAGCCACAAAAGTTTCTCCTTGGCACCTTGGGAAATCCTCCCACCCACTTTGATTAATATAACTCATTTGACCATTCTAGTTGTATCATTGTTAATCATGATGAGCATCTCCTCATTGGTAGGTACAACTAAATCATTCACACTAATTAATCTTATTCTTCTATTCATCTATTTCATCACTTTGTACCCACTCATATTTAATTTGTATTCTAGATTATATCCTTGAGTTATGCATGCTAATCAGCCTTAACTGGGGCACCATTTGTTTTAGCCAATCTAGGTCTGCTTAATGATTATAACCACCTATGGATAAATCATTATTTTGACTTTTATTCTTGATTATAACCACCTTTGGAAAAATTAACATCCTTTTTTCATCAATTCATACAAGAATTTTCTTATTTGGACTAATCTCAACCATAGATTAATTCCACCTTTCTTTCTATTTCTTTTTGAGGGACTATCCATCAATAAATGTGATGACCACTCCCTTGAGGAGGCATCATCATAGGCTTCCCAAACTCATTTGGAGCTTTGTTCTTCAGTCATCATCTTCTTTTTGGCATACAAGACCTTTTCATTCTTTGAGAAGATGTTACTGCACTTATAGCTTGCAATTCCTTTCCAAATAGGGGTAAACTATAGACACCTAAAACTGGCCACTGATAACCTCCAATTAGGCTTTTGACCAATTTCCACCTAAAATGCATAATTTGGCCTAAAAACACTAAAACATGCTAAATGACGTGAAACTGACATATTCAAGTGCTGATTTTGGCTAGGGTATCCCTAAATAAGGTAATGCAATTTATGGGCTAACTAACTTTGATCATATCATTTCGAGTCAAAATGCCAATTTTGCACCTAGGTGCTCTGAATTGCTCTTTCCTATCAAATATTTTACACAAGATGCATGCCTTAATTTTTTTTTTGGTAACATCCAAAATGGGAATATGGATCCAATTCATCTGACATTACCTTTCAATTCCAATCCAATCAAATTTTGAACCAATAACAAGGCATTATGATCATTTTGGGTAATTTGTGCATAAAGTGCTTAATCATGCTTAAGAGATAATTAATCTAAATTATATCATAATAAATAGTTCCATGGAAAATTGTTGAATACTTATTTTTAGAAATGAATATTGAATATCTACATCATCAGATGACCTCATTTCTTGGGAAGACATCCCTAAGCCATAAATGCCATAAATATCAGGATTCATGCCCTCCAAGCCTTATCAATGCCTTCCATGATGCCCTACATGCCTCTTAATGTCCACTTATTCCAATGTCATGATGAGGATATTTATAAACTTAATTCCAAAAATTGAATTAATCCTCAACCACACATCTCAATCTTAGGATGGATGGTTTAGGTTGATTCTAGACATTCTCAAAAATCTATAAATAGAGAGGCCATGAACAACATTTCTAAGCTATTTTGGTGAAAATTCATAATGCACAAATACCTTCAAGAATACATTACAATTAGTGTTACCATGCCAAATTTATTTCAAGCCAAGCCAAGCAATAAGCCAAAGGTGCCAAGGAGAGATAGAGGTAGCCAAGCTTCCATTGCCAAGGACTTCATAAGCACAAGCCGAACAAGCCACTACAACAAGCATTTTGGACCATCCAAGGAAGGTAAAAGAGGTTTATTTTACATTTTATTTATGTTTTTTATTCATTTTTGTTAACTAATCTCTCCCTAGTGTCTAGACCTAGAGATGTTATCTAGTTAGTGTGTTTATTTTATTTTATTTTATTTTCATTTTGGAAGTAACACCATACTAACCATCTTCCCTTGAGTCAAATTTTTAAATCACATTACTATCACTCAATAATATATGAATAATAATAAATATTTTATGATACTATAGAGATTTGGAGAGATGACATAGACATAATTAGTAATATCACAACAAGAAGAATGATTCAAAATACTATACACCAAATATGACATATCATGGAACACATAAAATGTACCACAGGTTAGATCAACTATGATGAAAATAAAGTAAACAATACCACATAATAAGTAAATTATATTTCAATACATATATTTTATACCACAAAAGGAGTTTATAATAAAAATACCACAAGATAAAATAGAATAAAGAATGTCATGACATTAAGAAACAATACTACAGAAGAAAGAAACAATCAACATAAGGGAGAGATAATAGAAAATAAAAAGTAATATATATATATATATAGGAAATGAAATAAATTAATACATTTTGACCATACCAATCATAGGATGAATAAAAAATGCCATTGAAGTTAAGGAAAATGAAAATCACACTAGAAATAAAGAAGAGCTATATATGGAAATAATCAAAATCAAGAGTACAATAGAACAATAAAAAAAGAAAATAAAAGGGTATTTTTATTAGTAATATGAGAATAATAAATCAATTTATGTAAATGTTTAGGGACTAGTCATGTAAGATAATACTTCGCCCAGATGGAGAAAGTCTTTCCTAATGAAAAAGAAAGAATGGAAGATTTGGATGACACACTAGTCATAAATGTTGAGATATAGTTTGTTACAAACAAATAACATATTAATAATAGGAATACCTTAGTTTTACTCCTTAATACATAAAACATTCAATAAAAGGGAATTTTAATGCCCTCATAGAATATAGAGTACGAGGAAGTCTGCTTCAACACATAAATAAATGTGAAGAATATTAGAGGCAGATTGGAGAGATTACTCTAAAACTTTTGGTAAAATACTTTTATTGGAATTTAGGATAGAGACCGTGAGCATAGTATATGCACCATTAAACATGAGGAGAGACAAAGTTCAAGTATCTGATTACTGAGTATTTTTACCACACATTTAACTTGTAGGTTCCAAATCGAGGAGTATGACACACATTGTGAAAAATTAAATCATTTATAATATCATTTGATGAAGATTCCATAACATGATTTAGGAAATATACAACAAATGATAAATTAGAGAATAAAAATAATGAAGGTTCTAGATACAATGTATGAAACCATTCCACTAAGATGTTATAAGGTGAATTTTGATAATAGAATAACATTGTAAAATAGTAGTGTAGATGTATAACAAGTGTGTAATGGATATCATCATGTATACCACATTTCATTTTGTATGTATTTAAACTCTATATGTATTCTAAAATTATATGGAATATGAAAGGATTCATTAAAACTTGAACCAAAAGGATGGAATGTGAAGTGTCAATGCTTTGTAAATTTATATAAATTGTGATCAATTGTAATTGAAAGGATTTATGAAAGACATAGATTAAAATAGAGATTTGATAATGGTTATTGTTATTAGTATTGGTAAAAGAGAGTTTTAATGAGGGACCCTACCCTTTAAAAAAATAGAGCATTTGAGGTCTCGAGACCAGATATTACCATAAACATGCTAAGAGAGACAAAACAAAATAGCTATCCAGAAAATAGTAGAAAAGTAGTAGAAAAACAATAAACCAGGTTCTAGGTCCCATCCATTCTTCATATGCCTTAGACAAATTTTGAGTTAGATTTTTGAATGGGGGATTTTTGTTCTTGCTAGGATGTAGCTCAAATTTCTCATCAATAATGACCTTCATCTTTTTATCCTTTCTGTGGGTTTTAACATTTTCATTTTTACCTTTAGTGAGAGTGTTTAGCGCATCCATGCTTTGAAGTCTTTTCATGACAGTGAGTATGATACATTCAACAAGCATATTAAGATTTTTATTTAGGGATTCATTATATTTTTCCATGTTGAATAATCTTTCCTTGATTTTATGCAATTTTGAGCTAATTTATAAGAGGTTAGATTTAGTGTAGTAGATGATGTCATTGAGGTTGTGTTTGTTGATTTCTTCCTTGAACCTTTTTTGATCCTTCAAGAACCAAAAAATATTGATTTATACAGATCAACCTTGTCCTCAATTTTGCTGAGTCTTATTTGATATTTGTGCTCCTCCATGAGTTACTTGAATTCTAGGGGGGATTAAATTGTGAGGGATTAGGGCTAGGATGGGCTTTCTTAGGATTAGTCTCTTGAATAATAGTAGTGAAGCGAGACTTTGCTTGAGAATTTTTAGACTATTAGTAATTTACTCCAATTTTCTATTTTCAATAGGTTTGTGGGAGGTGGAGTGGGGAGTGGGAGTAGGAGTGGTGGGAGTAGGGGAGGGGGTGGGGGTAGATATTAGAATGAGATCAGGGGAAGTGGAATCAAGAGAGGGGACAAGAAATGTTTTCACATATTTTCTCTTTTTGGCAGGGGTGGAGAGGTCTTGCATGGGGTATGAAACCTTTTTAACAACTTCCTTTTCTTGATAGGGGAGATAATATTGATTATTGTGGTCACTATGAATTTCAATGGGATATTTGGAGTTTTAAGAGGATGCAAAAAATTTGTTGGTACTTCTAAGGATTCTAGGGGAATATTTATTTTGGGTTTTGGCTTCTCCACTTTAGGAAAGATAAGGGTGATAGGGTTAGAGGCTTGGAAGAACTCATGGATTAATAAAATCACTACTTGATGGATAAGATCATTATTCTTTTCCATTTTAACTTCATATATCAAAGACTCAAGAGAATGTAGGATATAAAAATGCAAACTTAAGGGATAATATGGAAAAAATAGTTCATAATTGGTAAATGAAAATGATGCACTAGATTATACCTTGCATCCAAGGTCACATAACTCATATTTGTTTAGTGACTCCATTGAAGGGTTTTGGATGTCCTTTCACAATAATCCACTAATGAAATCAAGCATATGCTCACCTTATTTCAATAATTTATCCCTCTCTTCCTTGTAGTCTCTATTGATTTTGGTGAATTTGACTTCTTCAAACTTTAAACATATAACTTGAGATATGAGACCTTTAGTGATCTCAATAGAGATATTATTGATAGTAGCCACTTAGACCTTCCATTGATCTAAAAATTTGATCGATAGATGTTTATCATACCCACATATGTTTTTTATGAAGGTTGTTAGTGCACTAGTTTTGAGGATCTCCCATACTTCCTTGTCCTTTTTGAGATTATTAGTTGTCATGGATTCAATTCTGTTGAGGTCTGTGGTCATGGTGGAGAGAATGTGAATCTAGTGGAGAGTGTTACTATGGAAGAAATGGAGATATTTCAAAGAAAGGTAGTGACTCTTTTCTATTTATTCATTTTATGGTTGTGGAAGTTGCCCCAAGTCTCATGGGCCAAGGAGTCAATGAACCTTATGTTATGATTTTCGTTGTTCATTTAATTTTTTAGAGTGTTGCAAAGTTCACAATCATTGTTGTGACATACCAACTCTATCCCTTGCAATAATTTCATTACAATTATTTGGAAAAGTGTCTTCCTTTTTCCAAAATATGAAAGTATCCTCTGTCACCCCTCTATTAGCAAAGAAGTTAGCTAGGTGGTTTCCTTTATGATAAGTATGCAAGAATTTTACCTCTTATAAGTCTTTGCTAATGTCCAAGATTTATTATATGATATATTCAATGGTACATGTAGCTTTTTTGAGCTTATTGAGGTAATTAATTATGTTTAGGGAGTCACCCTTGACCATTATCTTGTTGAAAATTAGGTCTTTGGACACTTGGATACCCTAGAGGAATGCAAAAGATTTAGCCTTATTGTTAGTTTGGTGGCCCATTCCTCCTTCATACGCAACTATAAAATAACCCTTACCATCTCTTAGCACTCTTCCACCATTGGGTATTCCTAGGTTTAATTTATATTCCCCATAAAAATTAAGTTTAATCCATCCCTTATGTGGGGGGGTCCATTTAGTCCTACTCCTAATTTCCATTCTAGACTCAGTTGTGGTGGTGGACAATAGAGATGGGAGCCAATTTTTATGTATATTTTCCTCTTAGTTTGATAGCTATTATCCTTGTATTTTTTAGAGATTTTAAATTTCTCAATAATTGATTTGAAAACTTTCTTAGCAAGATTATTGTAAGTTCTAGGAGAGTCCTTGAAGATCTTGTTATTTCTTTCTTTCCATACTCACCATATTAAGTTGGGGAAAGAGGATCCATATTTTCTTAAGAAGTTTATTTGAAAAAGGAGGATCCCATGTAGCCTAGGAATCAATATGAGAAATGGGATGGATCCAATGAATTTAATTTTTTTTTTTAAGGAGGAGACTCTATGTATTATGAAAAAAAGACATTGAAGGAGGAGACGGGGTATAGTTTCAAAATCTACCTCACATAGAGCACAATGGTTGACTAATGTAAGACCATATTTAGCTAGATTATTAAGAGTAAGGATCTTATTTTGAATATAGATCTAAAGAAAGATATTTAATTTTTTAATCAATTATTTGTCCCATATTTTGGACCATTAGAAGATTTCTTGATTTAGAGGGATAATTTGGTAATATCCTGACTTCACTTCATATTCTCCACCAGGAGTTGCAGTCCAGCAAAAGGCATCCTCTTTAAAGAGATTAATGATATGAACACTTTGAAGGAGAATGTTGAGATATAAAATTAGATTATATTTCTCATTAATAACATTGGAAATTTGGAGATGCTTCTAGGTTATTTTTTTACCTTGAAACTAGATATATTTAGCCATTGTAGTGTTGCATTATTATTGTATTTGATCTTTGGTTAGTTATCAAGGTTCAAGATCATATAGTGGATGATTAAGTATCTAGTGGTCCTCCCAAAACATTATATTGACTCAATTACATAAATTTAAAATATATCCTTATTTGATAATGTTCTTGCCTTTGATGAGTAGTTTCCAGATTGAAGAGCCCATAGTGAAAGCATATTCATTTAACAAAGAGATAGTTGGTCTATGCTGCATATAATTCAATCTAAGGATATCTGTCTAGATATTATATTCCTTTATGAATATATAGACCATAATTATTGATGTATATTTATTCATTATATTTAGTCTTCTAATTACCAACCCACCTGATTTCTTTAGTAGAGTTACTTGGTCCCATGAAACTAGAGGGAAGCGATGCATAGTTTATGTGCTAGTCCAAAGGAAGAGTTTTTGATTTGATAAATATTTTGACTAATAGTTGAATTCATTTTGAATATGGACATAATGTAGACCAGGAGACTTTGTAGTACTCTTTTTAGGAGCATGAGCTTTCTAGCTTGGGATAACAAAGCTCCCTTCCAACTAACAAGCTTTTTATTGAAACGTTCTATCAGAGGGTTCCATAAGTGGATAGGCATCTTTACCATGAAAAGAGGCATTCCAAAATAGGTTGAGGTTAGGGGTTTGATATAATAACCTATGATTATTTATATTTTGTTTTGTATGAGAAAAGGAGAATTAATGAAGAGAGTGCTTTTATCAAAGCTGATTTTATGCATTGACTCTTCCTCATATTCTTAAAGGATTTTCTTGAGTTCTTTGGCTTCTTTGATAGAGGTGATAGAAAGAGAAACAATACAATACATTTTTTTTGATGTAGTGTGGGATGAATTCTAGCTTAAAAATTAATTTATTTGACAAAACCTTTTCTTTGAGATTCAAGGAGGTTCCTACTAAGGGTGTCAACAAGCATTATAAATAGGAAGGGAGATATGGGATCCCCTTGCCTAATTTCTCTTTTGATATTGAAGTAACCCACAATTTATCAATTAAAAAGAGTGGAGAACATAATTTTGCTTATAATAATATGAATGAGTATTTGTATATGTTTTTGGAAGGTGTATATCTCAAGAACCATATCCAAGTAATCCCAGTCAATCCTGTCAAATGCCTGAATCATATCTAGTTTAAAAATCATTCTATATTCCTTTATTTTTTCCATAGAATGCATAATTTGATGAGCCATAATAATTAAATCATGGATTTATATTTCATGGACAAAGCCACCTTGGTTGGGAGAGATAAGTTTTCTCATCAAAGACTGAAGGCAAAGAGCTAGGAGTTTGGTGAAGATCTTGTAGACAGAGTTGCAGAGGCTTATGGGATGAAAGTCCTTGAGAGTAAAAGTGTCAGAAGTTTTAAGTAATAATGATAAAAAAGTATTATTAAACCCCCTTAAGATATTTCCATCAAAGATAAATTCTTCATAAGCTTAAACTAGATCCATCTTAATAATTTACCAAAATGTTTTGAAAGAAATCTATCAAGAATCCATTGGGCCTGTGAGCCTTGTTCTTCTAGAGAAGAAACACAATAACTTTAACATCCTTTTTAGTGATTCTTTTAAGGACATTGAAATTTTTAGAGGCATTTATTAGTGAGGGAATAGGATGAATAAAATTTTGATCTTTGATCTTTTTGATAGGAATGTTGGTTGCAGATAAGTTCTTGAAATATTCAATAATTTTTTCTTTCATCTGAATGAGATCTTAACAAGATCAATCCATATTCACAAGTGATTTTATTGATCATATTGTGGCTTCTCTGTTTTAAGGTATAAATATGGAATAATTTTATATTTTGGTCACCTTATTTAATCCATATATCTCTAGATTTGAGTCTCTATAAAGTTTCCTTGTGGGCCACAATGTTATGATAGTTACTTAAAAGAATTCTTTCTTAGGAACAAAGCTCCTCATTCAGTACTATATTTTCCATTTACTATTCAATATTTCAGAGGTTGTTTTCATCTTTCTAGTTTTATAAAAAATACTCCCAAATATATTGTGATTCCATATTTTGATGTTTCTTTTGACATTTTTTATTTTTTGGGAAAGTTTGTACATGGTTGTGCCTTGGGTGTTTATTCCCCACCATTATTGAATCCTTTCCTTTAACTCTGGGTGTAAGAACTACATGTGTTCAAATATGAAGGGAGATTTGTCTTTTTTGGAATCATTTTCTATAATTAGGATAATAGGGTTATGGTCTAATCCAATACGAGGAAGGGAGGAGAGGTTGAAATATTGAGTCAACATCCAACTTGAATCTATGAGAGCTCGGTCAAGGCAAACCTAAATCAATCTATCTTCAAGTTATCTATTTATCTAGGTATAGGATGAGCCTCTCAATTCCACATAAAAAATTATATTATGAGAAATGAATTTAGATAGATCATCCATACTATTTGAATATAATTGAGACCCTCCTTTTTTTTCATAGGGGAAGAGGGGAGTACTGAAATCTCCAATGATAATCCAATTAATTACTTTACAAGTTAATCTAAAATCACTAAGATCATACCAAATTTTTTTATGAGTTGAGAAAGTATTTGGGGCATAAACATTTGAGAGGATCCACATCTTGATAGAAGCACATTCAGTGAAGAGGATTACTATATGGTGTTCATTTTTCAGGATTGTTTCTCTTATTAACAACTACTCATCCTATAAAGTTGATATGCCACCTAATGCTCTGGATGAACTAACTGATGCCATCTTTTTATTTTTACACAATTTTTTCTTTATTCCTTTAATACTATTTTCTTTCATTTTGGTTTCTTGGATTGTAATAATGATAGGGAGTTTTTTTTCCATAAATCTCTAAATATTTGGTGTTTGTTACTGTGATTCATTCCTCTAATATTTCAGCTAATTATTTTCATAATAAATTCTTGTGAGGGGTTTATGGAGCCTTTCATGTATTGTAAACTAAATACCATATGTAATATATTGGTATATTTTCTTATTTTTGATTGTTGCTTTATTTGGCCTTCCCCATTTTTCAAAATTTCCTACACTGGGATGCTTTTTGAGTTTATTTTATGATTGTGGTGATGTTGCTTCTTTTTCTTTGTCTTTTTTAAGGGTCAGAGAGGAGACTAAACTTTTTATTCTTTATAAATTTTCTTGATCCATTTGATATTTTGAGATGAAAGTTTCATTTTATCTTGCTAGTTTTAGAGACTGAATTAGGGGATTTCCCCTATTTCCTCTTCTTCTTTAGAGAGTTAGAGGCATTGAAAGTTATTACTAATGATGGTATGATGTTGAGAATATGAAGTTGATATTATGTGTTGAAAATTTATTACCTCAAACACCAATGAGAACTCTTTATCTGTGGCTTCAACATTATTGACTTCCTTTGTCTTGATGTTCTAAGGTGATTTCTCAAGTTTTGCTTGATTTTTATTGCAATTCATAACCTGTTATGCATTAGGCTTCTCTTTCTATGGCATGATTGATATGTCTAGATTTGTGTGATTCTTTTCTAGTATGAACTCTTTGTTTTGCTAAGAATTTGCCTTAGAAGTGTATAATTTTTTCTTTGGGATATGGATAATAGGTGGTTGACCTTCACCCATGGAGGACTGAGGATATTTAGGTTTTCTTTCCTAATATTATTTATCCTTTTTGAAAAAAAATATATTTCCCCTTTTGATATATGTTGGGATTTCCCTGGTTAGATGACCCAATTTCCTAAAACATTCACATTTTAGTGTTGAGTTTTCATATTGTATCTTCTGGTTCCATTCCCCACTAAAAGAGTCTATAGTGATGGATGTTGGGAGATCTTGATCCATACAGGCATTTACGTATATTCTCACATGGACCATTCAGGTTTTGTTTCTTTGTAGTAGAATAAAATGGTATTAAGTATCCCATTATTTTGAATATACTTATGAAAACATATTCATCCCAAAACTCGAGAGGGAACTTGATAGCTGAACCCATATAAGCATGAGATTAATTCTTTCTTGATTTGGGTCAAAGCTAGCCTTCCATTTTTTGAGAAATAATCCTGACTTACCCATGAACTAGGGTCCTCTAACTAGAATGTTTGCACAATATTCTTCATTATTGAAGTGAATAAATAATAAGTCATTTCTCATTGAGGAGATTTCAAGATGCCATTTTGGTGTCCACCATTTGGAGGCCCAAAGTCTGAATGTATCTATATTTTGTCAAGCTCCCAAAAAATTCCCTACCAGGGCATTTGAGATTCTTGTAGAACATTTAGCTATGATTGAGTTAGGGATTGAGATTTGAAATGTCTCACCTTCTTTAAAAATATTCAAATCTTGATTTGGGTGGATATTGTGATACTCTTGTTGAGGTAAACATACCCCCATTTCTAAAAAATAGGGACCCTTATGATTATTTTGAACCTTAGCACTAAAAATTGATATCCTTCTCTTTATTATGATTTGAATATCAACTATGCCTAATGAAATTATCCCATTCATTCATGGTTTTGTTTGAACCTTGCCTAATGTTGCTAACAAGTTGAAGTCATGTCTTAAGGTTGTAGGTTTTATAGTTCTCTCTTCAATGGGTCATGTTGGAATCCTCATAGATTAGTTCTATCTAGGGTTTGATAGCCTTTAGTTTGAATAAATTCTCATAGTTGGACTCATGTGATGAAACCCTCCTTCGACAAACCCTAACTTGGACCTTTGATTTGAATTTAAATATTGGTAGGAATGTATTTGGCAAGAATATTTCAAATTTTCTTTTAACTTAAGCCCAATTTTCATGTTAAATCTTGGTTGTGTTTCTTAACACTTGACCAAACCTTAACTTGAAAATCCTACTTGGGTCCTTTTTATTTTCCCCCTTTGTTCCTTATATTTCTAATGTGGTCTAATGTTTATATTAATAGGGTCCTTTTATTTTAGAATGGTCCCCTTTATTATAAAATTATCCTAAAGTCCTAACCCTAAGGCACCATTCATATTTATCAACATTAATGAGACCTTAGTCTTAAAGCTTTAGCCTAAGTTCTTATTTACATGAGTCCTAATTTAAGTCCCTAGTTTCTTTGCAGATTTAACAATTTGTGCTTAATCATGAGAAATGATCTGATAGAATGAGGAAAGATCAATGAACTTAAAGCTTTGATCCATCAGAACAATCAAGTGTAAGTGCTCGCATCAAGATCGATAATTCATGCTTAAGTGGGACCAAGGATCCGATGGTGAGAAGTCATCGTTAAACTTAAAGGGCTCCCCTTTATAAAATATAAATTTAGCCTAAATTTTACCCTAAGGTATCCTTATATTTATTAATACAATAAAACCTTATGATGAAACTTATGCTAAGTGTAAGTATCCAAATATTTATTGGATAGTCCATGGCTCATCATGGAGATTAATTAGACAAAGCAAATGTAACGCTGAAAATTCAAAAGCTCAAGTGGCCCCACATAGTTACCAAATGATACCCCTACATTTGAAGCTTGATAGAAAAGGACCTTGCACATTAAATTAGGCCAATGGCATGTATCTAATTGGATCATGATCAATTATCCACGCTTCATCACAGAGATTGATCCAATAAAGCATATCAAATCCAAGCTTTATGGACCAAAAAAGTTTCATGGGATTAAAATTGATGTCCCTATGACTATCATTTAATGTCTGTGAGGCCATCATTGATGTTTTTGAGGCCATCATTGATGTTTGTGGGACCATCAAATTTAAACCCATGAAACCTAATGATCCACTAACTTGATTTTGACATTCTCGTGATCATCATTTAAAGTCTACAAGGTTATCATTGACATCCACAAGACCATCAATTTTAAGCTAATCAATCATTTTACTTAGACCCTGAGATGTAATCCAAAAAAGTTGCTAAAACATTATGGGTTGCATTTTATATCAATGAGACCCCTCAAAAGATGTTCAAAACGTTTAGGATCTTTAAATTTCCAATGATAAAATGGCCTCATGATATAAGTATTTGCAGACAGAGCTCTAATCTAAGTCTATTTCCTAAGGTTCCAATTACATTTATTTGAATGCAATAAACCTTAGGTTAGAGACTTATATTGAATCCTATTTTAAAAGGTCCTTGTGGAATAAAACTTGGCTTAATGCTTTAGACCTTTGGTTTTATCATATTTATTAACACAATGAAATCCTAGGTCAAAACCTAATAGTTGGTCCTTTTTATCATTTTGCCCCTTTGGACATGTTTTAAGAACTTAGAATAAATATATTAGCCTAAAGTATATGTGGTGTTTATTAACATAACATAAACCTTAGCCTAAGACATTTAGCCTAGGTCCCCTTTTATATGCATCCTAAAACTTAGGCTAAAATACTTTAGCCTAAAGTTTATAACATGTTTATTAAACATAAAATAAAATTTAGCCTACATTATTTAAGCCTAAGTCCCTTTATTTATCATGATACTGATTAAAATCCTCACCCTTTTACATGAGTAATGGTCCATACTTTATCATGAGGATTGATCATACAGAGTGAAAAGACCTAATGAGTCTTAAGAATTTGATCCATCGCACCAATCATATGTATCCACTCAGATTGAGATCAATGGTCCACACTTGGTCATGAAAGGATGATCAGATGGAGAATAGTTGTCAAAAAATTTTCAACAAAACCTAGGATGCCCATAGGATTAACACGTGGTGATCATGCATTTACTGCATAGAAGGCAAGGCCTAGAAGGCCCACAAAAGTACCAAATGGCACAATCACAAGGCCTGACATAAAATAATTAATGATTATCAATCCTTATGATCATGATCAATGATCCATGTTGATCCATTAATAAAGATCCAAAAACATGAAACAAAAGTTGGATTTTCAAAAGCCGATGACTAGTCCCTCAGGACATTTATGAAAATGCCATGAAAGTTGTCAAATAGATGCCACATGGGTGCCACATAAGCATAAAATGAAAAAATTAGAGATTTTATGTGCTCAAAAAGGCAAAGGTATAAATGCCTATATCTCAATCAAATATGAGACATGAATCAGCCTAATTTTAGATTACTATCACCATTAAAGCCTCAAAAAATACCTAGCATCCTTAAAATCTCTAATTCAAGCTCAGATTAATCAAACTAAGAAGATATCAATTATGATATAAATGAGAATAAGGTAATTTAGAGATTACTTGAAATCCATTTGATAAGCAATTACAACTTCCACATCCATGATAGATCATAGACAATAACAAAGGGATGAGACCAAGCTATACTTGACCTCATATAATGAGGGGAGGGTTTTTAAAGACACTGACTTGGACACTATAGCTTTGAATAATGGGAACATGAATTAGTCCAAACTCTTTTAGACCATCAAGGAGATATAGGTTTTGACCAGGGGGAATTAAAGAATGCAACCATTCTGAGGAGATACAATAAGCTAGTTTTCATTTAGATGGCTAACCTACACTACACTACTAACAAACCTAAGGTACTCCACTGTATTGATGTCCTTTCTCCTCTTTTCAAGGATTGTAAAATTGAGAATGATTGGATTATGCATGAATGTACATTTAAGAGAGTAGCCTACATTTATCCCCTATCTTTTGAGAGATAAATTAAACTATGTAAGCCACAAATAGACCTATCCACCATCAAAAAGTGTATTGGAGAGCACAATTTGAACATAATGCTAGCCCCATAACTGCTCATTGGGAACCAAGTTCTGTAGGACCCCAAAGGTAAAATACCAATTGTCCAATTCAGGGAGGGAATTAAGATGATAATGACCTTACTGAATAGGTTATGTGGAACCCCCTATGCTACACCCTTAACCATTGGTGTGTCTAGGGATGTGTGGCTGACTTGTGGCTTACATAACTCTTTTATATACTTTTTACATTTCTCTATGTTCTTAGATAGTTTATCCTATAGAATAACCTTGGCTAAGTAGACTATATATAGGAGGTAGTGGTTAGTCTCTATTTATTATGTTAGTATTTTGCTATTAGTGCATTGTTTTTGAGGTTGCCCCGTCGAAGTGTCTTTGTTATATTATCCAGTATTATGATTTGCTATCAATTATTGTTGTGTGATCTCTCATATTTTCTTCTTTTATGTGATATAAAATCATTCTATAAAAACATCTAAGTAATTTTATTACAAGTGGTATCCGAGCTTTGATTTGGGCAAGTTTCCTATAGTTTTTTTAGATTTGGCAAGGTGTGGCTTCTAGGAGTGGTGGGAGCCAAAAAAAAAAACTTGTAATCCAAGAAGAATTAATTTTTTTCATCATCATAGTATTGCTTGAAACACTTTTTTTTTTTAAAAAGAAAAAAAAGTCTAGATTTTTTTTCCCTTTGCATAATTATAATCATTGGATTCATCTCGATGAGATGATCACAATGGTATATTCTCTTAGTACACTTTTTTAAGGGTAAAAACCCTTTTAGGGTTTTTATATGGCAAGTCCTAGTACTTGGGGAAGAAAATGGGGACAAGAAACTCCTAAGACTCCTATCGATGACATGGAATCTAGAACTTCAAATCCAATGATTTCTTAGCTTTAGGTGGACATAAAAAACTTGGTGAGGTATGAGGACTTTTTTGTAGTCCAAGCTGATATTTTAGGTATGCATAAAGAGAAAAATTGGCTACCCTTACATCTCAATTACAACCTAACAACCCTCCATTTCAACATTCAATCCTCCTCTCAACACTAACAACTCTCATGCTGGTATGAAACTAATGTTTTCAAAGGTGGGCATAAGTAAGTTTGATGGTAAGGATCCTCTCACTTAGATTACCCAAATTGAAAATTTATTTGAGCTACATCAAACCCCTAGTTCTCAGAAGGTGATAGTGGCATCTTTATATCTAGAACCTGAGCAATTCATTTGGTATCACTGGTTATGTTCTCAAAAGAAAAATAATGGTGATCCTATTACATGGTATATTTTCATTAAGGAGGTGTTGGATCATTATTCAAATAATATCTTTGATAACTATTTCAACCAATTATCTAAATTATGATAAACAGGAACTATGAAGGATTATATTCATTAGTTTTAGAATCTCTCTTTATGGGCGGAAGATATCACTTAGGAAAATTTGATTGATATATTTTTGGGTGGCCTCAAAGATAGTGTATAATTCAAGGTTTAAATGTTTAACCGAATATTTGTAGCAGAAGCTATCCCTAGGGCATACATAGTAGAAGAAAAAGAGATGGTCGAAAGGAAAACTTTCACTAATGGTCATGATCACACCTTTCCAACACCATCATTTCCATAGCCCACTATATTAACACAATGATAAATTGAAGAGAAGTGAGCCAAAGAGTTTTTTTAAGTTACAATATCAAATGGAGTAAAGACCATCATTGTGCTGAAAAGAAGCTATTTTACACTGAAGGTGGCAATGATGATGAAGATGATGAAAAAGTACATGGTGAAGATGTAGAAGGTCCCGAGGAGGAACCTAAAGACTCTTAACCTACTATTTATTGTCATGATCTTTTAGGTATTAGTACTCCCCAAACTCTTAAGGTGATGGGTTTCCTTAAGAAATAGAAGGTCACTATCTTGATTAATTTTGGGAGCACACACAACTTCATCAATAATAAGTTGGATGCTCGTTTGAACTGTTCATTTATCTAGCTCCAAAATTTTAGGTTATGAGTGTAAATGGTGGTACTATCAACTATTCAAAAAAATGTCATAGTATTAATCTAGACATGGGAGACTACTTATTAGATTCTCCTATGTTTGTTATTCCATGGGTGGAGCTAATATTGTTTTGGGAGTATAGTGGCTCACTACTTTGGGCACTATTGAGATGAATTTACAAGAATTATTCATGAATTTTAATTATAAATAAAGGACATTTGAGTTAAGGGGATTATGGGTTAAATCTCCACATCTTGTTGTCTCCCATCAAATGACAAAGATTCTCTATAAGGGTGCTGAAGGATTTATAGCTCACTTTTTTTCCATGAAAGTACAACCAACTCAACCATCTCCACTTCTTAACCTGTAACAAGTGATTGATTCCCATTATGTTATTTTTAATGACATGCCAAAAGGACTTCCACCTAGCTTCATGCATGATCATGCTATCAAAATTATTCCTAGCAGTATACCACCCAACATTAGGCCATATAGGTATCCCTATGCCTAAAAAAGTGAAATTGAAAAGATTTTATAGGAGATGTTGGATGTAGGAATCCTTCACACAACCAAAGTGAATATTATTCACTAGTTGTCATGGTAAGAAATAAAGATGACACTTGGAGGATGTGCCTTGACTATAGAGAACTCAAAAAGTACACTATCAAAGATAAGTTTCCTATTCTTATCATTGATGATTTTCTAGATGAATTGAATAGTGTTTTTATTTTACCAAGTTAGATCTGTGTTCTAGGTACATCAAATCTAGATCTATGATGAAGATGTACCTAAAATAGCTTTCAAGACTCATGAAGGCCATTATGAGTTTTTGGTTATGCCTTTTGGTCTAACAAATGCACCATATAATTTTTAGAGTTTTATGAATACTATTTTTAGGCCATTTTTGAGGAAATTTGTTATGGTATTCTTTGATGATATCCTCATTTATAGTAAAAATCGAGAAGACCATTTGTAACATGTGAAATAGTTACTCTCCATTTTGGAACAACATCAATTATATGACAAACCTTCCAAATGTACTTTTTGGGCTTATGAGGTTGAATATTTGGGTCATCTACTTTCTTATAAAGGAATGAAAGTGGACCCTAAAAAAATCCAAGCAATGGTGGACTGGCTAATTCCTAAGACACTCAAGAAACTATGGGGATTTTTAGGGCTAACTAGTTACTATCATAGGTTTGTCAAAAATTATGGTATTATTGTAGCCCCACTCACATCTTTGTTGAAAAAAGACTCCTTTTAGTGGACTGATGCAGCTACCTAAGCATTTGAACAATTGAAATTGGTTATGCGCACTACTCAAGTATTGGCCACTCCTAATTTTTACATGACTTTTGTGGTATGGGTGTTGTACTCATGCAAGAAGGCAAACCAATTGCATTTAAAAGTCATCAACTAAAGGGTAAAAATCAGCACAAGCCCATATATGAGAAGGAAATGATGGCCATTTTGCATGTAGTCAAACAATGGAGACCTTATTTAATGGGTCATCACTTTTAGGTAAAGACTAATCATGATAGTCTCAAATATTTTTTATAATGATGGTTTTCATTTGAAAAACAACAAAAATGGGTAACTAAGATGTTAGGATATGATTGTGAAATAGTCTACAAAAAAGGCAAGGACAATGTGGTGGTAGATGCACTATCTAGAAAGGATGAATTAGTTGAGGCATTTCTATGTGCCATAAACATTTTATAGGTAGATTGGATAGATGAAGCATAATCAAAATGGGAAAATGATAGTATTACCCATGATTTGATTCAAAATCTTCAGTAAAGTTTAGGTGGATTTGAAAAATTCACATGTAAGGGTAATGCATTATGGTATAAAGACAAATTATACCTATGTAAGAATTCTCTTAAACAAAAAATCCGTCAAGAACTTCATACAACTCTAATTGGGGGTCATTCAGGATTTTTGAAAACCTATCACAAAATCAAGCAGGTTTTTTTTTAGGACTCAAGGGGTATGTCCAAAAATATGTAGCTGAATGTATGATTTGTCAAAAAAATAAAGGTGAAACCATCAAAACCCTAGGTATTTTACAATATTTATCCATCCCTATCCAACGTTGGGAAGAGGTATCTATGGATTTCATTACAGGGTTATCAAGATCTGATGGTCAAAATGTTATCATGGTTATTATGGATCATCTCAGTAAGTATGCTCATTGTTATTCTTTATCATAGCCATTTGTTGCTAGTACAATAGCTATTGCTTTTCTCAATATATTTTAGAAACTACATGGGAACCCTAATATCATTATCAGTGATAGAGATCCCATTTTCACTTCTAATTTTTGGACTAAGTTATTTACATGTTTGGGTACCTAGTTGGCTCATAGTTCATCCTATCATCCTCAATATGAAAGACAAATTGAGGTAGTCAAAAAATGTATGGAAGGATATCTTTGTTGTTTTGTTTCTAATAAATAGGATAAATGAGTTTATTGGTTTCCACTTGTTGAATGGTGGTCTAATAATTTTGTTCATAGTTATTCCAAGATGTCTCCTTTTGTGGTACTATATAGATACCACCCTCCATCCATTACTTCAACCTTGAGGTTTATCCTAAGGTTTGTGTAGGTTAAGAACATATTCACCATCAATAGGAGGTCCTTGTAAGTTTGCCTAAAAATTTAGCTATGGCCTAGAATCGCATGAAGCAACATGCAGATCAACATAGAAGTGAGAGGCATTTTGACATTGGTGATTGGGTCTTTGTTTTCTTTTATCCATATAAGTAGATGTCATTGAAGCAACAAAAAAGGATAACACGATGTCCCCTAAGTATTATGCAGTTAGAATTTCCTTCATCCACTTGCATACATCTAGTATTTCATGTATCATGCTAGAAGAAAGTCATTGGACATAGAGTTACCATTCAAACAAAATTACCAAAATTGGATGAGGAAGGTGAAGTTGTTATTGATCCTAAGGTGATCCTTCACATGTGCACTACGTAGCTACATTCTAAAGTGATAATAGAGTACCTGATCAAATGAAAGAATCTACCATGTGAAGATTCCACTTGCAAGGATGCAACATTTGTGAAACAACATCCAAAGTTACCACAATGTTGAGGACAACATTGTTTTAAAGGGGAGGGGATTTCTACACCCTTAACCATTGGTGTGTCTAGGGACATGTGTGGCTGAATTTTGGCTTACATACCTCTTTTATATACTTGTTATATTTATCTATGTTCTCAGATAGGTTAGCCTATGGAATAACCTTGGATAAGTAGACTATATATAGGAGGTAGTGGTTAGTATTTATTCATTATGTTAAGTATTCTACTATTAGTGCATTGTTGTGGAGGTTTCCCCCTTGAAGTAGCTTTGATATATTATCCAGTATTCTACTCTGCTATCAATTATTTCTATGTGATCTCTCATATTTGCTTATTCAATGCATTATAAAATCATTCTATGTGAACATCTAAGTATTTTGATTACACCTTCCACCACTCCTAATGATAAAATATGGGTATCATATGTTTACTTGATGATGGAGAAAGGACTCAGCACCCATTGGGTGAGATGATCAACATCCTCTTGAAGTCCCAATTCACAGTCTTCAAAAAGAAAGCAAGCAAACCATTTTACATGATGGCCTATCTATTGGATGCCATTTTATCCTCTACCTAGATCCCAAATATTAAGAATCAGTCACCTGATGGGAGACCCACTATCTCCCATAATTACTCAAAGCTTCACATATTCAAGTACAAACACAACATGCTAATCATTTGTGATTATGTCTACCTAGCCCTAGTAGAAGCTGTCACAGGAATTCCAATGATTAGGGTTAGCCCATTAATTAAGCAATATATGGAATTGATGGGGTCATATGGTTCTACCTTGATTACACCATCATAAAGATTGAAAGGAATTAATATAACCCTTTAGGTTACCCATCTATGTACTAACCAAGCTTGAAGAGAAAGAAGTGGCTTACCAACTTCTTCACAATATAGATGGATTTTTAAAGGAAAAGAAGAAAGGCCTTCCCATCCCTTTCCATTAACAACCATCAAGATTGTTTTACAAAATTGGGAGCATGTAAATGTTATTGCTAGACACAAGGACTCCTTCACCATACATAAAGATGATTTGAAGCAATGGGATCCTAATGGGGTGATCACCAAAAACCTAAAGACAAAGACCATAAAAAAGACATATGATCATCAACCCAGTGTTCATGACCCATTATACATTAAGGCCTCAAGTTTTCTAGAGGTATTGGCCATATTGAAAAAGAAAAACATTAAGTTAGAGCCCAGGTTGGCTAAAGGATATGACAAGAGACCTGGTGAGATTTTACAAATGGGGACCATGCAATATAATTTATTACCTGGACCATTTTTAAGTCCCCCTCTAGGGTAGTCACAAGTTAACATGCAATAGCCCTAGGCATAAATAATATATGGACTTAGAAAATAAAATTTAGAAGAGAGACCAGGGGAAGGATCATCTTCTGCTCCTCTTGATAGACCAAAGTCTGCTATAGAGTTCTTAGATATGGTTACACTATAACCTAGTGAGATAGTATAGGGTGCACTTAGGGTGATTTTTTAAGCTTATGGATCAAAGGATGAGGAAGAACAAATAGAAAAACCCCAAGCCTAGGTGGAGGAAGTTAAACATGATAAGGGAAAGGAAGTTAATTTGGATATGGTCCCCATAGCTCCCCCATAGAAAAGAAAAGCAAAATTATCATTGGTCTCAATTGAGAGGAAGAAGCCCAAGTTGACCTTCACCCACCCCATGAGTGAGGTCAACTTGTTCAATGAGGAATACCCCATTCATGGACCCATTATCCCTAAATGGTTTGTTTATGGGGAAATGCAAAAGATTCCCACTTTGTCCCACTCTTAGGCCTTGACCCAAACAATTAACATTGATGCCCATGAAGAAATAAAGCCATGGATATTGGCCTTGATGAAGGAGGAAGAAGAGAGGAGGATAATTGTCATAATAGGATCAAATGGCACACAAATGGACACTTTAGGTGCCTCAAAGAACATAAGAATGGAGGTCCTAGAACCTCCTAAGGTTACAGAGTCATCTACCATGGTGCAATTTAACCTTGAAACAATAGGCTTGAAAAGAGTAAGCACCAAGAAAACCATGGTTGGGGGTGAGGAATTCACCTTTAAAAGAGTTGATCCATTTGTAGGCTTAACTCTAATTGGTCATTAGTATTCTGGTGAACATGCCATCCATGAGGAGGACATTGAAGGACTTGCTGAGGCTCATTTAGCTTAGATTAGATCATGAATTAGGGGTATGAAGTAAAGGATATATAAGTTGGAGAAGGAAAAGGAGAACCTGGAAATAATGCCTATTTTATCCATTTTTGAGGCCATGGTAAAGATGTTTGAAACATCCTTCTTTGACATGTTTGACTCCTTGAAGTAAATGAAATTGAGGCATGATGCATTGATCCAACAAATTGAGATAGAAGGATTAGTGACCTAGTGGTAAGATGTAGAGGAAAAAATAATGGATCTTATCAATATATTGATTAAGGATAGAATTATTAAATTCAAAACAATTAGCCTAACCCACTTAAATATAATATTGGTATAGTGGTTGATAAGATCAAGATTTTAAGTGCTTGGTCATAAGGCTTGGATAGACTCCTAAAGGATGATGAAGAGATAATTAATAGAATTAAGCAAATCCTTGGTACTATGTTGGCCAATCCTATAAAGTCTATATCCCTAGGCATCATCGATGATGAAGAGTATAAGTATAGAGTCAATTTGGTGATGCAAGAAGTGAGAAGTAAAATCTAGAGTCAATTAGGGAGTGATAGTAGCATAATCATGGGAATGATCTTCACTATTAAGGAAAAGATTGTAGAAACTTAGAGTATCAAAAAGGCTATGGTGAGAGATGATAGAGACTTTGATGACTTAGTCGATCAAGAGGATGTCTTTCTCTTGAAACTAGATGTTGATTTGGAGGTTGTCAAAGAGAAACATCAGAGAGATATGGAGATTTTTTAAGAACAAGAAGGAATCCCCTTAGCCATGGGCACACTAGTTAATTAATATTCCATTTTTTGTAAAGCATTGTAATTTTTGGAAGTGGAATGTTCTTTTGTAAAGGCATATGCTAGTTTGTTAGCATATTTTCCTCTAGGTTAGTAAACTTTAGAAAAGTAAATGTATTATAAAACCTTGTCAAAATAATAGTTGTCCTTGTCCTTTGTAATTTTGTATCTTGTAACTAATTGATATACTACCTTATCCTTCTATAAAAAAGTAGTACTACCATTATGTAAAGGGAGAGAGTTTTGAAAAAAACTTGTATACTTTAGAGTAATTAATATATACAAGGACTATTGAAAAGTTTGTTTGAGTTTGTTTGTGTCAATTGTTTCATGACTTCTCTCTCAATTGCTTGTTCCAAGTCTTGAATTTGAATGGTTTTTATGAATTTTGAATGTACATCTTTGATATAGGGTTTCTAATTTGTGCATATGCTAGATTAATTGAATGATATTGAATTTTATTCATTTCATTTATTTTGAATTAAGATTTGAAAATGTTATTTAAATGTAGTAAAAAATATTTAAAGTAAATTTAGTTCTTACTTGTATTACTTCATAATATCCTCAAAAGTTTACCTGGTGTATAGTGAGATATGAGCTTATGATATTTCTCATTATATAGTTGTTAAATGTATGTTCAGTTATAATTGAAACTTTGTCATGTTATTTAAGTCAAGGATAAATGATCACATAATCTCTTTCTACCTTACCCTTCTCTTTTGTTTATTTTTTACCCAAATCACCTTAGTATAGATTTCAATGTAAATATTCATCTAGATTAGTCTTTAGTGTAGAGACTTTATCATAACTCACTAAGATTAGCGTAGATAATTCAAAATTCATAAGGACAACGGTGGCTCCCAAACACCAATCAATATAAATTTGTGGAATAATTTGATCTGATCTACCTTTATTTCATCATAGGTAACTTGATTACCAAAACCTACTATTCATGTCATGAATTCCCAAAATTCTAAAATGAGAAGTGTTATTAAACACTAAGAGAACCTATGATATAAAGGCATCAATAGGAACAAATTCTATTAGCATTAGAAGGAGGGCTGGTGAATTAGATGAATCTTTGTTAGTCTTAGCTTGTTTTGATCTAAGATTGGTGTTATCTTTGGACTTTGGCATGATTCTTCATTCAAAATCATAAATATCACTGATCTTTATGGTATTTGACCCATATTTGAGCTTATTATAGACAAAGATTAAGGATATTTGAGGTTGGATGCTTAATTCTAGTAAGGATAGCTTAAGATATGAGAATCCATAGTATTTAAGGTTAGAATAGCTTGTTTTGATCAAACATTGGTATATATTTCATAGATCTAGGTTCATTTGAGATTAGAATTATAAAGGTTAACCATATTTACACAATTGGACACATATTATAGCTATATTAGTTAAAATTTGATGCCCTTTTTTGTTTTTTACATGTATCTTTGCAAAATTAGCTTAATGTACAAATTTGAGTCTTGTTCTTTGTAAAAGTTGGTTTGACACATTGTATTTCAAATAGGGTTCAAGGTTTTCAAGCTATAAATACCAAGAATATGGACTAGATCATAGTATAGAACAAGAGAGCCTTTGCTTTAGTTGAAAGTCCATAGGAGAGCCAGAAGGGACAAAGGTAAATGCAGGCATTCAAAATATTTGCCAGCTTTACCACTCCAAGGTATCCCTATGTTCAGCTTTCATCAAGGTATGGTTTGGTTGGGAAGTTTTCCTATCAATGTATAAGGTGTAATTCATGACTTCCCTCATAATCCTAAAAAGTATTTGCCAACTTTTAGTCCTAATGACATTATAACAACAAAAGAACATGTTAAATCATTTAAGTTTGCATTGATGTTGTTAAATGTAGTTCATGAGGATGTAGAATGTAGGTTGTTCCCTTTCACATTTAAATATGATGCATATGAGTGGTTTCTAAATTTTCCTAATGATTGCATCACCACCTAGGATGAGTTTTATAACATCTTCATTGACCAATTTGGCAAGGTCATCAGCCCCTATGTCTTATACCAACATTTTACCACCCTAAAAAGGGATGTAAATGAACCTATAAGATATTTCAATGCTAGGTTCCAAAATATTTGCAATAGGACCATTGACTGTTATAAACTTGATCAAGCATTAACCTTCTAAATTTATAAAAATGTTCTTGATCCTATGGCTTCTATATTCGTAAAGAGAGATGTAGGTCCAATGAACACATTAACTTTAGCTTATGCTAAGGTTGTGATCATATATAACTAGATTCAACCTAAAGGTTAGATGGCCTACTCTATTCCCAATGTCAATCCACATATGCCTACATTGAATGTCTTTCCCAATAATAATCAAAATATGCCCACTCTTAATCAACTTCTAAATCTAAACCAATTAATTCTAAGCCTTGATGCCCCTAACCATAATTTGGGATTCTTGAGCCACCTTGCTAATAATGGATTTAATACAACTGATCAAAGGACCTTGGTACCAGCTACTAGTGCCAATAACAACCAAGTTCATAATTAAAAAACCCCTAAAAGTGAGAAGGGTGTCCATTCTAAAAATGGTTCAAAAATTGAGCACTGAATTCTTTCAAATACAAAAGTAGGTTGGTAATGCTAGAGAATCTTCTGGTAGGAACTTCTCTTTCCAAAGGTTCAATAGACAAAATAATAGGTTTAATAATGATAGTTTACACAACAATAAGAATAATGAACCTTCTTATGAAAATAAGACTGGATATTAATATTATTGATATTGCTTTTCTTGATTATTGTAGAATCCATTATACTACTAAGCATGACAAGATTAATTACAATGAATTATGTAAAACTTTTGAGGCATTTGAAGATGGGTTAGACACTTTTGAGGTAATGCCTAACAAATAAAATGGTGAAGGTACTTCAGGATCCAAGCCTACTGATTAGACCTTCATTGTGGAGACTTTTGATTTCCACTTACAATAAGATAATGAGCTTGATGATGTTCCTGAAGAAGTCTATGCCTTCCAAAAATTCTTTAATAAGCAATATCCTCTTAGAGACAGAGAACACAAACAACCTCTGACCACTTCTACTCCTCCAAACAACTTTGGTACTCCTTTAGATACCACTTTAGAAATTAATCTAGAGCCTCTAAATAGAATTACTCCTAAACCTAGTGCTAATGCTTCCAATTCCTCTAATAGGATTGGTTATAATATTGTAGAGGACATGAAGAAAATTAAATCTAACATCACCTTGTATGAATTAACACAAATCATAAAGCAGATGGATCTATTAATGGAATCCTTGTCTAAGAAATCTAACAATATATCCCAAACTGATAATGCAAATGTAGCTATGTATAAAGCTAAAATAGAGTCCCCACCCTTCTTACTTATAGTCAGAATGTTTGGTAAAAACTTGCATAATTGTTTGTTGGACTCTAATGCATCTACCAATATTATGCCTATAGGCATTTTTAAGTAACTTGGTTTGACCCCCATTAAGTTTGATAGGGTTGTCACCCAATTAGATGAGTCTAAGGTCAAGGTGGTTAGAGAATTGTTAAATGTCCACATGCAATTTTATTCTGAGCTAAGAGTCCAACAATTTATAAATATCCAAGTGGTAGATATCCCTGATACATATGGACTAATTTTAAGTATAGAGTAGATAAAGGCTTTGAATGGATACATGTCCACATATTGTTCACACCTATGGCTACCTTGGAAGGGGTTTCCCAACCAAATCAAAGTTGAAAGAGAGACAAGGATGAAGTATATGATCATTGAGTATAATGTTGTTAATGAAAGGATCAACATAATTGATTCATATTTAGGGGTTTTTAGCTTGGAAATTGTTAAAGTATGTAATCTTAAGCCTTCTAATGTTGTGCCTGGGCTATGAAAGTTGTATTTTGATGGGGCTAGGTGTAAGGCTAGATCTAGACTAGGTATTATTCTAACTGACCCTATTGGTAAGAAATACCATGTTTCTTATAGACTCTAGTTTCCTTGCACCAATAACCTTGAAAAATATGAAGTCCTAATCTTAGGTCTATAATTTTCCATAAAAAACAAGGTCAAGGAACTATTAGTTTATGGTGATTCAGAACTAGTAGTGAACTAAGTGAGAAATAAGTATCAATGTAAGCTGTCATACCTCAAGAGATACAAATTCAGAGTTTAGGATCTAGTGGAATATTTTGATGCCTTCAATATTGTTTCTGTCCCTAGGGAAGAAAAATAATATGTTGATGAGTTGGCATCTACTATAGCTAATCTCATGCCTGACCAAGATTCCCCAAACTTTAGTATTGAGCTCATACCATGCCCTTCTATCCCAAATAATGTGAATCATCTATAGGTCTTTAGTGATGACCAATAAATCTTGAACTTCATGACTAGTTTAGGAGCATTTCAAGCTCAGATCATTGATGAAGCTGATGAAAATGTGTTTAGGTAAGGCAAGTTTGATGGCAAAGTCATTTAGCTAAATGACAACAAGATTCCTAAAGGGATGATTGCTTTGGAAAGATTGTTTGATTAAGATAAGCTAGCTGAAGCTTTTAAGGCTCCAAAAGTAAGTGGGAAAGACTATAATTATGTTGATCTTGGCCCCAAAGTGTTAAGTTATGGAGCTAAAAGCTTCACTATTATGTAAATGTGGAGGATGCTAGAGTTAGATAGTCATCGACATTAGTTAGGACCAACTGACATCAGTTAGGGTCAATCAAAAGCTGCCAACATCAGTTAAGCATCAACTGACGTCAGTCATCTCCTGACAGATAGGAACTGACGTTGGTCACCTGTGCATTTCTAGAACTGTTAGTTAGATGAATAGTTAGTTTGACGAACAATCAGTTTGCATGTAAAGACTAATTTTAGTCTTGAGTCTGCTTTGCTAATTATTGTTTGTTTTGGGATCTATTTAAGAGACCCATGGGGTTGTATTGTAATGTGTGTATAAAATCAAGGTCAGTTGATTTGTGAGGTAGCAAGATCAAGGAGATCTGCAAGTGTGCCAAGGTTGTATGTAAGATTAGTTGATCTGAGGGGTAGTAAGATCAAGAAGATCTATAACACAAGAGTAAGGAAGGACTAAGGATCAAGGACAAGTCTAAGGACAAGGAAGAGATCCTTTCGAGTGTAAGATCAGTTGATCTGTAGGTAGCAAGATCAGGGAAATCTACATGGTAAGCAAGGTCAGTTAGATATATGGGTTAGTAAGATTAAGGAGATCTACAACACAACAAGGAGCAAGATCAAGGAGATCTGCTTGTGTATGTAAGGTAGACAAAATAACCATTGAGTTGATTGTCAGCAGGTATTAGTATGGACTGGAAGTAGGCAACAACAACCATTGGGTTGATTGTCACATACTAGTGGAGGGAGCAACTATGTGTTTGAGTTGGTTGTAATTGATTGAGAGAGAGAACTCTTGAGGGAGAATTACTGTATGCCCAAGAGGTGTGGGAAGAGTGTGATTTCTTCATTGTATTTCCTTTTGGAAGAGTGTTAATACAAGATTGTATTGTCTCTCATATTCTGTACTGATTTTGAATTCTAGTTACATATTACTTCTATTTAAATTTTGTGTTTAGTTGCTTATACAAAGGTAATCAAGTGTACTCTTAAGGAGTAAGATCTTGACACAAAGATCAACCTCAACTGGTGAACATTAGAAAAGCTTGCACTAATGTTGAAAATAAGAAATTCTATGAACTATTAACAAAGTACAAAGATATCATAGCTTGGTATTATGATGACTTGAATATTTTTGATCCAAGAGTCATCACCCATACTATACCTCTTAAAAAAAGTTGAAAACTCTTTAGGGAAAAACAAAGGGCTGTGAACCCTGTCTTAGAAACCATGATCTTTAAAGAGGTCAAGAGACTATTAGATGTCATAATAATATTTCCCATTAGGCACTCTACTTGGGTGGCCAACTTGGTGCCAGTTAAAAAGAAGAATGGTGATATTAGACTATGTATTGAATTTAAAAATTTGAATAAAGCATCTAAAAAGGATAATTATCCTCTTCCCTCTCTTGACTAGGTAATGCAAATTGTTTTAGGCTCAGCCATGATGTCTTTTATTGATGGTTTTTTAGGGTACAATTAAGTGTTAGTTGACAAGGAAGATAGAATGCAGACATCATTCACAACCAAGTGGGGAAACTTTGCATAGAAGAGAATACCTTTTGGATTGATAAATGTAGGAGCCATGTTTCAAAGGGCCATGGACCATGCCTTCCAAGGCTTGATTGGTAAGTGCATCATAATTTACATGGATGATCTAACCATTTTTGATAAGAATAGGGAAGACCATTTCACACATCTATAATAGGTATTTGAAAGGTGCAAAAGGTATGGGATCTTCCTTAACCCTAAGAAGAGAATATTTTGTATCACTAAAGGTAAACTATTGGGCCATGTTATCACTAAAGATGGAATTTCCATAGACCTTGAAAGAGTGGAAGCTATATCTAAGATAGAGCCTCCTAATAGTTAAAAAGAATTGAAATCATTTTTTGGTAAAATAAACTCTATAAGAAAGTTCATTTTTGGCTTTGTAGAGATTGTCAAACTATTGAATGATATATTGAATAAGGATGCCAAAATCTCATGGAATGAGGAATCCAAGAAGGCCTTTGAAGACATCAAAAGTGCAATCAGACAAGCTCTAATATTGGTAAGTCCTGACTTTTCAAAGGAATTTTACCTCTAATATTTCTCCTCTGACCACACTATTACTGCTATGTTAACTCAAAAAATAGAAGGATTTGACCATACAATTGATTTTATGAGTACTAATTTGAAAAATGCTAAGTTAAACTACCCTTTTATTGATAAATAATCCTTTGCATTAGTTAAAACTGTCAATAAATTTAGGCACTACATTCTTAGGAACAAAGTGCATGCTATTCTACCAGACCCAGCTAATAAGCTAATGTTAAAACAACACAAACTTGGAGAGTGGAGAGGTAAATGGATGTATATTCTCCAAGAATATGACATAGAAATAAAAACTACAAAACTAGTAAGGTGTCAAGGTTTGATTCAAATGATTGCTAGTACTAGGCCTAAGCTAAGTATTATGCAAGTTGATCAAAAAAAATTCAAGCTAATGAGTGGTATGACTCCATCATTCATTTAATAATTATTCTTTTAGGACTAACTAGGGAGTAGAGAAGATCTCTAAGGCTCAAGGCAACTCACTACTTCATCAAGAATAGAGTCCTGTACCAAAAGAACTTTAAAGGTGTATACCTAAGATGTGTCTCCAAGGAAGAAGCTAATGAGGTAATGAGCACTTTACCTAAGAATTTGGGAAGTGGGCATCCATAAGGAAGAATAAAAACTTAGAAAATCCTCAGGGCTGGCTACTATTGTCCCACCGTCTTCAAAGATGCTTATAAGCATGTGAGGAAATGCCATTCATGCCAAATATTCAACACTAAGGAGCCAAAGGTAGTAATGCCTTTGTAGCTAGTAAGGATTGAAAAACCCTTTTACAAATGGGGATTGAAATTTGTAGGGGTAATCAATCCCAACTCATCATAAGTTCACAAGTATGTTCTAAAAACCACTAATTATTACACAAGGTAGATTGAAGCAGTAGCCACCAAATAATGTAGAACAAAATAAGTGATCAAGTTTTTATAAGAAAACATATGCACTAGATTTGGGGATCCAATCTCTTTGTTATGTGATAATGGGCTAGCATTCACATCCATATAAATGACAAAATGGGCATATGATAATAAAATTATTCTCAAGTTTTCATCTAACCATTATCCTCAAGGTAATAGAGTGTCTGAGTCAACAAACAAGACCCTGATAAAGGCCATTAAGAAGTCTGCTACAAACAAACCTAGAACATGGCATAAGCCTCTCAAGCATGCCCTTTGGGAATATAGAACAAGAGTCAAGTAGGCTCTTCAGGCATCTCCCTTCGTACTAGTATATGGCTAGAAGCCTATGTTCCCCATCACACTCAATCTATCAACCTACAAGTTTATGCAAGAGTATATGGAAGAGGATCAAGAATTTTAAAACTCAAGGCTATTGGACATTATTCAGATGGAGGATACATGAGAGAAGGATTTTGATAACTTTAGTAGGCACCAAACAATATTCAAGAGGTAGTTTGACCAAAGATCAAATATCAAGGTGTTCAAACAAGGGGATTTAGTTATCCTCTAAGAGAAAACATTTAAGCCTAAGGGAAAACATGGAAAGTTCACACCCTTGTGGATTTTACCCTATTAGATTATAGATACAATTAGAGATAACACCTTTAGACTCAAATATTTACAAGGAGTAGAGTTCACACTGCCCACCAATATACAATATCTCAAGCACCATTTCTCTGCTACCCCTTCTGGGGTCTTTATGGAGTAAATATATAAGATAACTAGAGTTAGTGTAGATAGGCTAGTTAGTTTCCTTTAGATTTTTTCCTTGCTATCCTTTGTTTGTATATAAGCATGCATATATTTATTTGTTTCCCTTTTTATTCCTACTTTGTTATTTTCTATTATATATTTTTTTCTTGTTGCTTTGTTTCTTGCTTCTAATAAGTCCTTTTAGATAGACCTCAGCTTGAAGTCCCTTAATTTGCTTAAAACTCCAAAAATTCAAAAATGTTGATATGAACTTCATACATATGTTGACCATGGATTTGAGATATGTCTAGATGTTATGATTTGAAGAAACTAGTAAAGACCTATGGACAAGTTAACCATTATATAAAGACCTTAAACATTATCTTGACGTAAACCTAGTTTTAAGAAGAATTACACATGTTGAATGAAATCTCAATGCATTAAGGTATGGTCATGCTTTCACTTAACAAAGATCATTTCTTTGGACAAAGGTTGCAACCATAGATAATTATTTGAGGATCAAACACTTGACCAAATTCTTAAACCTGGCTACCTTAGTTCCCAACCTTTGTTGAAAGCCTAAAATCCCAAAAATACAAAAAAAAACTTATTGTAAAATCAAAAGCTTTTCAAGCAAAGGTGATTATGGTAATCCCCATCAGGTATATGGATGCCTGGATGGTAGTGGAGAAAGGCCATGAGTAGAGCCAAAGGCATCTTTATTAGGGCTATGGATGCTTGGCTAGTAGTAGAGCAATGCCCAAGCCTTTCTTAAACTAGAAGCATGGTTCTTAATGAGTATATAAGCATGTTCCAAGTCAATGTTACTGATTAAATGTATGAAATCTAGAAGTTGAATCCTAAACATCATGGTAAATAATAAGTGGAATCAAATCACACACACACAACATGGCCATGCCTTGATGTTTGATCCTAATTCTACACACGCAAGGTTTGTTTAAACCATAAACTAATCTTGATAATGGCATTGATCAAGTGGAATGAATGACCTAGTTGTTTGTCTGAACTAGAGTCTCTAAGTTCTAACATATTGCTATGTTTCCCCTAAAATTTGTTATTTTTTGAGGTCAACATACCCCCATTTTTTTAAAATAAGGACCCTTGTGATTATTTTGAACCTTGGCACTGAAACTTGATATCCTACTCTTTATTATGATTTGAAATCATCCATGCTTGATGAAACTAGCCTATTTATTCATGGTTTTCCTTGAACCTTTCCTAATGTTGTTAACAAGTTGACTATCATGTCTTAAGGTTATAGTTTTATGGATCTCCTTTCAATGGGTCATGTTGGGATTCTCACATATTATTTCTATCTAGGCTTTGATAGCCTTTCATATGAAAAAAATCTCATAGTTGGACTCATGTGATGAAACCCTCCTTTGATAAACCCTAACTTGAATCTTTGATTCAAATTTAAATATTGGTAGGAACACATTTGGTAAGAATATTTCAAATTTACTTTGAAATTAAGCCCAATTTTCATGTTAAGGCTTGGTCATGTTTCTTAACACTTGACCAAACTTTAACCTAAAAATCTTACTTGGTCCCTTTTATTTTCCCCCTTTGTTCCTTATTTATATAACATGGTCTAATGTTTATGTTAGTAGAGTCCTTTTATTTTAGCATGGTCCTCTTTATTATAAACTTAGCCTAAAGTCCTAACCCTAAGGCCCCATTCATATTTATCAACATGAACAAGACCTTGGTCTTAAAGCTTTAGCCTAAGTTCTTATTTATCTGAGTCATAATTTAAGCCCCTAGCTTCTTTTCAGATCTGATGGTTCATTATTCATCTTAAGAAATTATCTAATAGAGTGAGGAAATCTTGACAAACTTAAAGCTTTGATCCATCAAAATAATCAAGTGTAAGTTCCCAAATCAAGATTGATGATCCACACTTAAGTAGGATAGAGGATCCAATGACATGAAGTCATTGTTAAAGTTAAAGGGTCTCCCTCTATCAAATATAGATTTAGCCTAAGTTTTACCCTAAGGTCTCATTGTATTTATTAATACAATAAAACCTTATGATAAAACCTATGCTAAGTGTAAGTATCCATATCTTTATCAGATGGTTCATAACTCATCATGGAGATTCATCCAATAGAGTAAACACAACACTAAAAAGTTAAAAGCCCAAGAGCCCCCATGAACTTGCCAAGTGGCACCCACACATTCAAAGATTGATAACAAAGGACCCCATACATTAAATATGGCTAATGGCATGCATATTCTCAGATCATGATCAATGATCCATGCTTCATCATGGAGAATGATCTGGCAGAGCATATCAAATCAAAGGTCTATGGACCAAAAGAGTTTCATGAGTTTAAAATTGACATCCCCATGACCATCATTTGATGCCCATAAGGTTGTCATTGACATCCATGGGACCATCAACTTTAAGCCCATGAAACCTAATGATCCACTAACTTGAATTTGATGTTATCACAATTGTTATTTGATGTCCATGAGACCATCATTGACATTTGCAAGATCATCAAGTTTAAGCTAATCAATCATTTTCTTAGACCCTAAGATATACTCCAAAAATGGTTCTAAAACCTTATAAATTGCATTACAGATCAATGGGACCCCTCAAAAGATGTTTAAAACATTTAGGATCTTTGAATTATCAATGATAAAATGGCCTCATGATCTAAGTATTTATAGACATAGCTCTAATCGAAGTCTATTTCCTAAGGTTCCAATTAGGTTTATTTGAATGCAATAAACCTTAAGCTAGAGACTTACATTAAATCCTATTTTAAAAGGTCCTTGTGGCATAAAACTTAGCTTAATGCTTTTAACCTAAATTTTCATCATGTTTATTAACATGATGAAATCTTAGGTCAAAACCTAATAATTGTTCCTTTTTATCATTTGGCCCCTCTGAACATGTTCTAAGAACTTAGCATAAATATCTTAACTTAAAGTATATGTGGTGTTTATTAATGTAACATAAACCTTAGCCTAAGACATTTAGCCTAGGTCCCCTTTTATATGCATCTTGAAACTTAGGCTAAAATACTTTAGCCTAAAGTTTATAACATGTTTATTAAACATGAAATAAACCTTAGCCTAAAGTATTTAAGCATAAGTCCCTTTACCATGACATTGATTAAAGTCCTTACCCTTTTATAGAATCAATGGCCCATGCTTCATCATGAACATTAATTAGATGGAATGAAAAGACTCGATGAGTCTAAAGCATTTGATCCATTAGACCAATCATGTGCATCTACCTAGATTAAGATCATTAGTTTGTGCTTGCTCATGAGAGGATGATTGGATAGAGTACAACTGCTAGATACTTTTTAATGAAACCTAAGATACCCATAGGATTGACATATTGTGAACATGCATTCGCTACATAGAAGGCAAGGCCCAAAAGGCTCGTAAAAGTACCAAGTGGCATAACCACAAGGCTCAACATAGAGTAATAAATGATTCTTGAGCCTTGTGATCATGATCAATAACATGCATTGATCTATGAACAAAGATCTGATGGCATGAAATAAAATTTATATTTTCAAAGTCCAATAGTTAGTCCCATAGGGAATTTATGAAAAATACCACAAAAGTTATCAAATAGATGCCACATGGTTGCCACACAATCACAATATGATTAAATTAGAGATTTTATATTCTTAAAAAGGCAAAGGTATAAAGGCATGGGTCTCAATCAAATCTAAGACATGAATGAGCCTAAGTCTAGATTTCCATCACCATTAAAACTTCAAAAAATCCCTAGCATCCTTAAAATCCCTAATTCTTAATCAAATTAATCACAATTAAATCAAAAGAGGTCAATCACAATCTAAGTGAGAACAAGGTGATTTAGAGATTACTTGCAATCTATTTGATAAGTAGTTGTAACTTTCACAACCATGACATCTTACAAATAACAACAAAGGGATGAGACCATGTTGTACTTGACCTTAGATAATGAGGGGAGGGTGGTCAAAGACATGGACCTAGAAACTACAACTTTGAACAATAGGAAAATGAATTTGTCTAAAATATTTTAAACCATTGAGGAGATGCAAGCATTGACTAGGGAGGAATAAAAGAATGTAATTATTATGAGGAGATATAATGACCTAGTTTTCATTTAGATGGCTAGCCTACATACACTACCACCAAACCTGAGGCACTCCACTGTATTGATGTCCTTTCTCCTCTTTTTTAGGATTATAAAATTGAGAATGATTGGATTATGCATGAATGTAAATTTAAGAGAGCAGCCTACACTTCTCCCCTAGGTTTTGAGAGATACTATAAACTATGTAAGCCATAAATAAACCTAGACACCATCAAAAAGTGGACTAGAGAGAACAATTTAAACACAATCCTAGCCCCATGGTTGCTCACTAGGAACCAAGTTGTCTAAGACCCCATTGGAAAAATACCAATTGTCTAATTCAAAGAGGGAATTAGGATGATAATGACCTTACTAAATAGGTTATGTAAATTCCCCTCCACCATTCATATTGATATAATATGGGTATCATATGTTTAATTCATGGTGGAAAAAGGACTCACCTCCCCATTAGGTGAGATGATAAACATCCACTTGAAGTCCCAATTCATATAAATCAAGAAGAAAACAAGAAAACAATTTTACATGATGTCTTATCTATTGGATGCACTTTTAGCCTCTACCCAGATCCCAAATATGAAGAATTGGTCACCTGATAGGAGAGCCAATGTCTCCCATTATTACTCAAAGGTTCACATATTGAAGTATAAGCATTCCATGTAATTCATATATGATTGTGTCTACCCAACCCTAGTAGAAACTTCCATAGGAATTCTCTTGATCAGGGTTAGCCCATTAATTAAGAAATATGTGGAATTGATGGGGGACATATAATTTTACCTTGATTACATTATCATAAGGATTGAAGGGAATTTGACACAACCCTTCAGGTTACCCATCTATGTACTAACCAAGCTTGCAGAGCAAGAAGTGGCTTACCAACTTATTCAAAATATAGATGGTTTTTATAAGCAAAAGAGGAAAGGCCTTCCCCATCCCTTTCCATTGATAATCAATAGGACTCTTCAGTAAAACTGGGAGCATGTGAATGTTATTGCTAGACATAAGGACTCCATTAAACTCTATAGAGATGATTTGAGGCAATGGGATCCTAATGGGGTGATCACCAAAAACTTGAAGACAAAGACCATAAACAAGACATATGATCATCAACCTAGTGTTCATGACCCATTCTACATCAAGGCCTTTAGTTTCTTAGAGGTATTGGCCAAATTTAAAAAGCACAACATTAAGTTGGATCCCAAGTTGGCTAGGGAGATAACAAGTCACTTGGTGAGATTTGGAAAATGGGTCCCATGCAATATCATTTGTTACCTATAACATCCTTAAGGCCCCCTCTAGGATATCCAAAAGTTAGAATGCAACAACCCCAAGAACAAATAACATAGGGACTTGGAAAATAAAAATTGGAAGAAAAACGTGAGGGAATATCATCTTCTACCCCTCCTGATAAACCAGAGTCTCCCTTAGATTTATTTGATATGGTTGCATTAGAACCTAATGAGATAGTAAAGGATGCACTTAGGGTGTTTTTTAAAGCTTATGGGTTAGATGATAAGGAAGAAGAAATAGAAGAACCCCAAGCCTAGGTAGAAAAAGTTGAATAGGATAAGGGGAAGGGAGTTACTTTGGACCTAGTCCTCATATCTCCCCCATAGAAAAAGAAAATCAGAATTAGCATTGGTCTCAATTGAGAGGAAGAATCCCAAGTTGACCTTCAACCAACCCATGAGTGAGGTCAAATTTTTTAGTGAGGAATACCCAATTCATAGATCCATTATCCTTGAATGATTTATTTATGGGAAAATGCAAAAGATTCCCAATTTTTCCCACTCTTGGGGCTTGACCCTAAAAATTAACATTGATGTACATGAGGAAATCAAGCCATGGATATTGGATTTGATGAAGGTGGAAGAATAAAAAAGGATAGTTACCATATTAGGATCAAGTGGCACATAAATGGACACTCCAGGTGCCTCAAGCAACATAAGGATGGAGGTTCCAAAACCTCATAAGGTTACATAGTCATCAACCATGGTGCAATTCAACCTTGAAACAACAAGATTGGAAAGAGTAAACACCAAGAAAACCATGCTTGGGGGTGAGGAATTCACCTTTCAAAGAGTTGAGCCATTTATAGGCTTAACTCTAGTTGGAGGTCAGTATCCTGGTGAACATCCTTTCCATGAAGAGGACATTGAAGGATTTTCTGAGGCTCATTCAACTCAAATCAGAGTAAGCATCAAGGGTATGAAGAAAAGGATAAATAACTTAGAGAAGGGAAAGGATAACCTAGAGATAATGGCTATTCTATCAGTTCTTGAGTCCATGATAAAGATGTTTGAAGCATCCTTCTTTGAAATGTTTGACTCTTTGAAGTCAATGAAACTGAGGCAGGATGCATTGAGCCAACAGAGTGAGATAGCCAAAGGATTGATGACCCAGTGATAGGATACAGAGGATAAGATAAGGGATCTTATAAATATACTAATTAAGGATATAATTTATAAATTCAAAACCATTAGCCTAGCCCACTTAAATGCAATATTGGGGATAGTGGTTGATAAGATCCAGAGTTTAAGTGCTTGGTCAAAAGGTTTACATAAATTCCTAAAGGATGATGAAGAGATAATTTCCATAATTAAGCAACTCTTTGGAACCATGTTGGCCAATTTTAAAAAGTATACAACCCTAGGCATCATTGATGATGAAGAGTATAATCACAGAGTCACTTTTATGATGTAGGAAGTGAGAAGTAAAAGCTAGGGTCAATCAAGGAGTGACAAAAATAAAAACATGGGAATGATCTTCACTACTGAGGGAAATATTGTAGAAGCCCATATCATTAAAGAGGCTATGGTGAGAGATGATAGAGACTTTGATGACTTAGTCGATCAAGAGGATGTACGTCTCTTCAAACTAGAAGTTGATTTGGAGCTTATAAAAGAGTAACATCAAAGAGCTATGGATATTCTCGAAGATCAAAAAATGATCCCCTTAGCTATGGGCCCACCAATTAATTAATATTCCATTTTTTGTAAAGCATTATAATATTTTAATGCAGAATATTATTTTTTAAAGGTATATGATAGTTTTTTTAGCATATTTACCTCTAGGTCAGTCCACTTTAGAAAATAAATTGTATTCTAAAACCTTGTCAAAAGTATAGCTATACTTATCTTTTATACATTTATATCTTGTAATTGATTGGTATAGTGCCTTGTCCTTCTATAAAAGGTAGTACTACCATTTTGTAAAGGGAAAAAGTTTTGAGAAAAACTTGTATACTTTGGAACAATTAATATAAACAAGGAATACTAAAAAGTTTGTTTGAGTTTGTTTATGTCAATTGTTTCATGACTTATCTCTCAACTTATTGTTCCAAGTCTTGAATTAGAATGGTTTTTATGAATTCTAAATGTACAAATTCGATACAAGGTTGATAATTTGTGCTTGTAATAGATTAGTAGAATGATATTTAATTTTATTCATTTCATTTGTTCTGCATTAGGATGTGCAAATGCTATTTAAATGTAGTAACAAATCTTTAAAGTAAATTCAGTTCTTACTTGTATTACTTCATATTATCCTCAGAAGTTTGTTTGGTGTATAGTGAGATCTGAGCTTAATGTATTTTTCATTATATACTAGTTAAATGTATGTTTAGTTGTAATTGAAACTTTGTCATGATGTTTAAGTCAAGGATCAACAATCACATATTCTCTTTCTACCCTACCCTTATCATTTTCTTCTTTTTTACCCAAATCACCTTAGTATAGATTTCAATGTAAATATTCATCTAGATTAGTCTTTAGTGTAGATATTTGATCATAACTCAATAAGATTAGCATAGATACTTCAAAATTCATAAGGACCACAGTGGCTCCCAACCACCAATCAATATAAATTTTTGGAACAGTTTGATATGCTCTACTTCTATTTCACCATAGGTAACTAGATTACCAGAACTTTCTTCACATGCCATGAATTCCTAGAATTCTAAAATGAGAAGTGTTATTAAAAACTAAGAACACCTATGATACACATAGAGGCACCAACAACTCCCCATCCTTTCTTTTTAGTTTCACTGCCCAAGATAAAATTTCATTTTAGCTTGAAACAAGATTCTATTTAGCCTAAAGCTCTATCTCCAAACCAATTTATGATGGTAATTTTGAGTCTACCAGTCCTTGATAATGGTTCTTGTTATGTGCATAGTGAATGCTCTATTTTTTAAAAATATGTTTAATAATTTAATAGTAATGAATGTTTTGTATGATTTAATCTACATTTATTTGGATAATATGTAATAATGAACCCAATAAATACTCAACATGTTCTACAAATATGTTTGCATTTTGAGCCTATATCCTACTTCATATAATACCAAAAATTAGCATATTATGATGGGTTTTATAGGAACCTTTGCTAACAATGGTGTGGTGAATTTGGAATGTTACAATATGATGTGATGGTTACCTAGAAAATAGACCTAGAATGATGGCTCAATGAAAGAATTTGTAATTTCATAGAAGAGAAGGTAAAGAGGATAAGATATGTAAAAGAATTTATTCATGAACATATATATAGTGAAATATATAAAATATTTTGGTGTGAGTTTCCTGAAATACTAGATTCATGGTTATCAAGATTTGAATACTACTGCTTTTAGATGACAGAAACATTTTTTTTAAAAACTTGTGAAATTTAGATACTACTTAGAACCATGTAATAAATCATTAAAAAAAATATCATTGATGGATACATTAGTGAATTATATATATATGGCTACATTGCATTATAGGTTGCACATGATCTATTTTTGAGGGGCACTAGCAACAACTTTATATAATGACTACCTACTTTCATTAAAATATTGGTTATAGAAAAGGCCATGGTGCCTACTCTTACCAACATGGAGTAGTCATTTAAATCATTAGGGATGTGTACAATATGGATTGAATGATGAATAATTGAGAAGGGAAACTTGAACCCAAAATATGGAGCACATATAAAATCAAAGCAAAAAGTGAATTTTAGGACTAGAGTGAGACCTATGACAACATATAATATGGAATAAATACAATAATCATAATGTAGTTGAGATTAGGAGCAGAGTAGAAAGTTTATAAGATAAATGAGGAATGGGAGCTCAAGGGAGAGAAATTTTTTTGGAGAGGATGAGGAAATGAGAGGGCTTGAGAGAAGAGAAGGCACATATATGAGAGAAAATATAGATATAGGTTGGAGAATGGATGCTGAAGAGATGGAAGAAAGTGAAAAGAGGGAAGATGAGAAATTAAATTGGTTAGAATGTATTTTTATATCACTTCTACAAGGGAGGTTTTTTTTTGGAGAAGATAAGGAATAACATTTTAAATAAATTATTTTAAGTGATAGGATTAAAGTAGGTTCAATTTAAAATGAAGAAGAAGTCATAGACATGGATCATTAATTTCAAGGGTACACATCCCTTGTGCCTAATTTATCAATAAAAAGAAGAAAAATTGGATAAGCTAGTAAAAATGGTATGTGGTTTTAATCTTATCTAGATGAATTTGGGAAATATAGTGTAGACACTAAGAAAGTGATGGATAGGAATAAACTAAGTGAGGCTGGATTTTAGGTTATAAAAAATCTTAAGATAATGGCAAAGTATAGTCCATAACCACCACTAGTTTTAATTGTAAACACATGAGGCATGGATCTTAATGTAGGAGTTTTTATCACATATGATAGGTTTACTAACACTGAGTAATATTTTACAGCCTACAAAATGAAATGACAAATTAAATATGTAACTACAAATGATGTAAAGAAGTGTGAACTCATAAGATCCTTAACAAGAAGAGATCTAGAGTTAATCTATAAAAGAGATGCTACCAAATTAAGATTTCAATATGTCAAAGCCCAATTATAGGATAATTAAAAGTGAATAAATGTCCAAGTCAGACAATCAAAGATCTAAAAGAGATTCGATAAAAAATAGGTGACTCCTATGGGATTATGATCATAATTTTTTTGATGTAATGAACATAGTAGATTTTATATTTCAAGATACAAATAAGGCCACATGGTTTTTATAAGGCCTGTGACCTTATATTAAGTTTCAAAATTTTCAAACATAGTTCAATGACAAGGTAGATGCTTAGACAACTACATTCCATGTAGAGCATATAGAGGATTATGGAGATAGTCCAAAACCTACTACAAAAATTGATACAAATATAGATATTATTTTATGGAAGATGAAGGAGCTACATGAAATTAATAGGCCTAGGCTAAGACTCTTGTGTATAGAGTGTGGAAAATAGGGTACCACAATAATAACTACCCAAAAGTTAAGATTGAATTTTGTGAAATCTATTGTGTAGTAAGGCATGTGACTACAAAATGTCATTTTTTACACATACAATCAACAACCTTAGTATTTTTACTATAATTTATGCAAGTCACAAAATCACGATGAAATTTTTTTTAGCACTCCAAGAATTAAAATAAGACATCACCAATAAATTTTTCAGAATATCAACATAACATATTCCCCCTATAAATATAGGGATTCCAAGCCTAGATGTATACATAACATCTACAACATAGGATATTCTTGGATGGGTTCCATCCTCACCTTAGTATCAAGCAAAAGATCTAGTAGGTTGGAAGCTACAATATCCCTTTTACCAAGCATTATAGGCTTCCCCATCTCCTCAATATCAAAAACCATGGAACAATGCATCACCTCAAAAACAATAATTAATATGGGATCCATCTTCTCCCAAAAGAATGCACATGGGATATGATAGACATATACAACAAGGGTGGGGTTATACTCAATGATAAGGAGGATATTTAGGTAAAAAACATTTAGGTTGGGGTTTTTAGCATAGAAAAAGAAGATATAAATGAGGCTACCAAGGTGGATACCAAAGAGATAACCACATACAAGATTAATGACATGGGTATAAACTGATTGTCTACTACTTGTGTGGGGAGTACAACTAATTCACATACAATTTCACAACTATAATTTATTTATTATAAATTTTTGGGATAACACCATACTGAATATTATGCAACATTAGAAAAGTAGATAAAATAGAAGTTTTTCTGGAATGTGAGCTTGATAAATTTTTACCTGAAGTATCATGCATTCATTTAAGTAGTTATGCAACATCAAAATTCAAAGTAGGGATTTTCTCCCTTAAAAGTACCAAAGGTTCAAATAATCATAAAGATCCAACAAGATGAATATCATGAGCCTACAACATAAAAGGATTTGATGTATCAAACAAATCATGTTCTATAGAACATTCAATTATAGAATGCATTGGAGGGTGATGCCACAACCATTGATGCATAGATATATGGAAAAAATGTATGCATATTGAGACATGAGGAAGTAGTTACCACCTTGACCAATCTTCTAAAACTTTTAAGTACTCTAAGAAAAGAAGACATATCATAGAATATTACAAATCTTTTGCATAACCTATTGGAGTGAAAATAGAGAGGAAAACAAATCAATAAAAAGGTAGTACGGTATGTGAAGACTAAGAAACCTTGGGATATTAACTCATGTGTGGATATTGAATTGAAAAGTACCAAACACTATATTTTATTTAAAAATCATAATTAATATGATTCTTTGGTCGACATGGGAAATGATTGGATGACTAGTTCTTAGTTATAGTTCAGTAATGCTAAGTATCATAAAATACAAGAGGGTATAATCTATTAGTTGATTGGAGGATGTAGAAATTAAAGTGGTTAACTTAAGCTTTTGAGGTGATTTTTAAAGTAATTTACATGAAGATATATGAAATACACTACCCTACATTGATTGGTAAGAACTGGGCTTATGATGGTTAGATGACCATTAATACAATGCATAATTAGTTATAGGTATATAAAGGGGATACAATTATTACCCACTAATAAATCTGAGAGTAAGCCATATATCATACCCAAAGATCTAGATTCAACCTTTTTATATGGAGATAATAATTGGTTCAAGGTGCATACAAAATCTAAGCATAAGACAGTATGAGCTATAGATTATCAATTTTTCCATCCAAAAATGGAGCATCAATATAAGATACAATAAAATTTAAAACCCTCTTCTAGATAGGAGATAACAAAATAAAAATTTCCATAGTTCCAAATAGGAGAATGTAAATCATGGTCTATGCGATCGCTGGTAAGGTCTTAAGTGGATTTATCATACAAAGTAGGTGCAACAGACATGGACTATACTAAATCAATAAAAGGTCTTTTAAGTTTGTAAACTACATATTCAATCAATGGTGATTCAAATACATACATGTTGAATCAAGTAAGAGGAGATCATGAGGTGAATCCAATACAAATGGTTTTTAACACAGACCCCAAATAGGGAAAGTATCCTTAATAAAAATAAGTGGAGCCAAAATGGAATTAAAACTAAATGAGGATTGGGAAATAGAATTAAATAATTTATAACTCAATTTTAATACTGAATAATAAATCAAAGCTTTGTTGTATGAGACACTATAAGTAAGAGTTACAAATTTTTTATCTCTAACAAAAATTGAATGAAAACAATGCAATACCAAAAACCAAAGAACAAGAATACAAGAGTAAAATTACTATTACTCAATAATATATGAATAAGAACAAATTTTTATGATACTATGGTGATTTGGAGATATGACATAGACATAATAAGTAATATGGTAACAAGAAGAATGATTTAAAATACTACAGACCAAATATGATATATCATGGAACACATAAAATGTACCACATAGTAGATCAACTATGCCAAAAAAAAAAGTAAAACATACCACATAAAAATTAAATGATATTTCAAGACATATATTTTATACCACATAAGGAGTTTTTAAAATAAAAATACCACATGACAAAACAAAACAATGAAAATTGTGACATTAAGAAATAATACTATAGAAGAAATAAATAATCAACATAAGGGAGAGAATATAAAATAAGAATTAAAATATATACATTATAAAAATATGAAATGAAATAAAGTAATACATTTTGATCATAACAATCATAGGACAAATTAAAAATGCCACCAAAGTTAAGGGGAATGAAAATCACACAAGAAATAAAGAATACACACACACACGCACACACACACACACACACACACACACACACACACACACACACACACACACACACACACACACACACACACACACACACACACACACACACACACACACACACACACACACACACACACACACACACACACACACACACACACACACACACACATGGAAATGATAAAAATAAAGAGTACAACAGAAAAAAAAATAAAAAAATAAAAAAGGGTATTTTGATTAGGAAGATGAGCATCACACATCAATTTACCTAAATTTTTAAGGACTAGTAATGTAAGAGAATAAACTTAGATGGAGAGTCTTTCCCAATGAAAAAATAAGAATGGAAGATTTGGATGACACACTAGTAATAAATGTCATGATATGGTTTATAACACAAAAATAACATATTAATAATAGGAATACATTATTAATACTCCTTGAGACATAATAAATTCAATAAGAAGGGAAGTTTAATGCCCTCACATAATATAGAGGGTGAGGAAGTCTGTCTCAACACAAATAAATGTGAAGAATATTAGATGTAGATTGGAGAGATTACTCCAAAAAATTTAGTAAACTATATTTATTATGATTTAGGATAGATACCATCAGCATGATATATACACCATGAAACATGAGGAGATACAAAGCTCAAGTATTTGATTATTAAGTATTTTTACCACACATTTAACTTCTAGGATCTAGATTGAGGAGAATGACACACATTGTGAAAAATTAAATCATTTATAATATCATCTGATGAAGATTATATAACATGATTTTTGAAACATACAAAAATAGAGAGATTAGAAAATAAAAATAATGAAGGTTCTACATAAAATGTATGAAACGATTCCACTAAGATGTTATAAGGCAATTTTTGATAATAAAATAAAATAGTAAAATCTTATAGTGTGGATGCATGACAAGTGTGTGATAGATATCAACATGTATAGAATATTTCATTTTGTATGTATTAAAACTTTGTATGTATTCCAAAATTATATGGAATACAAAAATACTCATTTGAACTTGAACTAAAAGGATGGAATGCAAAGTGGTAATGCATTGTAAAGCTATATAAATAGTGATTAATTGTAATGGAAAGGAGTTATGAAAGATAAGATTAATATAGAGATTTGATAATGGTTCTTTTTATGTGCATAGTAAATGTTCTATTTTGTTTCAATATATTTAATAATTTAATAAATGAATGATTTATATGATTTAATCTACATTTATCTAGATAATACATAATAATGAACCGAATAAATACTCAACATGTTCTATAAAAATGTTGGCATTTCGAGTCTATATCCTAATTTTTACATTACCAAAAATCAACATATTATGATGGATTTTATAGGAACCTTTGCTAACAATGGTTTGGTTAACTTGGAATGTTAAAATATGAAGTGATAGTTACATAGAAAGAGAGACCTAGAATGATGACTCGATGAAAGAATTTTCCATTTCAAAAAAGAGGAGGCAAAGAGGATAGGAATCTCTACAAAAGAATTTATTCATGAACATATATATGGTAAAATATATGAAATGTTTTGGTGTGAGTTTCCTAAAATATTAGCTGCATGGTTATCAAGATTAAAATACTATTAATTTTAGTTGAGAGAAACATTTTTTTTTAAAAAAATGTGAAATTTAGATAGGGATTAGACCCATGAAATAAATCATTAGAAAAAAATATAATTGATGGATACATCACTAAATTTTATGTATAGGGATACATTGCATTACATGTTTCACATGATATATTTTTGAGAGGCATTAGAGGCAAGTTTCTACAATGACTACCTACTCATTAATACGTTAGTTGTATAAAAGGCCATGGTGCCTAATCCTAGCACCATGGAGTAATAATCTCAAGAATTAGGGAGATGTGTGTAATAATGAAGTTGTAGAAGGATTTTTGAGTTTTTTGATTAAATTTATAGAATTCAGTCACTCAAATGTCAAACTACTTATGTAAAGTCTAGAGCCATTAAGTTCTAATATAAATAGACGAACAAAATATTCCAAACCAACATTACAATATTAAATATAAACACTCTAAACCATGATAAAAAATATTCAAAAACAAAGATATTGGGATGGAGATTACCTTAGACTTAAAATTTAGACATTATGATGGCATTATGATAGATTGTTTATGATGATGCTTGTGATTGGTTTGGCATGAAGACTCTATAAACTTCTTAGATTGATAATTAGACATGGATATTAAATGATAATTCAAGTTGGATCTAATGGAGGAGAGGAATGGTTTAAATATAAAGAGGAGGGAAAAATCTATGGTGGAGATTTGAAGTTGGGGGAAGGAGATCAAAGGTTGAGGATTAAAAAGAATTTAAAATTCCTTGGAAACCTCTAGATTTAGAGGCTTATAGAGAGGAGGGGTTAGAATAGAGAGGATTATAGAATATTCTGATTCTATAATCCTCTTAGGGATTAATTAAGCTCAAATATGGATTAGATAGGGATTAGGTGGGTGATTAGGGACTAGGGATGTAGGAGAGACTAGGAATAGGCTTGTAGGTGGGTCATGGGAATTTAAAATTCCTAAATAATATATGTGGGGTTAGATTAAGATAATGGGAATTTAAGATAATTAATGAAGAGGTGGGATAAGACTAAATTTAATATATGAAGAGTGAGAAAATGGGATATTAGATAAATTATTAGGAAAAGGGGGGTTATTAGGATGGGATTAATTAGAATAAATGAGATAAGCAAAATTAGTATCGATTAATAGTAATATTAGTGATGATAATGTAGGATACCAAATTTAGATGCATAAATTTTGACCTTCTTTGAAAGGGAAATATAAGTGGAACAAAGTAGGAGTAATGGTATTTTAAAGAAAAACCATGTCATAGATGAATGATAGTAGATGATGTTAGTGGATAGTGATATTAGTGACTATGATGCCCCCTTGAGGGCGCATGTGGGGAAGAATGAGATGGATGGCCACTCAAAAGAAGAAATGATGGGTGGGATGAGATGGATAGACAAGGGGATGGGATAAAAAATGTGATATAAAAGAGGAAGAAGATGAGTTTGACTTGAGTAGTGAGATACAAAGTGATTATGCCCCTAGCAAAGACACATGCATAGGGAGGAATGATGATGGGTGTCACAGTTGTCGTCACACGATGATGATAGGATTGAAAGGCCATAATATTTAGATGTATCCCAATAAAGGAAATATGCAAGGGAGAGTCATTGGTCAAGATAAGATAAGGATGTCATAAGATTGATGATTGGTATAGCTCAAAGCTAAATTGATCAAGATAATGTAGGTGATGATAGAGAAGAAACAAAATGATCGAGTGACCAAAAATCAAGGGAAAGAGGAAATAGTGGATAATCTATCCTTAGGCACTGAAAGGTCACTAAATGATGCCTACATAGGCCTAAAAAGACCTTCTACTAATGTAGTTTTTATTAGAAGATGATGATGAAGATTATGATTAATGATTTGAAGGTGATCATGATAAGGATGATTAGACTTGTTAGTGATTAAAGGATATGATGTAGATGTTAGTTAGATGGATAATAATGATATAAGATTAGAGATTAGTCAAATGGATCAAGATGTTTAGATGAGATGATTAGATGAATGATAAAGGTTTAGAGGATCAAACCATCACAACTATCATAAATCTCATCATAGTCTAAGCAATGCAATATATATGGCACTTGGCAGCATGCCCCATGGTATAAATATGACCAAGAGGACATTACATCAAAGTTCATGGGAAAATAGTGAAATTTACATCAATGATGGAACTTATAAGAATTATTTTATCCTTAGGTGACCTTATATCATCCTCATTCATTGCCCAATAGATAAAAATAGACACAATGCAAATAAAACATAAGACAAAAAAGATATATACATGATGCAAATAAGTTAAACAACATAAAGCATACAATTAACACACATGTATCTACATGTCATGTCATTGTGTCTTATTTGATGACATGTTGGAATGGGATGATCATGATGTGATAGTGGATGTAAGATAGACTTGGATAGACTAATGATGATTATGAGGATTAAGACTCAGATGTGGATATAGATTTGGGGACATGTATTAGTATTAGGATAAATATAGATAAGATGTTGCCCTTAGTTTAGGATAGAAGGATGGATGACATGATGGGGTGTGATAAGATCATTGAATATTGATTCAGTCTTAAAATCAAATCAAAAAGTGGTTGAGGAAGGAGATTTCAAAAAGTGGTGTTGAAGATGATCAAGTATTACTAATAGATAAAAGCCTTGTAAAAGTCAAATCTAGTAAGAAAAGTAGGAAATTATGGATCAAATACCTTTCATACTAGCGAAAGAGTGATTGGATGGGTACTAGGTATGAAGATGTAATGCTAAGGAAAATGATGGGATTAAATACCTTTCATACTAGAAAAAGAGTGATTGGATGGGTGATAGGTATGAAAAGGCAATGATAGGAAAGTGATGGGTGCTAGATTAAAATCTTTGAAAAAGTGATGTATGTTAATAATACTTAGTCAAAAGGATGATGAAGATATAAAAATATGGGTGACCACTTCGACTTGGTTCCAAGACTAAATGTTGTATCTAAAGATGGGAATGGGAAAAGATGATCGACATGGAGATGGAAGTGACTAGGGGATGAGGTATAAGATAAAACACGATGGAATATTTTTGGATTTTTCAAAAATTTATAATTTTTAGGGTGTTTGGCATATTTCAATTTTTAGGTCTTTTTGGAATATGTATGTACACTATACAAATGGGATTACTAGCAAAGGTAATACTAAGCCTAATAAATAGGACAAAAATAGATGGGATGATAAAAGGATGATGATGATGATGAGGAAAATGGGATGAGGACCAAAAGGGATTAGGGATTTCCAATGACCACATCATGAATAAATTAGATGTTTAGTTGCCCAAGTGTCCATTAGAGGATATGCAAAGATGATGTGAGAACATGTCTTAAGACACCTTCCACTTCCTTATGAAGGTCAAGATAGGAAAGAATGAAAGATAGGGTGGATGGCATGATGGCAAATGATGGGTTGGAATAAGGGAGAAGATGGATGGGTGATATGGACATAGTTGATGAGGGATAGATGAAATGGATGGATTTTGTCCCCAAGTGTCCATTAGAGAATTATTATACCATCACACCGAAAACTAATTTTCATCATGGTTCTTGCCCAAGGTGTCATAAGACTAGTTTTCATTATTGGATGAATGTTTTTTAATTTGATTGGCATCTTAATTTATTGGATATGAGCATGAGATACAAGAATGTTGAAATCAAATGGATATTTAACCAACACCTATTTGGGAGATGTGTGATGCTCAGACCATGAAAAAAATACTAGATTTTTAGATGTCCTCATGGAATTTATTGATTCTTGATTTAACATCCTCCAAATTTTTTAACCAGGTGTCTTTGTAATCCCTACAAGGGATGATGTTGCTTAAGGATTTAAGGCATGGTGGGGATGGGGGTATGTTGTGAATGTGATGATGGGATATAGGATGTGAAGGATGGATATGATCATGATAGATGATATGATAAGATGGGGATGGAAATGGGGTTCAATAGTTACATACACCATTGGATATGGTGGAGGGGATTCTTTAGATTAGTGTCATGAGATCATGGGATACAAAACCTTTTGACTTGTAGATTCTTTGATCCAAACATTGAGAGGATGATCATCTATATATTTTCAACTTTATTTGCTAATTGTATTTGATATTGACTACCCTCTAGTGCTTGATTTTTGTATTCACCATTGATAATTAATTTTAGACTTGATATATAATGATTATTTTGACTTTGATGGTCCCTTAGTGCCTAATATTGGGCTTCATTGGGGGAAGACATTTTTAGATTAGGTCAAAATTTTGTCTTTGCTTGATTTTGACTGATAGGATCAAAGATGATTTAATATTGATTTATGACTTTGAAAGTATGGTATGCATATTTGGATGTGTGGCACATGATGTTTAATGCTGAGGGGATTCTAATGATGCATGTTCTTATTTATTCCCATTATGGAGTGTAATATAAGGATTATGGAGGCAAGGTGGATGATGAATTTTATGTGATAGAGTAAGGGGATAATAAGAAAAACAATCTTCATAAGTGTCACTATGAACCTTAACCTCAATGTCAGAGAAAGTGTCCTCAAAAATATCAAAAGGATCATTAAAACACGTATCTAAATTAGGATCATATCCACTTTGATAATCTTTGATAGATAGAGCTTATAAAAACTCGATTATGACTTCATCATCCTAATTGGAATCAAGAGATATGCCTAGTGATTTTTTATCATCTTGATTGTGGGATCCTACAAAAGATCAAGAATTAACATTATCTGATATAATATCAATGAGGGATGATGTTTTTGATGAGGAATCTGATGCAGATGTTGATGTTGCACATTATCCTTGTAGTGGCTTCAATGCTAACTTTAGTATACATGATGTTATTGTGCTAGTATGGGAGTAATTATCCATGACTAACCTCTCAATATGGGGTATGTTATATGATGAGTGAGAGGGAGATGTTGGATCAATGATTAATTGAGCAAAGAGAGGGCCATGGAAGGATTCATGAGATATAGGGGGACTAGGTGTATGTGAAATGGAATTGTGGTTGATGGAGGATTGGTTAATGATGGGGGGATTATGGAAGAGGGACATGATGTCTTGACCTTGGATTAGAAGGGGAAAGGATTGATTGTGATTAGGAATGGAATCTTGGAATTCCCCTTCTTGTTCACCTAGGGATTTAAATTCTCTATTTCATCTTTGATTACTATGTCACCACTATTGATGAGGTCTTGGACATAATCTTGGAAGTTTTGACATTGTTTAATGGAATGCCCCCAAGTTAGATAATATACATATTTTAAATTTGATTTATACTAGGAGGGCTTAGGATTAGTGGGATCAAGATGTCATATAGGTGGATAAACCATCATGTTAATGGTAATAAGTTGGTTGAAGATGGATTCTAATGACATAGGAAGGGGAGTATAAAGACCCAATTCATTGCATGACTTAGATGTGGAAGCATTGGACTTATGACTAGATGATTATTGACATGATTGGGTAGGTGAACTAGTAGAAGACAAGGTGGCCATGATAGGATTCCCTTTGATAGTATAAGAAGGAGTAGATGACTAACTATGACTAATGGACAGGGGATTAGAAGGAAACTTACATGGATGGGTTTGGAATAAGGGTAAGGTGAATTGAATGGGGTCAAGATCATCAAGAAATTATACACCCATCTCAAGGATCCACAACAAAAACACATGTGGGTTTTCATCCAGATATTTATAAAATAAGGAAATTTGTGAATTAGAGAGGCCATGGCTAGGACAAGGATTAGTTGATGATGGAAAGGAATGGGATGGGAATGAGGAATGAGGAAGGACTTACTTGGGAGATGTTGTTAGGAACTTGGGCTCAACATCATGGGAAGGCAGACACCTATTTGTAATATCCATAGGAGGAATTCATCTTTATTTTCTATGATGTATTGATTGCTTAGGGTAACCACATAAAGAAATGTGGGGATTGATTTTGACGGGCTAGAGGGTTATATATGAGTAAGGATGTGTGATGTTGGTTTGGGGTAAATGGGATCAAGGTTTGAAGGTATGCAAGCACCCATTTCTAGATATAGTAAAAGAATGCCATCCTTATTGGCCAAGATGTACTGGTCTACATGAAATGGGTCCAAATCTATGGATGATGAAAGATGGATAATAAAGGGGGGATGATGCAAGGTTGGTTAAGGAATAGATATGGGTTATTTTGAACAAAATAGGTCCATAATATTGAGATAGTATAATAGGTAATGATGAGGATGAGATGGACTAATGGATTAAATACTATGATCAAGTTTTAGAGAGATAGTGCAATAGGTGCTAATGACCTATCAATAAAGTCTAGTTTGCAAACTAGTAAAAGAGATTAAGGATTTGATGGGTACTTACATTAAAAATAGCAAGAGGATTATATGATGGGTGCCAATCATGAATAGGTAAGATGATTTTATTAGATTTATGATTGATGGGTTTGCTAGATTGATACTAACAAAGTGATAAGATGTTAGTAGAATATTGACTAGGTATGAGATCTAATTGAGTGATGAGTGATAGTGGATTAAGATGATATGAAGGATAGAAGGACTAACTCAAGCCTTAAGACTAATTTTATCAAGGTGGGTTAGGGTAGGATTATATGATGGTGATGATAGGATAATGGGATAAGGACAAGTATGATGATAGGTGATGATGAAATGATTAGAGGTAATATGAGATGGCTTGGACATGATTGTAACCCTTAAAAATCCAACTAGGATATGATGGGATGAGGTTGGACGATATGGGAGATGAAGGCAAGGTCAAGACAAAAGGTTTATTAGGAAAAGATGTGGACTTTGGATAAGATGTGGATGACAAGACAAGATGTGATTAGGATATGTGATGGAGTATGACTAATGATTGGTGAGACTAGAATAAGATGTGATTTTAAAAAGATTTAAATAGAACAATATGTAAAATGGGAGGATGAGATAAGGGCATATAAAAAATTAAATGATGTATAAGGGGATAATGATAAGGATGTATAATATGTGATTGTGATTTATTCAATGATGAGTGGATATAACTAGACTAAAATGGGATTAAGACAAGTTGGGAGATGGGATAAAGATATATAAAGGCAATGATGAGATAGGTTTGGGATGATGTGGTATGAACAAAGATGAGACATGATAATCTGGGGGTGACTAGATTAGGATGGGGTAAAGACAAGATGAGATAGGGACAAGGATATACAAATACAATATTTACAAGGGGATGATGACTAAGATGTACAAGATGATAATAAGACAAATAGATGATGGGTTACAAATGTACAAGATGATAGAGTGATAAAAAAAGGATAGACAATATGAAGATATATGTACAAAGGATAAGGATGTAAAAAATGGGTTGTAAAAAGACTTAGGCATTTTGGGTGAAGGTTTACTCGACTCACAAATAATATTGGTATAGCATGACACATACCCGAGCAAGCAAACCAAAAAACCTATGATTAGGTATCTCAAGGGTGTGTAACTAGATGCTCAAACCATCCAATGGCTTTGTGGGTGAGGATACAGGCTAGTGAAATATTATGTAATTAACTGAACCCTTTTGACTCCATTTCCACATGATGGCTACTTAGGGACTAATATTGACTTTGACAGTGAGGCACCTGTTATGGCCAAAGGATCCTGTGCTAAGTTTGCATGGGATCTCTAGGTGATTCCCATATATATGTGAAGGTATAGTGGGGACTAAGTCTATATAATATGTTATCTAACCACCTTGTAGCTTTGATCTTAACTTTCTCTTACTCCACAAAACCCTTTATGGGGAATTTCGCTTAGGTGCCTAATGATAAGTCTCTTGATTTTTATACTCTGTTAGAACATGGAGTTTGGTCTAGTACATGGTGGTGAAATCCATGTCACCAACCACTATAAATTGTCAGGAATCTAGAACAACAAACATGCTCTGATGCCACTAGTTGGGATCTTGCTCCTCAGAAAGAGCACAGTATGATTACCAAATATAAGCAATTGAATATGCGGAAATAACCAGAAACACAAGTAACTAGAATTCACCAATAGCACAGAATATGAGAGACAATACACTATCTTGTATTAACACTAACAGAAAAGAATACAACAAAGAGCCGCCACACTCTTTCACCTTACAGAGATTTGCCACACCTCAAGTGTTCAGTAATTCTTCTCACACACACTCTCCTACACAAAAAACGGTCCCAACAACCAACTCACACACAAAATTGGTGTTCACCTCACTAACCAGTCAGTAATAACCCTGCCGGTACATCAAGCACTCTATAGCACTTCAAGCTGATCTCTCATGAACCTGCAACCTGCAATTCAAAGACCAAACTTACATGTAGATCCCCAATGAGCTTGCAACAACCTGCAACTCACAGATCTTACAACTAGAAGGAACTCTTCCTTTCTATCTCATGCCTTATACAATACATGCCAATGGGTCTATAAATAGATCCCTAACTCAAACAATAACTTAGACTCTTAATTTAGACAATTGTCCTCGCAGCACAAGACTCTAACTGGTCTCAACATGCAAACTCTTTGTTCACTTAACTAACTGTCTGTGAAACGAGTAGTTTTGGAACACACAGGCGACCGACGTCGGTCCCTGCTTGTCTGGTTCTGCCGACGTCGGCCGACTTCCTGCCGTCGCCGGTGGCCTTCTGCACTGGACTCTGCCGTCGTCGGTCCTGCTGCCGACGCCGATTCCTGTAGAACTCAGCAACCATCTGTTCCTCAGTTTGCAAAGGTTGAAGCTTTTAGCTCCACAACCTAACATAAATGAAAATAAGGAGGTTTTATAGGTGGTTTTTGATCCTCTAGGAATTTCCACAAGCATGGAAAGAGGAAATCACACACCACTATACCCTTAGGATACAAATAGGCAAACAAAAAGAATTAACTGATTAAGATTAAGATGTGATATATACAAGATGAAAGACAAGAATATATAAAATAAATAGATATACACATAAAAATATGATTAAAAATGATATATACAAGACAAAAATGATTAACATGATGAAAAGTTCCAAAAAGAGTCTTCGACAAGTGACCTACAAGCACACAGTTAGTAGTTTGATTTTGGCACTCAAAAAGAGGTAACCTGCAACACAAGGATTAATAGTTTTAGTTTAAAATGATCAGACCTTAAAAAACAATGGTTAATAATTTGATCAATTTCAACCTATGACCAATCACCTCATGGAGCCTACAAAGTAACCTTTAATAAAAATGCTTTAATAATTTGAATAAATTTGATTCTTTAGATGTCTGGGAATTTATAAAAATGATAAGACAACAACAAATATTATGATTACTAATTGAAAATGTATTTTTAGACCGTAAACTACATTTAAATGTTTCTAAACTCTAATAGAAGAGTTAACATTTACCATCACTATCTATAATATTTTGAACAATGTCAAATAATAGAGCAACTAGCCAACAAAGACATGGCCCAAAAAGGTATTAATTTAAGATTAATGATATTCCAACTTAATTAACAATGATTTTTACCATAAATATAAATAACACCTCATGTGATCAAATCATTAAAATGAGCTTGGTCAAGATGCTTCAAATGGGGCGATTAAAGCATTATGATTTTTTAATGGACACATCTTAAGGCTACCTATATAGGTTTGTAAGAATCCCACTAATGATGTTTTTACAATACATAGAGGATGCCAAAATACTTGTAAGAAATTAATATTAATGCATGGAAACATATTAAAGGTTTGAATCCCAACAACATTCTAAATACCATTATCTATTTTCTATGGGAAGTTTCTACACCTCCTATATCCTTCTAGACAATTTTAACCATTATGGGAGGGGAAATTAAATGTTAGGATTGATTTTTAACAAGCATGTTTGATGCTAGAACCTTATTAGGACATTAAAATTATAAAGGGAAAATAACTTTCCAACATTTTAAAAGGTTTAAAACCCCAAATTATCAATAATGATTGTTACAAATTACCAATAAGAGTAATTTAAAGCTCAAAATGGTAAGGCTATAGATGCAGTTAGGAGAGATGGAGTCATCATAAGGAGTGGAGACCATTGAAGGTCCTATAGAGCCAATGCCTAATGGAGAAATGAATCAAACCTTTCAAAATTGAAAAAGAACATCTAGGTTTAAAATGTGTAGTAAATATTTAGGAGTGAAAAATGGTAATCAAAGCTGAAACCCCCTTGAGAATTGAGCTCATTAAAAAGGTTGAAGAGAAGAGGTTTGTGGAAAAAAAAACTCCACTGCTACTTCTATGAAGCTACCCAAGGAAAATGTGCCTCCAAACATGGAGAATGATTTCTAAGGGTGGATTTAGGAGGCTTATACCTTTAAATTACTTTGAAAAGTTTAGATATATATATATATATATATATATATATATATATATATATATATATATATATATATATATATATATATATATGATATAGCTATACAATGTCTAGCATGGAACTCAAGATCAAATTATGGTTCGCTTACTTTATTAGGCAGTCAATTCAATTCACTTGTTCGAAATGGATACCTACACCATTTGAAGAGATAACTCAGGACTATTGAATATTAGATTTATTTGGCATGTAATTTGGTTGGATGGGAGGCTTTTGATCCTAATCTCAAATAGTGGATGAGATTGCCTAGGATTCCATCAGATGATTGATTCAACTATGCAGATAAGGAATCCTTAGTCATGGTCATATGGATATTATTTTATATGATATGTCGATGCTTGGATCAATGTACCCTTGATAACATCTTCCAATACATGATGCTATAAATTTATGGCAAAATAACTCAAGAAATGATAATGCTTTAAAGTGTTAAGAAATTATTAAATGCATCAGATTACCATAATTTTATGAGCTAGAAAGGAGTAGATGAATACATTATATATTATGCCCTCAACCCTTAACATCTCTATACTACATCTAAAGTTCAAACATATTTTGGCCAAAGATTGTAGTTTTGTAAATTATAAGGATATATAAGATTTGTGTGACCTGTGTAACAAAATGTCTTAAAGAAATGATTGCAGCATATGGTATGAATATTTTAGCTTGTGCACAAAATTATTGCTAACATTATAAAATAGTCTTAATGAGATTAAAAGCCATAGGTTTTTAAAATGATGTATATTTAAAATAGTGCAAGTTAAATGCAATGTGGCAAGTGTAAAAGACAAACACTACAACGTCTAATAACACACTCCAAATGTACACCAAAATGGGAGCTTTAGAATAGGATAAGGATGTCTATCAAGGCACACTAAAAATGGATTTTTATTAGATGTTTCACTAGTAGACAAGTATATAAAATATGGACATAACAAATAAATATATTATTCTGATACAATATAACAATATAGAATAAATCAAGTATCAACACAAATAAAAAATAATAGATTAAAAAGGCCTATTTAAATCAACAATAGAAAAAAGTGTCTACAATGATGCTTATTACAAAAGTCAATCTCAATAAAAAATTATAGATTATTTCAAAAGTTCAATGTTTGAAATTACAGACAACAAAGAGGATTGTAGATTAAAAATATGACTTGAAGGCATTGAATTCATCCTAAATTTTTCCTACAAGCATTATTAGCACACTTTACACACAATATTAGTCCAAAAGGTGAAATGCCCCTCCCACCATAGTCACCATTTTGTAGAAGGATTTTTGAGCTTTTTGATTAAATTTATACAATTAAATCACTCAAACATCAAAATACTTATGTAAAGTCTAGAGCCATTAAGTTTTAATGCAAATATATGAAAAAACTATTCCAAACCAACATTACAATCTTAAAGCTAAACACTCTAAACCATGGTCAAACAGATTCAAAAACAAATAAATGGGGATGGAGATTACCTTAGACTCAGAATTTGGTCATTATGATGACATGATGATAGATTTTTGATGATGATGCTTGGGATTGGTTTGGCATGAAGACTCTATAAGCTTCCTAGATTTTTAATTAGACATGGATATATCATGAGAATTCAAGTTGTCTCCAATGTAGGAGAAGAGTGTTTTAAATAGAAAGAGGAGGGAAAGATCTATGGTGGAGATTTGAAGTTTGGGGGAGGAGATCAAGGGTTGAGGATTAAAAGGAATTTAAAATTCCTTAGAAGCATCTAGATTTAGAGGCTTCTAGAGAGGAGGGGTTAGAATAGAGAGGATTCTAGACTCCTCTAATTCTATAATCCTTTTAGTGATTAATTAGGATTAGGGATGTATTAGATAGGGATTAGGTGGGCGAATAGGGACTAGAGGTGTAAGAGAGCCTAGGAATAGGCTAGTAGGTGGGTAGGTAGGTCATGGGAATTTAAAATTCCCAAATAATAGATAAGTGGGGTTAGATTAAGATCATGGAAATTTAAGATAATTAATGAAGAGGTGGGGTAAGACTAAGGTTAGTAAATGAAGAGTGATAAAAGGGGATATTATATAAATGATTAAGAAAAGGGGGATATTAGGATGGGATTAATTAGAATAAATGAGATAAGTAGAATTAGTGTTGACTACTAGTAATTTTAGTGACAATAATTTAGGTGAGCAAATTTAGATGCTTATAGAAGTGAATGATGTATAATTGAGAAGGGAAAAATTTAAATTAAAACCAAAATATGGAGGACACATAGAAGTAGAGAGAAAAGTGAATTATGGGACTAGAGTGGGATCTAAGTCAACATTAAGATGGAATAAATAGAATAATCTTAATGCAGTTGTGATTAGGAGCAAAGTAGAAAGTTTAGAAGATAAATAAGCAATGGAAGCTCAAGGGAGAGACACAATTTTTGGATAAGATGAGGATTAGGAAATGAGAGGGCTTGAGAGAAGAGAAGGCACATATGAGAGATCAAAGATAGAAATATATAGGAAAATGGATGCTAGAGAGATAGAATAAAGTGAAAAGAGAGAAGAGGAGAAATTATATTGGTTAAAATTTAATTTTAGATCACAATTAGAAAGGAGGGTATTTTTTAGAGAAGAGAAGGAATAGTATTTTAAATAAATTATGTTGAGTGATAGGATTAAAGTAGGTTCAAGTTCAAATGAATCATAAGTCATAGACATGGATCATTAATTTCAAGGGTACACATCTAATGTACACAATTTATCAAAAAAAATAAGAACAAGTGGATAAGCTAGTAAATATGTACATGGTTTGAATATTATATAGATAAATTTGGGAAATATAGTGTAGACACCAATAAAGTGATGAATAGGAAGAAAATTATTGAGGATATATTTCAGGTTGCAACAAAACTTAAGACATTAGAAAAGTCTAGTCCACAACCACCACTAGTTTCAAGTGTGAACATAAGAGGCATGGCTCTTAATGTAGTATTTTTTTTATCACTTTGACATTATATGATGGGTTTAATAAAAATGAGTAATATTTTATAGACTATTAAATGAATTGGTAGATCAAAAATGTAACTAAAGATGATGCAAAGAAGTGACAACTCATAGGATCCTTAACAAGAAGAGCTCTAGAGTTAATCTATAAAAGAGATGATACCAAACTAAGATTTCAATATGTCAAATATGAGTTGATAGGAGGATTCAAAATGAATAAATTTGTGAGTTATAAAATCCAAGAACAAAAAGAGATTCAAAAAAAATTAGGTGAGTCACTATGGGATCATTATCATAATTTTTTTGATGTAATGAACAAAGTAGTTTTAATATTTCAAGATACAGATAATGCCACATGGTTTTTATAATGCATGTGACCTTAAATTAAGTTTGGAATTGTTTAAACATAGCTCAATAACAAGGTAGATGCTTAGATAGATGTGCTCCATAGAAATCAAATAGAGGATTATGGGGATAATACACAACTTACTACAAAAATTGATGCAAATATAGATGTTTTATGGACGATGGAGGAGTTGCATGAAAGTAATATGCCTAGGATAAGATTATGGTGTATACAGTGTAGGAAATAGGGGTAAGATAGGAATAACTACCCAAAATATAAGATGGAATTCTATGAAATCTATTGTTTAGTAAGGCATACAATTACAAAATGTCATTTTTTTATAGCTATACACTAAAAAACCTCGTTATTTTTACTATAATTTATGTAAGTCACAAAATCAAGATGATTTTTTTAGCACTCCAAGAATCTAAATAAGACATCACCAAGAAATTTTTTTTTGTATCATCACAACATATTACCATATAAAGCTAGGGATTCCAAGCCTAGATGTAGACATGACATCTACAACACAGGGTATTCCTAGATGGATGCCATCCTCACCTTAGTATCAAGCATAGGCTTTAGTAGGTTGGACACTAAAATCTCCCTAGTACCAATCATAATGGACTTCCCCATTTCCCCAATGTCAAAAAACATGGAACATTACATCACCTCAATAAAAACAATAAGGATGGGCTCCATCTTTTCCACAAGGAATGCATATGGGATATGATGGCCAAATACAACAAGGGTGGGGTTATACTCAATGATAAAGAGTATATTTAGGTTAACACAATTCAAGTTGGAGTTTTTAGCATAAACAAGGAGGATATAGATGAGGCTACCAAGGTAGTTACCAAGGAGGTAATGATATATAATACAAATGACATGGGCATTAACTGATTGTCTACTACTTGTGTTGGGAGTACAATCACTTTACATGAAATTTCCAAACTAATCCTTAGAGGAAAATGTACTACATTTTCAATAGAGTTTTAGGACATCACATTGAATATTTTACAACATTATACAATTAGATAAAAGATAATCTTGTGAAAAATGTGAACTTGATAAATTTTTACCCCAAGTATCATGCATTCACATAAATAGTTATGCAACATTAACGTGCCAAGCAAGGATTTTACCCTTTAGAAATACCATAGGTTTAGATAATCATAAAGGTTTATTAAGATGAATATCATGGTATTAAAACATAAAAGGTTTTGATGTATCAAATAACTCATGTTCTATAGAACATTCAATAGTAGACTGTGTTGGAGGGTGATGCCACAACCATTGATGTGTAAATATACAAAAAAATTATATGTATATTGAGACATGAGGGAGTAGTTATTACCTTGACCAATATTTTTAAACTTTTAAGTACTCTAATAAATGAAGACATATCATAATTACAAATCTTATGCATAACTTGTTGGAGTACACATAAAGAGGTCAATAAATCATTAACAAGGCAGTATGGTACGTGAAGACTAAGAAAACTTGTGATGTTGACTCCCAAATGGATATTGAATTGAAAATATATAAATTACCAAACACTATGTTTGATTTTGGAAGCATAATTAATATGATTCCTTGGTCCACATGGGAAGTAATTGGATGGCCAATTCTTAGTTATAATTCAGTAATGCAAAATATCATAGAATTTAAGAGGGTATAACTTATTGGTCGACTGGAGGATGAAGAAATTAAAGTGGTTAAATTAATCTTGTATGGTGATTTTAAATCAATTGACATGAAGATAGATGAAATACACTACCCTACATTGATTGGTAATAAGGGGGATTATAATGGTTAGATGACCATTAAAACAATGCATAATTAGATGAAGGTGTAGAAAAGGGATATAATTATCATTATACCATGAATAAAGTTAAGAGTAAGAAATATATCATAACCAAAGAGCTATATTAACCCTTTTCCTATGGAGACAATAGATGGTTAAAGGTGGGCACAATATCTAAGCGTAAGACAATATGAGCTATAAAGTATCACTCTTTCCATCCTAAAATGGAGCTTTAATAACAGATATGATAAAAATGAATAACCATCTTCTAGACCTAAGATAATAAAATAAAAAGTTTCATAGTTCCAAATAGGAAAATGTAAGTCACCATTTGTGTGATCACCAACAAGGTCTGAAGTGGATTTATCATACAAAGTAGGTGTGATAGATATGGACTATACTAAATTAATAAAATAAGGTCTTTTACCTTGGGAAACTACATCTTCAATTAGAGGTGATTCAAAAACTTAAATGCTAAATTGGTTAAGAGGAGATCATGAGGTGTGTCTAATGTAAATTATTTTTACCATATACTGCAAACTACCTCAATATTTTATAACTGATAATTTAAATAAATTAATCTTAAAATTAGAAAATCATGTGCCTAATATAGACTAGAGGGTGAGTGCACTAATCTATGCACTAAAAATAATTACTATGACTTGGTGTAAGTTCACAAGATGAATCAATTGTAGTGGGATGAATATTGTAAATTTTTTAGAGTTTGATTCCAAGTATCACCTACTGCCAAGGAATACTGACCATTTTTAAAATAAGGAAAGTATCCATATATGCACATCTATATGTGTGTAGATGCATGGTTTATATAGTGTGTCAAACCTAAATATTGGATAGATGTATTTAGGTATATACTGATATCACTTTCAAAAGCATGATACATGCATCAAAAGTACATAAGGGACACTAAGACTTGGCCACATGTCTAACTTAATTTTATTTAAACATTTGTCTTTAAATATGGAAACCCCTTGGTACACCAATCCCTTAAAAAATAAAAGATTTTCTTATGTCATGATTGAGTTGAGGATTTTAGTAGTACTCAAGACTATACTTCACAAGAAGAAGCAACTAAGGACTTGAACACAACTTTGAAAAACTATAAGGAGACTAAACAAAGAGTAGTTTTTAATTAAAAAATTTAATCAAATTATTAATAAATATGAGTAGGTTGAGTCTAATATAAGTGATGAGGATTTTTATTTGAAGGGATTTTTAAACCAAAGTAATAAGTGGAGGAGCATATATCCAAAATTGCAAGCCAAACCGAGGATTAACAACTGTGAAATCTTAATATTTAAAAGAAAGAAAGATAGAGAACAATGCAATATTCCATGCCAAGTGATTTTAAAAAAATATACCAACAAACATTACATAAATTATTAGAGAATATTTAGATAGAGTTTTCCCCAAAAATTATGACTTTAAGCAACTACTATATGCAAAATGAGATGTCAAAAGGACTACAACTACTCTAGATTATCAAAATGTATTTCTAAAACAGTTCATAGAAGTAAAAGGTGTAGACCCTCCATGAAGGCAGATGTACATAGAGATAAAGGAGTGCACATGGTATGTGAAAAAGTGCCCATACAGGTGAAACCTCAAAATGAATTTGATGGTAAAGGGTAAACTAGATCATATGTAAGAAACATAAATTATCTATCTGGTATAAAAATCAAATTGGGTTACCCTAATGATGGTGTAGCCTAAAAAATATGGAGTAATAAAGGTATTTGGAGATTACCATGCACTAAACTATGTAATATTAATGACCCATTCCCAATTCCTTTCAAAGATAAAGTCTTGGAGTCATTCCCAGGACATGAAGTGTATTAATTTATATATGGGTTGAATGGCTACCATTAGATATTGATCATAGAATAAGATCAAGTTAAAACCATGTTTGCAATGGAATGGGGGATATTTTACATAAAATTTAATGCTTATTGGTTTGAATAATGTTCCTATTGTGTTTCTACGGTTTCTACATTTAAAGAGTTCATTAATGATTTCTTGAAAGTTTATTTAAATAATTGGGCTATTTTTTCCTTATTCAATTAACACCTATCTAAGCTACACTTGATGTTAAAATGTTGTCAATATTAATTTATTTTGTTGAACCTAAATAAGTTCTTATTATTTACACCTTTTAGTGTCCTACTAGGTCATATAGTATGCAATATTGGGATTTTTGTTGACCAATCTAAAATCATAGTTATTATGTGTATGCCCCCTCTAATAAACTATACAAAGGTATGATCATTATTAGGTCATACAAGATATTATAGGAAATTCATAAAATGATATGCAACTATATATATTCCCCCCTGAAAAAGATACTACACAAATATATTAGATTTGAATGGATTAATGAGTGTCAAAGAACATTTATGGATCTAAAGCATAGGCTGATAATAGATCCTATTTTAATCTTTCCCTATTGGAGTAAACTATTTCATGTTCATGTAGATGCCTTAAAAATTGTGGTAGGAGTTGATCTATAATAACCAAGAGATGGAGGATTATACCATCCCATTCATTTCATAATTCCTAAACTCTCATTTTCAAATGAAAATTACACAACTATATAATGATAAGATCTATTAATGGTGTTCACACTTTAGAAGTTTAGACACTACCTTTTAGAAACACCATTTGAATTTTTTAGTGATCATTAGGCTCTATGATATTTGGTAAATAAGACCATGTTAGGAGGGAGAAAACCTCACTGGATGATGTTGTTTTAAGAATTTAAGTTTAGAATCAATGTGAATCTTAGGAGAGAAAATGTGGAACTAGACCACTTGAGCCGAACACACAATGGAGAGGAACTTGAAGAACTTCAAGATGAATTACTAAATTCCCATATGTTTTGAGTCTCTAAAATTATAGAGAATATGGAAGACGTCCAATTTATTAAAATAAGGATTATTTACTTTGCATTATGTGGAAAGGGATAAAAAGTTGATCATAAGAGCCATTCCATTTAGCATTCTTAATGGATTTATATATAAAATAGGAATAGATGATGTATTACACAGAGTAGATTTGGAGCATGAGTGGCCACAACTACTTTAAGAGGCACATCAAGGAATCATATGTGTAAATTTCATTGGATAATCCACTACAAGGAAGATACTACAAATTGGCCTATGGTGTCCTATTCTATTTCAGGATGTGCATCGAGTAATAAAACATTATGACATATACTAAATGACAGGAAGGCCTAATCATAGAAATGAAATGCCATTAAGAATTGTGTTAGATAAGTAATCATTTGATGATTTGGGAATTAAATTTATAGCACCAATCAATCCACTTAGTAAACATAGTCATGCAATGTACATAATTATTATGATGGATTACTTCACTAAATGAGTATAAGCTACTATGACACCAAGCTAAAGCTCTAAGGATGTGACCAAATTTTATTATGAGAATATTATAACCAGATTTAGATGTCATGTTGAGTTGGTTAGTCTTATAGGTACACATTTCCTCAATAATGCCATCAATACTCTATTGGAGGAGTTTATGACATTGCACCACAAAATCAAAACATATCATCTATAAACCAATGGGTAGGCAGAGGCATCAAACAAATTCATTGGAAATATGATCACAAAAATATGAAATATGAAAATATATGATTGGGAAAATAAAATTTATATGATCCTATTGGCATATAGGCCAAAATATAAGCGGGTGATAGGTTTCAATCAATTTCAACTAGTTTATGGATTATAAACAATCATGCCAATGGAATATATAGTTCCTAGTATAAATTATAATGATTATGTGACTAGGAGATCAAGAATATCTTTAAGAATGAATGATGGATTTAAATAATATGGAATAAAATAGGCAAAGAGCACAATGGACAGAGGAAGTCAACAAAAAAAGTAAAAATGTGTGGCATGATCATAATTTGTGATCTAAATATTTTTTTCCAAAACAAGTAGTATTATTATATGATAGTAGATTTTGGGAATTTATATGAAAGTTTCACATCCAATGTAAATTAAATTACATAATTCATGATGTATTATACCAAGGAAATTTTTTGTTAAAGGATCTTCAGGGAACCATCCTCCTAGGACGTGTAAATAGATGTAGGCTTAAGTCATACCATCAATAATCTCTATAAGATATCACATAAAAATGTGAGAGGGTGTTGAGTAGCACCATGTAGATTAAGAATTTTTTTTAATGTATTATTTTATTTTTTTTGTTTTAGTTTTTTCATTTAGTTGTATAATTATATCTCTATAACACATGACATCAGAACTAAGTTGGAAAAGTTAAAGTCGTAGAGTGTGACAAGGAAAGCAACCCAATATGAAAGGAACAATATAATGAAAAGTAAACATGGGTGTCATCAATGAATTTTAGGAATGAGACATTGAAAAATAAATTATAGAGTAATAATAATCAATGGTCATTCAAAAACCTGTTAATAATAACACACTTAAAATATTATATTTTTCCCAAAGCAGATCGAATGCTAGAATCATGAATTGATAATAAATAAAGTGGATGAGGGAAAAGATAGAACGTCACATAAATAAATCCCATAAACCTATCAAATGATTTGAATCATGGAATTGATAATGTCAAATCATTATTAACTAATTATAATTAATTCAATAAGTAGAATGGTACACAAATAACTTAACACATTCAAAGCAACATGTCAGACAGATTCAAATGAGGAAAGTTATATAAAATAGGACATGAAAAACATAATGAAATTACACACTTTTTTGAACAAGAACCCTCTATTATTTTTTCCTAATTCAGTCATTTTTGTGTGGATTGTTCACTAGCACTAGTTTAGCCAAAGCTATCATTTGAATGCTACCAAAATAACAACCATTGATCACTCAAAACTTTTTATTCCTCTCACATATCTAATTAAGGAATACATATGGATTATTATTGAAATTATACAAAAAATATACCATGAAATGGACCCATTTAAATTCATTTAAATGACATAAGCCAATTTGTTTTATTCTAGATCAAACATTAGCAATACGATCATGTGCCCTAATATTACAACATCACCTAGGAAGAATAGATGTAGAACAATTTATCAAATTGCTGACCTTTATCTAGATTGATGAGGTGATGGTCTGATCCATATTTCCAAGGATGTCACTATATTCATCAAAACAACTACCATGGCATAAGAAACAAGACTTTTATCCCAAGGTAAATCTCTCTTACAATATAAAACCAAGGACCCTCCCATTCATTCAAATACTAGGGATAAATATAGTAGGGAATCTAGGGGATCCTTATAGACTATGTAAAGGATGTTTTAATTTTCATACTCTTTTAATGCATCAATTAATTGTTTTGGGAGACCACTAAAAGTGCGAGGCATGACTTCTAGCATATGATTGCATTTGTAAATATTGCCTGAACCAAAATAAGCCAATATTATGAAAAAATAGGTAGATTAAACACATGGTGGGTGGAAATACATCAAATTATCCTTTCATACCCTTGGGTATCCATACATGTCATGAAAAATTTAGGGAAACATGATGTAGTGACTAAGATCCATGATAACATCCAAATCAAAGTTAACAGGCTCTTAAAGGCATTAATCACTTCCTTTCCATTCTTCATTAATATGTTGGATATATAGGTAGAAGTTATACATAAGTATCACCATTATGAATGATATATTTCATGAAAAAAACCATTGCCTCACCAATAAACAACATAATTATAAGTAGAGCTGCAAGCACTGCTTGAAGTAGAAGCAACCCCATCACATAATACTATAGGGAAAAAGATGACACCAATACATAGAGCATATCCACCTCCACCAAAGAATAATATGTGTAGAACCAAACCATTATATTCTAATATGAATGTTTTAAACACCATTTTAAAGAATGTCTAGGATCAACCAAGTGTCATAGGGGAGGATGTGTACAAGTCAACGATTGAGGACATAAATATTGAGGTATACAAAGAAGAAGAAGAAAACTAGTTTTTCTTTTGGAAAGTAGTGCAAAATTTTCAAGTGTGAAATGATGTTATAAATATATTTTTGGTGGACATATCCACACCTATTTCATCAATAATTATCGATATAGTGGAAGAAGAGGAAGAGCACACACATTATGCCTATGAATTTTGAGGTAACACTAAGAATAGGGTATTCAGGGGATCAAACAAGTGTATGACAATAATTAAACCCATAAAAACCATTGATACACATGACAAAGACCCATATTTTGATCTAAATAACACCAAATATTGTAGAGCATATGGGTTCTTTTGATGAACCATAATAAGTTGAGGAAGATGAGCTGCAAGAGGGTCAAATGCTAGAAAAATAGCCATAAGAGATGATATAGGCCTTAAAGTGGCCAAATAATATTTTGGTCCATCCATATAGACAAACAACACCAAAACTTAGGTGCACCATGGTCAAATTGACCTCTTCTTCCTCTAATTCACAATCACTCTCATCTTTAAATTCTTCAATTCCTATGCATAAGCCAAAAATGAGTGCACAACTAAATCTTGAACAACCAACCATATACAAAAATATCATAACATAGGAATACGATGTTAATGATAAAATGTAGTAGGATAAGGCTTAAAAGGTGGTTGAGAAGAAGGCTCAAAAATAGTAAAAGGAGGAAAGGAAAGAGGAAAATAGGAAGAGTAAAGAAGAAGTGGCACATAAGGATGTTGAGGAGGAGGAATAGAGGAAGAGGAAAGAGGAAGAGAATAATAAGCAAGATGAATAAGTTTTGAGGAAAGATAAATAATAAAAAATCAGAAGTGAAAATAATGTAGAAGTATAAGGTCACGATTGACATGACAACCAAGGTAGAAGAAGAGGAGAAAAATAAATAAGTCCTAAGAAATTAGGATGAAGAAATGTAGAATTAAGCCCAAGATCAAGTGGTCAAGGACCAGGTAGAGGTAGCTACCATAACAAAGGGAGAATTAGAGTGCAAAACATAGGCATAAGATGTATGCAATAGTTAGTATGTTTCACCAATAAGGTGGTGATACTCGAGGGCTAATATCCATATTACACATCACAACATGGGGTCCACTCAAGGGGATATGTAAGAGGTGTATTCATAGAACAAGCCATAATTATATAGCTAATGGCTATGGGATGTCCCTACACCCACACCCTTAATGTGATAAAATACCTTCTCACTTCCAATGACATAAATAAAGAGAGCACCCATGACATCTATAACTTCTACTTTATCCCTTGAAATAATGGTGTAGGAATCATCATTTGATGTTTCCTAGTTAACTTTGTCTAAAAAAATTGAGGGAACAACTATATTCTAGGTGTCTATCACATCAAAGGCTTCCTCACTAGAACAAGAGGCATCATAGATGGAGGAAAACATAGACTTCAACCCCTGCTTCACCAAAGCTAGGTAATTGATCAATGACACCTACCATACCTTAGTCACTCAAGTTTTGGGTGACCAAGTCATGTTTGAGGAAAATAAATTCATATCCCTTTTATCCTAGCTAATAAAAGACCTTCTCACTATGTAGAAGTTGTAGAAACTTTGAATGTAAGGTTAGAATCTAAAGGCAAAAATAGAGGATATTTTTCAACTCCTCAAAGAGTAAGAGAAAGTAGTAGACATTGCTACACTCTAATCTCAATGCATATCCAAAAGCATGATAAATTAGAAATAAAAACTAAATACCACATAGAGTGAAGCCAACCCAGAGTTCACTAAGGCCAATAAAGCCAAAGTAGTATTGGGGGATCAATCAACTACATATGATGAACTGGATATCACACTTGAGTAGTTTCTTGAGTCAAGAGAGTGATTTACAAGATAAAGACATGGAGAAATGAGATATTATGTAATACATTTGATGGCATTCAGTAATAGAGGCACACAAATAGACTAGATGAGTTATCACAAGAAGTCTAACAGAAGGTGTCACACACTAGGTCCATCCTCACAATAACAAAAGATGATGACATTTAGAATATTATGGGGTGCCAAGTCTCATTATGCACTATGATGACTATGGTGCAAGAAGTTATCACTAATTACATGATGTTTAATAAGGACTATTACCATTTGGATAGATCCATCATAGAAATCATCAAGGATCCCTAATTTATCCCACCAAACTAACTCCAACATAGAAAATCTACCACATCTACATAACCAACCATCCAAATGCAAAAAGTGCCTCCATCACTATATTTTGTAGCTATAAATACTTAAATAATAACTCTAGTAGCATCTTCTTAGTCTCCCTCAGTTCAAATAAAATATTATATGCCTCTACCTTATCTCTAGATACTATGCAAATTGTATTTTTTAAAATTTGAATATTTTTTCTAGTAAGGAAGGACTTAAGCATTAGGAACATGAATAGGTTGGTTAGAAACACATAAATGGTGGGCACATAGTTATGATAATCTATTTAAAACATGAAATGGTAGTAGATTGGTATGTTATTTAGTTGAAAATTTACAAGGGTAGCTAACTAGTGTGAAAGAGGTGAAAATTAGTAAATGACACATTGAGTGATTACCACAAGTAATATTTTGGATCAAATCCTTAGTGCATGCACTTTTCATAGCTCATACAAAACATATACTTCCTATGACTTTATCTTGGGATGATACAACTATTTAAGTTTAGGAAAGTGTTAATATTAGAATAAAATTATATATTTTTTGAGTGTAGATGCACTATAAGTGTGTGATGGATATCATCCTATATAATGTATTTCATTTTTTATGTATTTTACCTATGTATGTATTATAAGGTTATGTGGAATGTGAAAAAACCCCATTAAATATTGAGACAAAAGGATGGAATGTGAAACAACAATGCATTATAAATTTATATAAATAATGACAAGTTGTAATGGAAAGGAGTTCCAAAAGATAGAGATTTATATGGAGATTTGATAATGGTTTTCCCAAATTTCTTTTTATACTTGTTATGTGCATAGTGAATGTTATGTTTTGTTCAAATATTTTTAATCATTTAATAGTAAAAAATGTTCTATATGATTTATTCTATGGATAAATATGTAATTTTGATCCCAATAAATACTTGACCTATTTTATAAATATGTTTCTATTCTGAGTCTGTATCCTACTTCATACATTACCACAAATTAACTTGTTATGATGGATTTTCCAATAACCTATAATAATAATGAAGAAATAAGAACCTACAAAAGAAATATAAAATAATCAATATCACATTAAATAAAATATCTCATAAGGAAAAAGATAACTGGTCAAAACTGATGAAGAAAAAACAATCTATTTTTATCAGCCTTTAAAAATATGAGATTAAAACATAACACATGAAGGAGATCCTAAATTGGATAAAATTATAGATTTTTAGGATGAGTCAATAGTGTTAATAATGGCAGAACCATTAAAATAATATGAAGAGATGTTTCCCAAGAACTTCAAATAAATCTATGACATTAGACATGAGTTAAGAATAATGAAAATTCAATTAAAACTAGAAGAAAAACTTATTAGGGAGAGGCCTTTTCAAAAAAATCCTAAAAAGAAGATCAAAGTAAAGACATAAATTAATAAAATATTGGCCAAAAGAATTATATAATTAGTTGAATATATATAATGGATTAGTTTTATGGTTGTATAAAACAAAAAGATGGGAAAGATAAGAATATGTGTTGATTTTAAAGAGTTGAATAAATCTTGCATTCATGAACAGTTCCCAATGCCATTCATTGAAGAATTGGAAAATATTTCAAGAAGAGAGGCATATTAATTTAAAAATATATTATTGGAGTATTATCAAGTTTATATTTACAAACATGACTAACCCAAAACAACATTCACCATAGAATGGGGTTTGTTCATATATACAGTCATGTCATTTGGTATAAAGAATGTCCCAAATGTATTTAATCGAATCATGATCAATAATTTTAAATAATTTATCCATGAATTTATATAAGTATACTTGGATGATTTATTTGTATATGGTTTACTAAAATACCACATCTAAGCACTAAAACTCATGTTTTAAAGATGCCACATGATACAAATTGATTTTAATATGAAGACATGCATATTTTTGATGTTATTTGGAACACTGTTAGGTCACGTAATTTAAAAATAAGGATCGATGATTGATCCTCTAAAAAAAAAAAAATTAACTTGCTATTACCAAAAATACAAAAATATGTCTACATATTTCTAGGATACATATGGTAGCATTACAATTTTATTAGAGGTTATGTCGTGGGTAGTGCACCAATAGAGGAATTACTAAAAAAGAAAAATAATAAAGTAATTGATTGGAATAAATATTATCAGGACACATTTTAAAATTTGAAAACTAATATCTTTAATGCACCAATACTAATATTTATATACTATAAGGTTCCCTTCCACAAACATGTTGATGTGTTAGCAATAGCGATAGGTGTGGTATTGTCACAACTACAAGGTGATAGGGATCATCCAATATCCTTTGAAATTAGTAAATTAGCCAAAGTCAAACAAAAATATTATACCATAAGAAGAGAAACATTAAAAATGGTGTATTTAATTCAAAAAATTTGGCACTATTTACTCATTATACCATTTATTTTCCACATTGATCATGAGCCATTAAGATTATCCTAAATAGACCAGTGCTTTAGGGGAGAATATGTAAATGGTTAATATTGTTTCAATAATTTGAATTTAGTATCATAGTTAAAACTAATAAACTTAATAATAACCAAGATTATCTATACAAAATAGAGAATGGAGAGGATAAGTGGCCAATAGAGGATTAAGTACCACAAGAAAACTTATTTCGAATAGAAGTAATCTTAAAGGACAAGGAAACAATTACACAATGGTTGGTGACAGGGAAATTTAGAGAAGGATACTAAAAAATGGATAGGAAGAGATAAATTATTCAAGAATATCATTTTACATTAATTGAAGGTTCATCACACAATAATAGACATGATGAAATATTGAGTCAAGTAGTGATAATACATGAGTGACAAAATATAATTAAGAAAGCTCATGAAGGAATTATAGGTGGACACAATGTAGGAGAAGGAATCACACAAAAAGTAGTATTATCAGTATTATGATAGCCTAACATTTATAAAGACACCACATGCATGGCAGTGAGACATCTATTAAAGAGTAAAAAAGCCAAATGGAAGAGATGAAATGATGCTAAGACCAATACTCACTTTGAAATATTTATAATAGGAAATTGATTTTATTGGACCTATTAAACCTATGGGAAAAAGACCCCATGCCTAGTTCATCATAATAAGAATTAAATATTTGATATAATGGGATGAAGCTATACCAACCAAAGATTTAAAATAAATACCACTGAAAATTAATCTATGAGAATATAATTACACAGTTTGAATGTATTTTAGGCATAATGAGAGATAAAGGGGAAAACTTTGAAAATAAAACAATTACCAAATTATTAAAACATCTCTTGATTAATAATAACAAAAATGTACCCTACCACCCACCATAAAATGGAATGGCGGAATCATTCAACAAAGTTTTGAAGATGGTGTTGATGAAAACATGTAATCTAAATACCACAGACCAACACTTAAAAATACCTATCATGCTCTAGGCATACTACACTTATAAATGACTAATGAAATATTTCCCATTCATTTAATCTAAGGGTTGTAAGACACAATTCCTATGGAATTTTTTATACAAGCTTAAGAACTACAGTAGTATTTTGAATCAATGAATATAAATCACTCCATGAACGATTAATAAAATTGGAACAACTGAATGAAAAAATATTTGTATCTTTGTAAAATCAGTCTCAGTAGAAGAGATGTCAAAAATCATGGCATGATAATAATTAAAATTATAATGAATTTCATTAAGGATACTATCTTACATTATTATATTAAATATAAGAAACTAGGAAAACTAAAATTAAGATGTTTAGGACCATACATTGTTTCAAAAATATTACCAATCAAAACAATAAAAATTAGAACATTGGTAGGATTAGAACAAGAAGTGTTCATTAGTGGATCCTATCTAAAAATATATTAGACTGCCTAACATGAAATGATACCATAAATAAAAGACTAAGTTGATTCAAATAAAAATTAAAAAAATATCCCAAGTCAAAAATTGAGAATTGGTGGCTTGAGGATAGATAAAATATAAAATATCGAGTTGAAAACTAGAAAGTGATGGCTCAAGGATAAATAAAACATATAATAAAATAAGAAGAGTAGGAAGAATAACATTGGTCCTGTAAATCCCACTGGGTGAATTGAGCAAGGATGTCATGATGCCTTGTACCAAATGCCTAAGTTTTGGATCAATTGACTTTGCTACAAATACTTAGATAGAATAAGGAATTATGATTAAAATAAAAAACATCAAATAATAATAATGAAAAATGAAATAATAAATGAAAGTATCTAGGCATAAAAATAATATAAAATAAAAGCACATGACATTAAATAAGAAGTGGAAGTTAATAAGCTATAAATATATGACATTTAAGTAAATCATTAAAATGATGATTCACAAGAGATATGGTGAGATTGCATGTCAAGATACATGTAAGGTAATTCATGCAATGACATGAAGGGAGGTTAAACAAAAATTATAATAATGGTAGACACCACTCACCCAAATTAGTAAACAAACTTCAAGCATATCAAGACTCTAGAAAAATCATTTAATGACATAGAAGGTATAACAAGTGAGTAAGAATAGTGAAGATGGTATATCCATAAGTGGTTTATGGTACAACACTTTTGATCCCAAATCTAAAGATGTTCCACTCAAGGCCCTCATACTAAACCCATATGGTGAATTATCAACCATTCCACACCACATAGGGAACTTAGAAGACACATTCAATTATATACATACAAATTACATAAACATCAACCACACAAGCATTGAGGTAGATCAAAATGAGCTTATCCAAAAAATCCTAGACATAAATACATTGGAAGAAACCAACCAAGCCTGTAACTTACTACATATGTGTTGAGACCAAAATACCCCCCATTTTTTTATTTTTATAAAAGGGGACCCTTGTGAATGTTTCAAAACATATGTGTTCTAGATTGAATGTGAAAGGATTGTTCTCTCTTGAATTTTATAGGCAATTCAATTAAAAAAGACATGAGCCTCAGTGTATCTGGTTGTGATTATATTTCATAGACTAATGTTACTAATGATTGTATTTAAGGTGATTAGTTATATGTTTTATGGAGAAATCAAAGTTTCCTAAGTAGTAAACCCTAGGGTTTTGAATTCAAACATTCATAGAAAAAATCTAGTAGGAAAATTTTATTTCCTTTCGGTTAAACAACCCTCAGTCTAACTTTATATTAAGCTTCGACTATGTTTTTCAACATCACCAAATGTTAATATAAAATCAAGACTTGGACCTTTTTCCCTTTTAAAACTTGAGATCCCTTTTGGATTAAATGAGTCTTATTAAGGTTTAAGTGTCTTTATGTTTGTAAACATGAACAACTTTTAAATGTCTAAACCTTAGGCTAAACCTTTATACATATCAGGCCTTAACTTAAAACTTGTGCACTTTTGTAGATCTGATGCTTCTCACTCAATCTGAGATTTTGATCCAATAGTGTGAACCAAAGTCAACACCAAAAGGGAAACTAGTCAATATCAAGCACTCAGATTATGATCTAGCAGTCTTTGTTGCCTTGAAAGCTTTAATTTGATGGTACACATTGAACCCAAAGCCTTAGGAACTCCTGAAAGTCCAACGTATGGCACTTGATCATTGGACCAAAGTAATTCCATTGTCTTAAATTTTAGAATCTTTCTCCCATCATTTGACATCTGTGAGGACATATTTGACGTTATTGAACCTATCAAATTTAACCTAGAAAAATTTTCAAAGCCTAAGCAAAAGGGGCATTTATAAACACCCTTTCAAGGAATTTATAGCATTTTTACGTAGGAAAACTTAGCATAAAAAGTGTTAACCTAAGTTATTTTGTGTTTCTTGACATAAAAGACTTTAAGAACATCATTTTAACTCTAAGTTTATATAGTTATGGAACTGATTAAAAGGTGTGCATCTTTCAGGATCTAATGATGATCACTCGCTTGTTGGATTTGACCATTAAAGCTTAAAAACCCTAAGCCCTCTATAAATAAGACCCAAATCTGCTCAATTGATCACAAAATAATCAAAATAGTGTAAATAAATCCTAAAGCAAGTACCCTAGTGAAACCATTAGTGAAATTGAAAGTTTAATTTAGTTTCATCAATGGTGGTAGGTAGGCAACATAGAAAATGGAAGCAAAGCTTTATCTGACTTCAGATAATGAAAGAAAGATCTTCAAGGACACATAAATGGACCTAGCAACCTTGAATGTACATGGAATTAAGAATTGGTTTGAGTTATTCCTCCTTGTGGAGGAATTGTAACCAATTTCCTACGAGTAAAAGAGAAATGTTGTTGTGCACTAGAAATTTTTTGACCTAGTCTCAATTCAGCTGGCAGACCTTCACCATGCTACAACCAAACCAAAGGTAATGTATTATATCGAACTCCTTGCTCCCATTTTCATTAATTTTAGAATAGATGGGAAATGGATCATTTAATAAGGAAGTAATAATAAGGTTACAATCATAGCCACTATGGCCTTTGAAACTTTTTACAAGATCCCCTTGCCTCATGTTGATCTCTCATCCTTGAGAGAATGGATAAAGACCTAAAACCTATATTTAGTCCTCACACCTTGGTTAATCCAAGGATCCCATTTTTTTAGGTCCCCTAATGGTGGGATTAATATTATCTAGTTTAGGGAGGGCATTAGGATAGCTATGAATTTATTGAATAGAGCCTTTGGTGCCCCTTTCATTACTTATGTGAGTAAGGTCTGGGTATCTTATGTCTACTACATGTTGGAGTAGAACTTAACCCATCCCATTGGAGACCTGATAAGTTTTTTCTTGGACAAATAATTCACAAACATCAAGATAAGGACCTCCAAGTAATTATTTATGATGTCTTATCTCTTGGATTCACTTTTAGCCTTTGTTGATTTCCCTGACATCTAAAATTGGTCCCCTGATGGTAGAACCACTATTTATAGTCATTACTCCAAATTGCATATATTCAAATATAGGAACCACATGAAATTTATCTATGATGGTGTCTTCCTATCCATTTATGAGGTAATCACTAGTGTCCCTAGGCCAAGACTCCACCCTCAAATCAAAAAGCAAGTAGAAGCCATGGGAGATGTATGGTTCTATTCAGATTGCACTATATTAAGAATAGAAGGAATTATGACTTAACCCTACTAATTACCATTCATGTACCTAGTAAAATTTTAGAGTAAGAGACTACTTATCAAATCATCTAAGGAGTGGATGGGGTATGCAATAAAAATAAGAAGCCTTAGGTCCACCCCTTTCCACTAGATATTAGTAGGATTGTGATCAAAGATTAAAAGTAACTAGAAATTATGGTGATCCACAAGAATTATTTTGGTTTCCAATTGGATCAACTTAAGTTGTGGGACCCTAATGATAGAGTGGCCAACCACATCCAGGATAAAAAGATCCTAAAGACTGATTAAAAACATCAACCAAGTATGGGAGATGGTATTTACACAAAGGTGAATAACTTTGAAGAAGTCTTATCTAGGGTTAAGGGCTACAACATCAAATTAGAGCATACGCTGGTTAGGGATAATAAACCCTTAGGAGAGATATGGAAACTACATCACTTACACTATCAATTGTTTTTAGGACCATCTAGGATTGTTCATTAGGAGCCACCTATTGGAGGATAATCTTCTAAGCCCCAATAAGTATAATTAACAAAGCCATCCTAGGTTGGGTAACTTGAGGATATAAAAGGAAAGGGTAAAGTTGTGATTGAGGATCCCAAGATAGATCATAGATTTAGTGAAGGTCATTAACCTTAGGAATCCCTATAGATGCCTTCTTCCCAAGTGGAAATCATTATCATGATTGCCCAGGAGGTAGGAGAAATAGTGGAAAGTGTTGTTGTTGACATTACAACTGCCTATGGTTCTGATAGGGAGGAATATCCCTTTGATGAAACAAGCAAGGGTTTAATTCCATCAGATGGAGGAAAGAGACAAGAAGAATTGGCCTTGGTTCCCCTAGCATCTAGAAAGAAGCTTATGTTAACCTTCACTCACCCTACTAGTGAAGTTAACCTCTTTAGTGATGAAAATCCTATTTATTGACTAGCCATTCCTAACTAGTTTGTTTATGGGAAATTATAGAAAATCCCATCTCTTTCTCCATCATTATCTTTAAATTGAGTTGTCATAGATGTTCAAGACAATATCAAGCCATGGATCCAAGTCATTATGAACAGACAAGCAGAGAGAAGGATCCAAATCCTTCACAATAAGGAAAGCCAAGGGATTAACACCCCAGGGGCCTCTGGTAGTTCAAATGTAGAAGTGCCTGAGCATATATATTTAAAGGAGTCTAAGCCAAAGGTTCACTTCAATATAAACACATCAAATCTTGAGAGAGTAGTGACAAAGAAGGCTAATATTAGTATTGAGGAGTTCACCTTTTAAAAGGTGGAACCATTTGTGGGCTTAACTCCCATTCATGGGCAAAAAATAGGAGAAAATATTATCTTTTAGGAGGATGTAGCTAGTTTGGTAATGGCACAATCAATAATGACTTGGCCATAATCTAAGGAATGAAGTAAAGGATCCTCAACTTGGAGAAAGAGAAGCAAGATTTAGAGGCTTAGGTCCTAATTTCAATTCTTGAGGACATATTACAAATGATGAATAAATATTTATTGGACACATTTAAGAATTTAAAGAGCATCAAACTTAGATTAAGTGCTCTAAACCATCAAATTGAAATGGCACAAGCCTTAATCATCCAATGGAAATATTCTCAAGCTCAGATGATAGAACTCATCAAGTTGCATAGGACAAAGTAGGCCCTAGATTTAAAGATTATCAAGCTTAGAAATTTAGATATCCTCATGGTAGTTTTGATGGATAAGCAAGAAGATTTGATCACCTAGTACAATAATGTTGACAAATTCATAAAGGAAGACAAGGAATTGGTAACTAGAATGGAGAAATTTTTTGGGATCCTATTAGACAAACCTTCTCAAACCACTTCTATGAACTTAATCAGTGATGGAGAATTTAAGCAAAGAGTTGGTTTGCACATCTAGGACATTGGAGATAATCAATTCCATTCTTCCAAGGACAATCAGAATATCATTGACATCATTATTATTTTAGGGAAGTAAATTGCAAAAGTATAATATATCAAAGAACTTATGTCTAAGGCTGATAGTGAATTTGACAAGTTAGCAAGTCAAGAATTGGATTGTCTAATGAAGCCTGTAGTGGATTTTAAGTTAATTAAAGAGCAATACAACAAGGTGAAAGACTTCCTTAGACAAGGATAATTAAAATACCCACTAATGTAATTTGTAAAAGATTTTTTTTTGTAAAATATATGCTAGTCTGTTAGCATATACTTATTCTTGTCAAGATGGCATGAAAGCCTTTCGCATTGTGTTTTTAGATCAAGGATGGCTATCCTTATCTTGCATGTGGATATTTTGAGAAAGTTAACCTATTAACCACCTATGTTTCCTATAAATAGGTAGTTGCTTACCATTTTTTAAGGGGAGAGATTTTGATCAATTATATACCAGGAGCATTTAAATAATTAAGGAATTTTGAAAATATTGTTTAGAGAGTTTGTTAAATGTCCATGTCATCTCTCAATTGTAGATTGTCATTTTGAGTTTGAATGATTATCCTTATTTTGAGTCACATTCTCAATCAGAAGGTTTTTGATTTATGCTAATGCTAGATTAACTATAAATATCTCAAGTATACTTCATTTTATTTGCTCTGTATTTAGATGTGCTTAGGTTATTCAAACCATAGTAGAAAACATTTAAAGTAAACTTGTTTCTTACTTATGATTTATACATTTCCTCTAAATTTTCCATAATTTATGATGTAATCTGAGTTCATGCTATTTTATATCATAAATTAGTTTATGTTTTCTCAAATTAATTAGAATTATGTCATAATATTTGAGATGAAAACTTGCAATCACGTTTCATTTCTACCTTACCCTTCTCTTTTCTTATTTTTATCAAGACTCACTTTAGCTTAAAGATCATTGTTAATATTCATTTAGATTAGTCCAAAAATCACCACATTCATAAATATCCAAAGATTTAGACCTTGGTGGCTGCCAACCACTAAACCAAACAAATATCATGGATAGTTCCCATACTCTACTTCTATTCCACCATAGACATCAAAGAATTATCACAAATTGCAACTCATGCCTTGGATTTTTCAAATCTTAAAATGAGAACTGTTCATCAACACTGAAGAGAACATGTGGTACATTTTGAGGCATCAACAATACGAAACTTGATGCATGTGTTAAGTTCCCATACTTCTAAGTAAACACCCACACCATCCAAATTATACTACACTATTTTCATAATGACATTTTGTTCTAGGAAAAACCACACCACATTACCATAAAAGACATTTAGCATGTCATGAAATTGATGAATGAGGGGTAGAGAATTAAAAAATATGGAAAGTAAGGATCTAAAAAAGTAAAGGAATCCACCCAATGCCTAAGTACCATCACAAATAAAAGGGCCATCACCGTCACTTCCATCAGAAACCCAATGATCCTTTACATAGTAAAGGTGGTTTCATTAAAAGGATGCCATTAGCCCTAAAATTAGGATGGTTTCTTTTGATATGATATATTTAAATATAATGTATGACCTCTTCTAGGGTTTGCTCAACCATTGCAATGTTAATGCCAAAAAATAAAATGGGGCAAGCATGATTTATTATATGGCTCATTAATTATGTGCTTAGTAATGTATTTTATGAACATTCTCCTCAAAGTATATATAGAAGTTCAATAGACATAAGGTAAATATATAGATGAACAAATTAAGACCCATATCGATTCCATTAGGCTAGAAGATCGAGTATGAATTATAACACAAAGGGGGGATAGATGAAGACAAAAATTAGTTAACAGAGCTCATATCTTTAGAGAAGTTGTCAAAAATCATGCAAATGAATTATCATTCATGGTATATAATAATTTTATATATATCCACCCATTTAAGTTACAAAATAATATTATATCCCCACTTACATATGAAGTCTCAGATGACCAAGTTAAGCAATTTATTTTCATCATCTAATCATTTCCAAAATTATTTGGGAAGCCAATACCACCCAATATCAATGCCACACTAGAATAAGTTTTGGTAGAAATACATGTCCAACCACAATATGACATCGATATAGAATAAAACGCAGAGGCTATAGAATAAATTGAGGTACTCAACCCAAAAATTGTAAGTTTAGGGATCTCCACTAGAAATTCCACCTCCCAAAAGACCAAAATAATTAAATAAGAGTAAAATTCAATGTCTCCAAATTGAAAGAAATTTTGGAAGACAAAAAAATCAATTTATTAGAGGAAGAGGTAGAGGATGAAGCATAATCATGGGACAATATAGAAACTACATAGAGTCATATAGTTTCAAGTCAAGCCAAAAAAAAAGTAGAGTAAATAAAACAAGGATAAATAGAACAAGAAGGTGAAAAAATAATAATAGAGGAAACTATGACCATGACATTGGCCAAGGCACAACATGACATTTGTAGAGGTACATCGACTAAAAGTGGAAAAAAAGTGGCAAGAATAAACAAAATAGAAATATAAATTAAAAAAGGAATAAAAAATGAAAATGAAAATAAAAATAAGAAATGAAAAAAAATAAAAACTCTAACAAGAGAAAAGAGAGGTCCAATAGAGAGAAGTCACTAAACAAAAAATTAAAAAGAGGCACAATAGGCCCAACATAAAAAAGAGCCGAAAGAAAAAATTATTTAAAATGAAATATTTGAAAAAGATATAATTGAGAAAGAGAAAACAAGGGAAGAAAGATTCGAAAAATAAAAGGCTAAGAAATAAAAAATAGAAAATGAATAAGTTGAGAAAGAGAAATTAGAGAAATAAAAAATAGAGGAAAGAAAAAGAAAGTGGAAATAGAAGACAAAAATAAATTAAAAAAATAAGAAGCTGCATATAAGACTACATAAATCCAATACACGATATCCTAACACCCTACTCCTGACTTCCAAACTCCATCCTCCATTCTCACATACCAAGTCACCCTACTATCCACCTTAAAATCCATTTTGTCTACTCTAATACTCACTCCAAAAAAATCACTTACACAAATCAAGACCATATTGGCCAAAATACAAAATATTATCACCTTTCAATTGGTAAAAGGCATGATAGATCCCACACCTCAAGGAACAATGATCCACTTGGATAAACTACCTCCAATTCAAAAATAACATTTGGGAACCATTTTCTAGGATAGTTCCCATCAAGATTGGATAGAAAAATATGTTATCCTAGAAGAGGCCATTTAGAAACTAAAATGAGCATCTCCAAGGAATGACCACAATATGATGCAAATCCAAAATGGATGCTATAAAAATGCCTTCATGAGATATCCCAAAATATAACCCATAATCAAACACTTTTAAAGACAAAGAAGCAAACAATAAGGGAAGTTATGGTTCAAGAATTTAAATCCAAACATAATGTTAAGGATTTAGAATATAATACTCAACACTAAAACAATATTTAGACACATATTATGTCCATTTGAAAATCAATTTCAGATGCCACCACATATTTTACATAAACTCTTGGGTGGCCAACAACACAAGAAGAAAATAAATATTTAAATGCCTTGGAGGATAAACTCAATCAAGCCACAACCAAATATGACATCATCAAGGATCCAACTAACACAAAAAGGAAATAAATTTTAGACTTTGGGTATTATTTCCACTCAAAAAATTAAAAAGGGGTAAAATCATGTTAGATTTAGATGAACAAGATGGTCAAACAAATCAATATATAGAAATTGGAACAAGTTTCCATGTATGTTAATAAATTTTACAAGTCTATTGATAGTAATAGCCCACCACAAGAAATTGTGGAATTAATTTAGGAAAATATTATGATAAAATAAAAGACACAATAGGTAGGTGGATACCTGACCAAATGGACATCATTCAATAAAAGTTTGACAATAAAATATCAACAATTTTTACAAAAGGATAAGAGCCCCTAGGGTTGTGGTATTATTAATTTTGATTATCTCAAGGATGAGACAAATTTTAAGTTTGGGGATGATGTTTATAGGATTATTCATTTATAATTTAGTATAAAAATAAATCATGGAAACTTATGATCATACCGTGATATAAGGCATCTACAAAAATCCTTCACTGTGTCAACATTACTTCGTGGCATCTCACTGAGTAGAGAAAATATGGATAGCCATGACAAAGAGATGTGTTTATTGACATTTTTAATTTAATATTATATTTAATCTTAATATCAATATGATGGAAATATATCACATCATGAACATGCATACAATCATATGCACTTGTATTCAATACCTATGAATTAATATAAATTGAGTTATGCATCATTACCTATGTTATACATTGTCAATTTTTTGTTAAGTCATGATTAATTTAGGATATATGATAGAGTAATGTATAAATAATATATCTCTTATGAATTAAACACTAATTTGAGATATTCAAATTATTGACTTATGACCTAGCATTGAGTTGATGTCAATAACAATTAGTGAAATATGAGTATAGGTAGAGGGGGAACTTACACTTGTGAACTGTGATAAAAAATACTAAGAAACCCTTCCATGATATTTTGTGAAATAGTGTGATGAAACATTATAGGTGTTTGTTCATGAGTGATTTTTCTCACTCCTTTATTATCCTATTCGTTTGAGTTGACCACTTATTTTTTCATGACCATTTGTTATTCAACTAATTTTCTTAAAACCCTTAATTTATATTTTACCTCATCATCAAAATAATCAAGATGATGATGATGATGAATATGATGATGATGATGATGATGATGATGATGATGATGATGATAATAATAATAATAATAATAATAATAATAATAATAATAATAATAATAATAACAACAACAACAACAACAACAACAACAACAACAACAACAACAACAATAACAATAATAATAATAATAATAATAATAATAATAATAATAATAATAATAATAATAATAATAATAATAATAATAATCATAAACATATTGATATTCCTACTACTATGAGACTTGAGAAATGATTCCATTTTACCATGATGACCCCACCTCCTAAATGTTGTACTTTGGAAACCAAAATCTTGAATGGGTTGTGCCATAACTACCACTATGGGGAAGTTCAACATCACATGTTTTACCAAGACTAGAGTTGAATCATGATGAAATCCCATGTTTTTTTATTTCAAGTTTCTTAAAAATCCATGTACACACTGTAAACAAAATTCCATGATAATTAACCTATCAGGGACATAGTAAGGTAATGTATGATGACCCTCTAAAACACACTCTATTATCATTTTTGTTGTTCTTGGATACAAGGACCATGTTCATATTTCCCTTGAAATCTTTATTGAAATGAGAGGCATGGGTTCCTTATGTATTTGATTATAGACTGCATGATAAAAATAGTTGTAGATGATAGTGTAATATTCATGATATTTTTATCCATACAAGTTATTGAATACCACATGTAGAGGGGATTTTGAATGGATATTCCAATTAGTGAAGTAAGTTTCATTAAAATTGAGATAAAAATAACATGTGTGAATTAAACAAGAGGCCATTTATAAATTCTTACCCCACGTAGTAATAATGATTTTTTTATAAGTTGAAGGGAATTATTTCTCCTAAGTTTGGCACAAAATATTTTGATTAGATCATTGAAAAAATAGGTACCCAAAAGAGGTTTACATGCTTAGTGTTTGGAGATCCATATAGTTAGTTTAGGGAAATCATGGCCAATATTACCCCATGCCTAAATCTCTTCATAGTATATTGGCTCACATTTTTTTGTTTACCCAATGATTGGGGTTAACATACCATTATTTAAACACCATTACTATTTTCAAACAAAGCCTTTGCACAAACATTATCATATTTGAAAAAAGGTTTAAGGAGATTATATATTTCCATAAAATTTATGCTAGTTATAATTTATATTCCATTTATTATATGGGAGTGAATCATAACTCTTTAAAGAATACAAATTTTGCATGTATATTTGATTAGATTTTGATAAGGGAATATCTATGGTTTAGTTTCTACCACATGTGGGCTAGATGCATTAATAATCTTTATATTTTATATGTACTCTATCATAGCTTTAATGGATCTATTGTTCAATACAAATCCCTATAAGTTTTTTATTGAATAGAAAAAATCACTTTAATTATTCATCTAGACAATCTTGAGAATGTACATAATGTCTCTAAATATTTGCATTGGTGCCAAAGTGGCAACCTTATACATTGTTTTTAGATTCATTATCCTTACCTATACTATGAATCCTTACTTGATGAATTTATTTGGCTATGAGTTATATTTATATTGTGAATTATTCTTGAATGAACTCAAAAAGTGTTTGATCAAGTTTCCAACTACTTTATCAATTATGAGATTTAAATTCTTCGAGTGTGATTACATGTCATCTACTTTAAATATAAATATACTAATAATATTTAGTACAATCCTCATAAATAACCCAATTTATTATGTAAAATACCATTTAAATCCTCACATTCAATTGTTTTAGCCGTTATTGATCTTTTCTAGACATGATCTAGTGGTTTTAGGACATACTAATCACATATCACACTATTTCAGACTCCCTTTACTCTTTTCACACCCTTGTAGTTGTGGTATGAACATCACTATTGGGGTAAGATGAAAATTATTATTTTAACTAAGGTATGATTGACTTGGGATAAACCCTAGTTATATTAGTTTAATTAGGTTAGGTTAATCACCTAATCCTATTTTATCTCTATATGATTGGAACTATTCCTTTAGTGACTAGCACATGTGACAAAATTTCCTTATCACCTCATTAAAAAGGTTGGTGAAAGTGGGAAACCTTTAATATTAAAATAATTATGCTCCTTATCTATAAAAGAAGGGATCTCCCTCTCTTTATGAAGTGGGATGTTCTATATATTGTTTGGTTTATACTTTAGTGTAGGGTATACAATAAAGAGGTATTGTTGTACCCAAATCTCTGTGTTTGTTTCTATTTGCCTAATAAATGTGAGTAGTGTCTAGGTCAATGTGTAATCCTGGGTAGGGTTATAAATTTTGACATGGTATTATAAAAATAATTGTAAGTTAAATTAATCAATTTGGATGTGTTTTTATGGAATGTGTACTCTAAGTTTGTTTTGGGGTGATTTACTCCTTGCTAGTGCATTTGGAAGGGTCTAAAACCCTTAGGGTGACTATAAACTTAGGGTGCAATTTTTTTAGGGTATTTTTTTTAAATTTGGGAGTATTATTAATTTTGGTAGGGGGAATTCACTATAAGTGGAGGGATTATTATTGTAAAAAATAATTATTCAGATGTTTTGTAAGTTTGGTGGCTTTATGTAAGTTCATCCATAACCGCATCTTTTTCCAACTACTCATGCATATTATGATAAGATATGATGATTGAAGACTTATAAAAATCCCCAATGGTCACAAATTTTATCTAAACACCACTACCTCAACATATCTTAGCCACTACTTATCCACCAATAGTTATTATGCGTAAGCTCTCATAGTAAAATGACAACACCTACACTTATCCCCTATATTTAGGTCATTCCCATATATAATTACCTCCATTGGTGTAATATAGAAGTGAAAAATTCTCCACCTTATATATCCATCATCAATATACCTTCGACATTACCATACATAACTTAGCTACTATTATAGATTTCCATTCCTAGGCTACTTGACATGCCTTTCTTTGTTTCTCTTGAACTCCTCCTCTTATCGTCACTCCAGTGTCTTAAAAAACTAACCTTCCTTATGATAATAGACGCTTGAGACCTATGAGATTCATACTATTCATGCCACAATCCCATTAAATAATAACTTACACATCCCCAAACCATTCAACTGCAACTATTTATGATTATGCCACAGGGAAAAAACCATCCTTGGTAGTTTTTTTTAAGGATTCAAAAATGTCAAATTGTTTTTTTTTCAAATGTTGTATGAATAAAATTGAATGGCATATTATATACTATATTTTTTTAATCAAAACCTTCTATGGTCACTTAAATTCAAGGGTTGAAATCCCTTCGACTTATTTATTTTTGACCAATCTAGTTTTGAAGTTTTTCTAATGAGGGATTATGTTCTAAGGGGGAATTTTCCCTAGAAATTGGAGGGTTGATTTAAAAACTAGGAAAGATTTTTTTAATAAAAAAATATTTTTCTTCACTTAATGGGGCCATTTTATAAATAATTACAATTGGGGGCCTTTTTCTAAAAGGGTATTTTTTTTCCAAACAAACACTTTGTTTCATATGGGGCCAATTTGTATTCTTAAGGGGGAAATTTTTTTTGGGTAGGGGCTGAAATTTTTTAATGGGAGACCATTTATTAGTTCATGAGAGACTTAGTGGGCTTATTTTTCCCAATTATATTTTCATTACCCAAAGATTAGAGGGTGATTATAACATGGTAGGAGACTATGTCCCCCACAAAAGCTTTATTTTTATTTCCACATTATGTGCCCCTTTTTTTGCCAATGAAGTTCCATAGGGCCATTTTCATTGATCAAGACTTCATTTCATATGCCATTTTTTAAAAAACACATGATTTTCCGTATGTTCTGATTTCATAGTCAAATTGCATCTATTTCACATAGTTTTTTCATGAGATAACTGTTGACCAAATTTGAATTTTAGTCAAATTAGGTCAACCCCTACATATTTAAACTTTTAAAAAGTTACCATATGTCTAATAGGGTCTCATGTGTGTCTAAATACCTTACCTATCCTTGCTCTAGCCTTAGTCTAAGTCCATCTTCTTTGTGCTAGTCTAGTCAACCAAAGTCAACCTTGGTAAAACATGGTAAAAGGCTAAAATTATTTTTAAAATGTCCCAATATGGTAATTTATGTGTTCTAAAGTGGTCATAAGTCATAAATTGGTCCTTTACCATGTCTCATAAGCAAAAAATGTCATTTTATCATATTTCTAGCTCATTTTATGACTTGTATAGTTTGTCAAAGAAGAAAAATTGTCACCAAAGAATTTTTAAACATGGAGGAGGTTAGATCATATTAGGAGGTAGTCAGATTTAGTTCAATAAGTATTTTCATGCAAAAAGAGGTAGTTTTTCCTTAATTTTAGGCCCTTAATGGCACGTGTATGGACTTGGGAAGTCCACCTTCAACTTAAAATGTGGGAATATACCTTTTCATATTCTTAAGACCTTTAACATGATTTTTATGTAGAGTTTTTATCAGATAAATCCGTATTTTATTCCTTTTCTTCTTTCTTGCCTTCACAAGCCAAGAAGGGTCAACTTTGCATGCTTGATACAAGTCGTACAGGTGGATTTGGGAGGAATAATCTTGGGGGCTGAAATGAATCTGAGTCAAATTCATTTTCATGACAATAAGTCTAAGTTTCATGTCCCTTGATTTATGAAGCATTACTAAAAATCTAGGCAGCTTTTTATGCTTCTTCATCCATGAGGGGTTTCCTTTTTGAGCTAGTTTCTAAATAATTTAATTTGGTTTGATGAATTTGATGGTTTAATACATGTCTTATGTCCTCTCCATATGTTTTCTCATCATATTCTTGGTTTTGGAGTTATCAAATGCCTAAGAAGCCTCTTCTAGGCTTGTTTTTGGTCATAGATCATCCTTGTTGCCTTTTGCTCAAAATATGCATCTATAAGTGCCTTGAATCAATGTTTTAACATTAAGATGAAGGAATGAAAGGTTTTTTTAGATGTTTTTAGTATTGACAATGCTTTTGAAGTGGTTTGAAACCCTTGCCCTTGCATAGTCTTGCTCCTTCTATGCCTCTGCCTCCATAACACAATCAAAACAATCATCTATAGGCCCTAATGATGTCATGCTTATGTTAAGAGAGATGTAATTTTGCTCCAATTACATAAAATTGTATAATATGCATCAACATATCTAAGAAAGCCTTTCTTAGGCTTTTTTTGGTCTTACATAACCTTCACTACCATGTATACAACTAGTATACACCTACGGGTATAAGCTATAGAGCTTCAGAGGTGTTGTACAGAGAGAGATGGTTGATTAATTTTGGTATTCATGAAGAATTTGAGGTTTTATGTTATAATATAATCATGTTTATGACCCTTGGTAGCCTACTAAGGGATGAGGAATCATCCCATAGCAAATTCTAAGTTTTTAGGACCTTTGTCCCTAAAGGAACCAAACAAAGGTCAAGGAGGTTTTATAAATGCCCTATACTTTGTTTTATAAAATAATTATAACACATAAGTATGATCATTTTTTATTCCCATGATAATAATAATAATATGCTAATTTTGAGAGGAAAGGATCAATGGAAGTTAATCATTTAAAGGCCCAAAGGTGTCCATGAAAGCACTAAATTCATTTAGTGTTCTCTACAGATTTGAGACCAAAAGAGGACTTTCTTTCAACCAAAATTGAAAATTAGGATTGTTTTACATATATAGGTGATTCAAAATAGTTAAAGTGTTACTCATGGATTGGTAAATCATAAATGAAGATAACACTTGGTGTGGCTACTCCAAAAACTCATACCCTATCCGTACATAGTGCAAAATGCTTACCTATAGCTGGGAAAGTTGAGAATGACCTAAATTAGATGCATAGTTGGTGTTTAAGGTAAATTTTGGAGAAATAAAATATAATAAAGATAATTTATTCCAAGGGGCTCATAAAAACCTTAACTCACCTAATACAAAATCTAAAAGCATGCAATCCACATATAGGTTAGTAAAATAAAGTGTCTCAGTCCATCTACAACCAAGCACGTAAATTACAGGATTTGATGTCTTGATGGTGTTGAAGGGTATTCAAGGCATGAAATAGGTGAAATTAAAATATTATGACCTTAATATAATTTTATAGGATGTATATACACCTTACACATGATTTCATGAGATCACCTACACCTACAGGTAGGGGTAAGCTGACTATCCCAGTTAGTAAGCAAGTAGTGACAAATGAGAGTGATATTCCTAGAAGTTGGTATAGTATAAAAATAAAATAAGGGAGTAAAATAACTATGAGATGAATTTAAAGGATTTTATAAAGGCTTTCAAACATTAAATAAATTCAAGCTAGGCATTGACACCTATAGGCAAGGAAGGAAGAGGAATTGTCACAGTTAGTCAAGCAAGAAGGACTCACTTTACAAGCTTAGGGAGCATAGGATATGTTTATAGTGATAAAAGGTTGTGAATTATTTATAAACATGTAAACCATGATGATATAACCTTTAATTAAATCTTACCAATTCAAATTCACCAAGGAAAGGAGCTCAAAAACAAGCAATCACAACCCTTATGCCCTGCCTACAGACAATCTACTCCCATTAAAGTCTGATTTGGAAATTTATAGTTTTGGATCATCAAATATTGGATTCAGAGGATAAAATTTGGTATGGAACATCCATAAAAATTTATTAAAACCTTAAAATGGTTTTTTGTGAGGAAAAAATAGGGGAAGTGCCCCCTATTTTGTCTCAGATAGGGGGCACTTTCCCCTTGCACCAAAACTTGGAACTTTGAAGTATGGGCTAAGATAGTGAACCAAAAGTTATGTAAACCATGAAATATGATTTTAAAAGTTTTAACATGACTATTTAATCATGAAAATAAAAAAATTTAAGGTTTGAAACTAGACAGGATGGTATGGACAACTAGATTAGTAGGCAGACCTAGTGGACAAGGTGCAAGCCTAACCTCAAATGGGGGGTCACTTATATTTTCAGCTTTTGGAAAGAATTAAAATGAATTGGATTATGTTAATTAGGGTATAAATTATATTTTAAAACTATGTAAGTACATGGAAAGTGTCAACAAGGGTCATTTTGCTCAAAAGTACAGAAAGACCTATTAAACAAGGTTTAGACCTAATTTCAAAAGGGAGGGTCTTTTCATTTCTATCTCTTAATGAGATATTATGATGATTTAAACATGTTTATAAGATTTTTTTAGAGTTTTTGGATCCTTTTTTTTCATACAAACTCATTAGGAAGCTATTTCTTAGCTTGGAGATTCTCAAACCCTACATATTATATAAAAATGACTCAAGTGGCTATCTTGGATCTTCTCAAAAACTTTGCATGGGACCTTAGCATGATAAATGGAGTTATGGAGGGTCACTAATAATACCTAAATGGAATTTAGATATAACTTAATTATGGGATCTTAATTAAAAAATGCTAAGACCATATGCCTCTATAAAAACCTCACAAACCCTCTTTCAGACTCGATTGGGGAAATGTGGTAATTAAAGCTTCCAAATGGAGAGTAAAGGAAATGGAACTAATTTTAAGTGATATAGTACTCTCTAAGGAACCTACCCATGAAATTGATATATACCTTACCTATACATAAGTGGTATAATAGGGATTATTTTGATAAATTTGTGTGTTTTTTAGGCATGGAGAAATTTCAAAAGATGCAACCAAATTTGGGAGATATATTAGGAATTTTTATAAGTCATCATGTTCATATATTGAGTTATCTAATCTCCCAAGTGTGCCTACCATCTTCTTCATCTCAGCTAGTCATAGTGAATGAATAGTGAACACTTAGTGAAAATGGTGAAAATCTAATTAGGAAGCATTTTAAGGCTTGATTCATTAAATTTATGACTTATAAAATATTTAAAGGTGTCATCCCTACTTGTGCATGGACCAGATTACAAAATTTGGATGGTTTTGGGTGCCAAGTGTGAGAGGTGTATGAGAAGGAGTCATTTTATAATTATTTGAGATGATTGCTCATAGATAGAGGAATAGGAATTATTGAGGACCAATACAATTAATGTGAGGGATTTTTGATAACCCCTACCCTTCATATAAATCATCATACTTGACCCTATTTAGTGGTGAGGTATTTTTGTGAAGGAAAATCATGAGGGTAGTTTCTTGTTCAAGTAAAGAGAATCTACGCCACATATGGAGGAGTTAGTTGAGTTGAGGGACATTTGTCCTTATTTTCCTTATAGGACTTATCTAATGCCTAATTATATGACTATAATAACTCTTTATCCTTTTTGTACAAGTGTCTTAGTGACTCTTGAGCTTCACTTTCTCTCTCTTCTCTCATAATTGCTATAAATTTTGGCCTTTTTGGCTATTATATGGATCTTTCCACTTGGGTATGGAGAAAATTTGACTTAAATTAATGAAGAATGTTGTTTTACCTCATTAAATATTTCAATAAGTGCATGTTTTAGTTTTTTTCTTATGCAAGTGTATTTTACTTACCTTCACATGTTACTCTTTCTAGTGCCTTGTGTGAATTAAAAGCTCTCTTTTGCAGGTCATCAAGAAGTGTCGAATGTGGATTATAGGTATAGTGAGTAGTTAATTCATTATTTTTTCTATAAGACCTATTATCTAAGTCATCCTAGCCTAAGTTATCTTCAAGACCCCATGCTTGAAACATTGATGTAGAAGAGGAGTGTTGAATGGGATGAAGTATATATGTGGGATTCTCCTTGGTTCCAAGTGCATTGTAAGTGGTGTGAGTGGACCATCTATTTGGTGTATCAAATCCCCTAGATTAGATTTTTTTTATTTATCATTATCTCTTTTCACAAACAAAAATTTATTAATATGTTTGGTATATAGTGATACATTAAGGGAACTAGCCCTAATCTAGAGATCCACTTCAAATTTGGGTCATCCACAACCCTAAGGTGGTTCTATTGTGCCACTTGAACAAGGAGAGACTTGTCATATCCTCAAGGGGTGTAATTTCAAGTGAAAAAAATAAAACTTTTATTATATGAGAGTTTCAAAACCCATTTATCATTAGGTTATTCATTTATTTGGGGCTTATTTCTTAGGAGATCTTATTCTAGCACACTTATAGTTTGTGTCATGTTCTTTGTGAAGGACACTTTTTCAACACACCTATAAAATATATTGATATTTTTTTTACAAAATTTTAACCCAAAATTGGATACTAATTATCATTTATCCTTTATCCTAATTTTATTTTGGCATCATTTATTTTCAACCACATGTTTTTTTGGTTCTATGCATGTGGGTAGTTCTTATGTAATGAAAATTCATGTTTTTTCTCACTTTATACAATGTCCCCAACATCATCTCCAAATGAAATTTTTTGGTTTATTTCCTTTTTTTTTGAGTTTTAGGTAGGTATTCATGGTTTTTAGTATCTTATAAGAATCATTTATAGGTATTATTTATTCTTTAAATTTGAATTTGGGCCTTCTAGGCATTTTCCTGCCCGAATACCCAATTCAAGATTTTGAAAACTTATTTTTAGTTTTGGGGTATTTGGCATAATTTTGGTAGGTAATAATGATGGATTTTGGTCTGATTATGTGTCTAAAGTTTCTTAAGATGTATTTTAGTTTTTTGGTCACCTTTTTATTCTCTTTTTCTATGTTAAACCTATGGTCTAGTTCAAGATTACATTTGTTCATGCAAAAGCCTACATTGGAGGCAATAATGAAATAGTTAGATTTTTTATAGGATTATATAAATATTTTAAGGTTTAAAATTAATGATAATTAATTGTATTAATAAGGTTTTAATATATATAAAATGAGAGATGAAGTTCAGATCACAAAGAAGAAGACTATTTTATCAAGAATCTTGTATATGTTTATGAAAGACATAAATATCAATGCATGAGAATAGCTTTTCAAAAATGTTTTGATTGAATGTATCATATTGAAAAGCATGATTAAATTTTAAATATTTAATTTCTTGATATATTAATAAAATATTGGTCATATACATGTAGATAAAAGATAAACTTAGACATAACACTGTTCTATGTTGTCACCATCAAGATTTTGGTAAAGTAAGGTGATTCTTGCATTCTCATCAGGATATTTATAATATAAAGTTATTAAATAGAGGTTATAACTTGATAAATTTTTGTTTAAGTCTCATAATTCCAAGAAATATCAAATCTTTATCAAAACTTCCAACTCTGCTCACATATGCCTATACTCTACATTTTGAGTATTGTTTAGGTAAGATTTATAAGTTTTTGAGTCTTTTTATTATTGAATATTATTTATTTAAATTATTGAGTTAGTATTAGTAATTTATATACCTAATACATTTATATTGAGTCCTTGAAACATTAATTTTTCCATGGAATGCTTCCATTTTACCTCTCTTGGCCGATGTAGAAACCTAATATAGGGTTTTAACCATTTCTTGGTTCAAATATCTGGACATTGAACTAGACCTTAAATATTTACCTAGAGATTGAATATAATAGACTCAAAGTGAATCACACATTTTATATAAGTATTGGCATGTGTGAATCCCTTAAGATCCATAACTCAGTTTTAAGGCCTAGGAGACCTAATTGAGGCATAATTGGTAGAGAGTTAAGTTGATTTTGTGCACTTATTTTGAGAGTTGGTTCACAAAACTTATTAGAGAGTAAAATAAGGATAATGGGTATCCTAAATAGGTCATTTTTTAAAAACCCTGTGAATCTTTTTAAACTATTATATTTGTCCATTTATAAGGCTATAAGAAATATACCTAATTGATAGAAAGGTCTTAAAAACAAAGGATTTCCCTTAATAATTAGTTTTGAAACTTATTGTGTAGTAAAAATAAAATAAAGGGTACTAGGAAATAATATTTGTTTGATTTGAAGCCTTATATACTTGTTAAACCATCCAAAAAGGTGTTTAAAGAGGGTTATTAAGCTAGAACCCTGATTGAGGAAAATTAATCAAAGTTGTTTCTTACTCTCCCTCTACATCAAATCAGTATCATAGTAGGATAGGTACTTGAAGGATGATTAAATAAGGTTGACACTCTTTGAGAATAAGAGTGAATTGATTATTTATTGGTAAAGGAAGTTGAATAATCCATAATGCTACCTAGAAGGAACCTAAGAGGAGGTGGAAGAGAAGGTATCCACATGAGAGATACAATCTTAGAAGTGTTAAGGAACCTTAGAGATAGCTTTGAATCAAGGTTGATATAATTATAGGAAAACCAAATAAGAGGAGTGGTGATAGGGGATGTTAGTGACAAGGAAGAAGAAGAAAAAGTTGAGCGAGATGAAGAAGGAATAAATAGGCTAATGAATTTATTCATGGGATAGGGGTATAAACCTAAAATATAACTTCCCACATATGAAATAAACCTTGATTGAGAAGAGATTATAGATTGGATTATAGAATTAGACAAGTATTTTGATTATAAGAGTGTATCAGATGAGAACAAGGTGATGCTTTCTTGTACCAAGCTAAAAGTACATGCAACCCTTTGGTGGGACTATGTTTAGGATGAAATAAGTAAGAAAGGCAATACCAAGATCAAATCTTGGGATAGGATGGTATATAAATTGAAGGAAAAATTCTTTCCTAGCGATTATCACACTAACTTGTTCATGAAGTTACGAAATTTGAAGAAAAAGGAGATGGGTGTGAAGGAATACACTGAATAATTTTATAAATTGACCATTAGATTAGGTCATGTGGAAGAAGGTATGGAGAATATAGATAGGTATTTCAATGGTCTGAGATATAATCTTTAGGATAAACTCACTTGAAGAGTGTTACCAATTTGCCTTGAAATTTGAAGACAAGATGAATAGAAGACAAACATAATAAATATAAGTAGGGGAAGAAATTATAGAGGTAGAGGTCAGAAAGGAGGAAGAATCAAATCACAAATAATCAATTTAGAACCTAGTACATATCAAGAACATGCATCTAATTCAAGAGGTGGATTTAGAGGAAGGATACCATACCTTAGAGGTGGATACACCCAATGAGGTAAAGGATTAAGTGGATTCATTAGTAAGTGTTTTAAACATAATAAGTTTTCTAGTCATAAGTTTTTGGAATATCCAAAGAATGCTCAAGCTATTGGAACAAGAACTAAAAATAGAAATCAAATAGTTTAAGGAGAAGAAGAGAGTGTGCATTCTCCATCTCATGTTGAGGAAATAGAAGTGGGTAAATGTTTTTTGATGAGAAGAGTTATGATCAAACCACCTAAAGATAAGGAGATTTCCTAAAGGAAGACTCTATTTAAGACATGTAAATGTCAAGGTAAGTTATTCAAGTTAGTCATTGATTATGGCAGCATAAATAATCTAATTGGAATTGAGATGGTAGAGAAACTTGGCTTGAAAATGATCACACCCAAATCCTTACAAGGTCTCATGGCTACAAAAGGGGAAACAAATTATTGTAAATAAGCAATGTTGAGTGGAATTTAAGATTAGAGGCTATAAAGATAATGTATTATATGACATAATGCCAATAGATGTGTGTCATGTGCTTCTAGGGAGGTCTTGGCAATATGATAAGAAAACTACAAATGACAGTAGAAAGAATGTATATACTTTGAAAAAGGATGGTATTATTCATACATTGTTGTTACTCAAAGAAGAAGATCAAGGATAAAGAACCGATTCAAGTGTCATGATGGTAAGTGAAAAAGATTTATTTTACACTATGAAAGAAGAAGAATTAGGATTTGGCATAATGATCAAACTAAATACTATTATAACAACCACTAAACTGAATGAATTGCCTCAAAAGGTTCATAATGTTAAAGGAGTATGCTAATATAGTGGTGGATGAAATTCCCAATGAGATACCACTTATTAGAAGTATTAGTCATCACATTGATTTTATTCCAAGTGTTAACTTGCCTAATAATGCTACATACAAAATGAATACACAAGAGAATGCATAAATCAAGAATCAAATCCAAGACCTCTTAGAAAAGGGATTGATTAAATAAAGTCTTAGTCCATGTGTGGTACCAATGGTATTAGTTATTAAGAAAGAAGGATATTAGAGGCTGTGTTTAAATTTAAGAGAAATATAAGGTACAAATTTCCCTTCCAATAATTAAGGAATTGATGTATTAAGGACTATTTCATGTAATTTGGACTTATCAATAGTCCAAATTTTCAAAAACTATCAAAAATAAATTAGACTGTATCAAGATTAAATTAGACTGTATCGAGATTAAGTTGGACTTATAAAAATAAATCACATTTGTCTAATGTATTTGTGATAAGTCCAAATTATTTAAAATGATCATAAATAATTAGTAGTTCAAAACTATCATAAATAAATTGGACTTCATCAAGAATTAATTGGACTTATTACAAATATATCACATCTTTATTATATTTTTGTAATAAGTCCTAATATTGCTACATACAAAATGACTACACAAGAGAATGCATAAATCAAGAATCAAATCCAATACCTCTTAGAAAAGGGATTGATAAAATAAAGTCTTAGTCCATGTGTGGTACCAATGGTATTAGTTATTAAGAAAGAAGGATATTAGAGGCTGCGTATAAATTTAAGAGAAATATAAGGTACAAATTTCCCCTTCCAATAATTAAGGAATTGATGTATTAAGGACTATTTCATATAATTTGGACTTATCAATAGTCCAAATTTTCAAAAACTATCAAAAATAAATTAGACTGTATCAATATTAAATTAGACTGTATCGAGATTAAGTTGGACTTATAAAAATAAATCACATTTGTCTAATGTATTTGTGATAAGTCCAAATTATTTAAAATGATCATAAAAAATTAGTAGTTCAAAACTATCATAAATAAATTAGACTTCATCAAGAATTAATTTGACTTATTACAAATATATCACATCTATATTATATTTTTGTAATAAGTCCAAATTATGCAGCCGTTCAAATTAGTTCATAGAACATGTATTTATGGATAACAAGACTTAGAATTTTATTTCTTAAGGAAAATAATTCATACATCAATTGGGTTCTCTAGAGATATGTGATTTAAAACACTTGGGATGATTGGGATGCCACATGTCATTGGTTAATTTGATCATGAACTATCTAGTTAGGTTTGTTATCCTTCCTTTCAATGTGAACTATTTATTTAATCTGAATGAAGTGATTAACTAATCTATGAGTGACATTGCATGTAGGGGATAAGAAAGATAATGAACCTAACTATGGGTTTCTTGGATTAGGATCTAAATCTATATGTGTGCCCAAACAATATCATTAACCTTAGGCCAATACCATTAAATGTTATGTTCTTAGTCTAACGGTTCTATTTCTATGGTTTTTTTTTCTTGTTTTGAAATAAGCACATGTGTGTATTTTTATTTTAAAATCTCTGAGTGACCCTAAGGTCTGATTATGTGCACGACTCACATAAAGTTTTCTCCTTTAATTGAAACCATAGGTCCACTTACAATGATAAAATTAAGCCTATAGAAAGGGGATAAATGTGAGTTGAACTAACCCTAACCACTCCCAATTAAAGGGTTGAACATTGCCTACAAATAAAATTAGATAAATAGGGAATTCGAACCACATTAAGTTTTCTCCATTAGGTGAATGTGTGTAATAGTTCTCAATGAATGTATGCAACCTATAATCTATCTTTCAATACTTGGTAATTGGAATTTTTTTCTTTGCTCTTGAGGTGCTTCAAACTTAGCTAAGACTTTCTCCTTGTGACTAATTGGTAAATTATAACTAATAGGGTTGTTCCTTTCAATGTGTAAGTATTTTATTATGTCTAAATAAGATAAATAATTGGTTTGACATAGACTATGAGATTTCCTAAAGATGGATGAGATGAACTTATGAAGGTTAGACCAGTATAATTTTAGAGATAGTTTAAAAAATGCTATAATTTTGACATAAGAATTTGATTAATGCTTACCATCTAATTTGATAGGAATATTTAAAAAAAAAATTTACATGTTAGTTGAATCATTAATTTTAAATAAATATCCACTAGGTAACTTGAAATTAATGTTCTTGATACAATTTTTTAGAAAAAATACAAATCATCATTGTTGATGAGATATGGACAACATAATTCTATTTAAAATGTAATAGAATTTACTTTAATACTTCTATCTTATATCAAATTTAGAGGTTTTAGATAAGATATCTAAATGAAACAAGAACTTAAATTAAAAAATCAAAGGTAATTCCATTTTTATTTTGAGCAACATATTCGTTGTGTGCCACGATACAATCCTTGAAACTATTTATAAAGGCTCATCAAAAAAATTAAAATGATTTTTTTGAAGAGATTGTAAACATATTTTATAATTTGTATTTTGAGAAAGTTTGACATAAAGGTATGAAAAAAAGAAGTATACACAATAAAACTTAAACATATTAAGAGAAAATTAATAAATAGGGATTTTCTAACACAATAGACTGATTTATTTCCACAATAATATTGTTATATAATTTGACACTTGAATAAAATGTGAAGTCAATACAACATATTTTAGGTTTCAAATGAAAAAAAAGTATTTAATATGATAGTTATCATCGAGCATTACAACATAAGCAATCCCCTCAAAAAATTCTCCATTAATTTTTGAAAGAGCTGAATAAAGAGTCTGAGAACAAGTTAGATGCACATGATCACATGAATTTTGATATCACGAATACATAATTTATAAAATAATGAAACCAACTATATATTTTTTAACCAAATATTATAAGTGTCAATTACATCTTAATGCATGCTAAATTTGTAGTTACAATTCCTAAGAAATAATATCTTTGAAGATTATAATATCTATTTGTCAGTCTTTGATTTAGGAAAAGAAATTGTTACTTACATTTGCTCACATCACTAAATTTGATTACATGAATTATCATAATAATTTGGTTGTACTAAGCTCAACCTCAACATCTAAAGACCTAATTGAATCCATATTTAATGGTTCTACTTGAATGCGATATTAATTGTAAATACATTAATGTAGTTAAGAAATGTGTGACAACAATCTTTACTCCTACTATCAAACTTAATAGGGCTTTAGGGTAATTCAGTTATAACACCAAAGTATAGATAAGAAGGTTTTATGGAGAGTGTATAGTAGGAAGCTCAAGGATGGGACTCTTGTGACATTAAAAGTGCCAAAAAGGTTATATTCTTGTTAAAACACTACTTCAAAATTGGTTTAATGTAATTTGAATTGCCTTGCACTATTATTTTGGCATCATATTTTTGCCTTAAGAAATTTCAAAGTAAATTTTAACAACATTGTTAAAGGTTTTTTATTGGATATAAATAATTAAAATTTAACTCTGCATTTAACACTAATTTTAGCTTGAATGGTATGACATACTAAATTTTGCAAGAAGTTGTTGAAATAATGTCAGAAATTAGAAAATATTGGATCATTATAACATAAGTTTCATAAGTGTAAATAACATATACATGTATTTTTGTAAGGCAAAAATAATGTCTACTTATTGATGGCGATAAATTTGGTAGCCAAGGTGTATCTTGAGAGAACCTTGATAGGTTTCTAATAGGAAATACTTCTCATATCTCTAGGTAAATAACTTGAATATCTATTTTATTTAATATAATATTAATAGAATTTGTTGGCTTTAAAATCATATCAGTTTATATGCAAGCAGTATGACCCTAAAGACACCTTCAAGACATATAATGTAAGGAGAATATTGTAAATGTTAATTTAATTTATTGCCTTCTAGTATAAGATGTGGGTTTAAAATTAATTAATTTAAATGTAAGACATATTTTTAAGGAGATACCCTAAAATATTCCTATTTACTTATTGATTATCATGGATTTGGATGCTAAGATATCTCTCGAGAGATTCCTTGAGATCACATTTTATAAAAAAAGGACAGTATATATTAGTTTTGAAATCAAGACAATTTGATTTAAGGGGCTTGTTTTTAAAACATATAATTTTTATGCTAGATGTATCACTTAAGAAGTACCTTGAAGGTATTAATTACTATTTTCTTGATGGTTTTTAATTTGAGTGCCAAGGTATATGAGAGATCTTACATTTTCAAAAAATTGGATACTATATAGTAGATTTTAAATTATGTCAATATGGTATAAGGTCTAGGTTTTTAAAATATGTCATTTTGATGAAATAAATATAATCTAGTATATAAATTGAAAGTAATACTATTTATGTGTTGATGGTGTTAGATATAAGGGCCAAAATATATCTTGATAGTTACCTTGAGAGGTATCTTATTTTATTAAATTTGAGTAAAATATGTTGCATTTGAAGTCATGTCAAATTGATATGAGGGGTGGGTTTGGAAATTATATGATTTTTATGAAACTATTAATGTGTAAGATCTACCTTGAATGTAGTACTATTTAATTTTTTATAGTGATTAATTTGATGGTCAAAATATCTTTTAAAAAAATACCTTTCTGGTATCTCTTAGGTGACTTGGACTTCACTTTAAGATGTTTATTTTGAGTGACTTGGGTTGTATCTTGAGAGGGTTTTCATAGGTGATTCCTCTCAAAGTATCTATTAGAAGATACTTTGTAGAATTATCCCATTTTATTAAGTTTGGATTTAAAATTCAATGTTTGAAATAATGTCAAATTGATATAAGGGATAAGTATTGAAAATTATGATTAAGATTCAAGATATTTGTAAGATATATCTTGAGGGTAGTATTATTTATAAGTTTATGGTGATGGTTTTGAGGACAAACTTTTCTTTTGAGAGTTCACATGAGAGGTATCTCTCTAGTGAAACATTGAGAAATATTTTATGGAGATGCCTTTCAATTATAAGACATATATATATATATATATATATATATATATATATATATATATATATATATATATATATATATATAATGATACCTTTATGGTATCACTTGCATGTTACTTTAATATATCTATTTAATTTTTTTATAAAATTTGGATATGATATTTTGTATTTTAAACCATTTAAATTTTATTTAAGAGGGTGGTTTTTAAAATGTGTAATTTTAGGGAAGACATATTTGTTCGAAGATACCATGAAGGTATTACTATTTACTATTTGATGGGTATGAATTTGTGGGTCAATGTATGTCTTAAAATATACCATGAGAGGAACATTTTAGGTGATACATTAAAGGGACTTGTAGTAGCTTGAATGTATTTCCTATGAGATACCTTGAAGGTGTCTCCTACGAGACACCTTAAGATACCTTGAAGGGACTTGTAATATCTTCAAGACATGTTTTATAAGAATGTTTTGGTTCAATGTATGTCTTAAGATACCTTGAAGGGCCTTGTAGTACCTTAAAGGTATCTTAAGGTGTCTTCTAGGAGATACCTTGAGACACCTCAATCCATTCTCACCTCAATATCATGAGTTCTTAGAGTAGTCTTCATCCTCATAAGTTCTTTTTGCTAATTAGTTAGCCCTAACTACATATTTTAATCTATCATTAATTAATTCAACCTCTCAATGAACTTTTAGCATCCCAAAATACTTTTAATTACCTTTTTCCTCATGTGTTTGACATGAGTTATTTCAATTGTCTTCATCCTCTTGATTTCTTTTTGCTAATCAATTAACCTTAACTACATAGCTTGTTCTATTATTATTCAACCTTAAAATAAAAATATAGAAATCCAAAATACATTCATTTTATTATTTAGTTTACTTTAACCTACTTAATTTTTGGTTATTAGTGTTTAAACTTTGAAATGAACTTGCTACACACAAACACATATTGTGCTTCTCTTTATTATCCAACCTAGTTAAGCTCACGGGGGCCATTACCTATATTGTCTTCTCATGACCATCTACAAATCCTCTTAGATCACTAATATAATTCTATGAAATTTATTATACATACTTTTAATAACCCACCCATGTGTGCACACATAAATGTAATATTAGAATAAACATTCTAATTTTACATCTACATATGAATTTAAATAATTTATTTCAAACAAAGTACTAAAAAAATGGATGTGTCAACAAAGACTATTCAAATCAAATTCAAAAACTAAAATAGTGAGGGCCACAAACATATTAGCTCTCTAAAAAAAGTAATGGACATGTGGAGCCTCATAATAAATTTATTACCATTATTTTAGATGTCTTAATTATTTGTCATTTATAAACATTATATGTAGTATAAAATGAGATTATCTATATTATGTGCCTAGGTGGCAACTCAGATTACACAAATTATATAAAAGGGATCTTTGAAAATCCCCAAGACTACCTTGAAAATTTTCACCACTCCACTAACAAATTCCAATAACCAGATTTGAATATTGTCTTAGCAAGTAACCTGACCATGAGATGGTCTAATTCGATAGAGGAATTCCAACAACTAGATTTGAATATTAGTCTTAATGGGTAACCTGACTAGGAGATGGTATGATTTGATGGGAAAATTATAGTGGTATTCCATAACCATAAAGAACACAAAATCAACTTGTACATCCTCTAGGCTAAGAAGCCCTTATGTTCTAATCAATAGGCTACTTATTGGCTGGGGTACATTAACTTCAAACAAAATACTTGCACTATTCCACACTCAACCCATTGAACCTTTTGTATACAAGGATGGGTTGTTAGCACTCCACCTATCTGTGTTTGTTGATATATTATGGGATGGGTTGGTACTATGCTATTAGAAAATATAGAATGCGTATTTTTCAAGGTTTAGCCTATTCCGTTGAATGCATCCTACCCAAGTTTCCTATGAAATGGGAACATAGAGGTTGGTAAACCTCTTCTATATAGATTGGCATATATAATTGTGTATGTATAATTTAAGATTAAAAAATATCCCTCAATTAGTAACATCTAATAATTAACCCAAAAAAAAGATCATACAAAATGATAAAGCTGGGAGTAAAAAACATCAAGAGATGTTCTCTCCATCATCTCCAAGAATTGGTTTGATTGTAAGCACTTCACTAGCATTTCCTCCTGGTTAACCAACAGTCCATTTTCTTAAAGCATTCCTTTACTTTTGCATTTTCCATTCTTCTACCTCCTCCAACTTTTAAGTCTAGACTAGTAAAGGCTTCTTGAAAAATAGTTTAATATCATGACTCCTCCATGGTAGTATAAAATTGGAATTTAAAAAATCAACATCAATTTATGTAAAAAATGATTTATACCATATAATATCACTTCATCAATTGGAAAACATGATCTATCTCTCCAAACACTTAGAAACAACATATTTCTAGAAACTAAAATAGAACATGATTCCTTCTTACCACTACAAATCTTGCAACATTCACTTGATATAGTGCAAGACCATGTTAAACTTAATAGTGTTTCCAAATATAACATCAACAATAATCCCCACATAAGCATTATCCATAATGAAAATGGTTTTTATCTCTCACAACAATTTCTCTTTCCAAAATCTTGGAGATAAACATGGATATAGTGTGGTAGTTACCACATAATCAAAGGTTCTTGACAACTCAAATAGTTTCTCCAGAAGTGTTTATAAAGCCAAATGCAATTGATAACCTCTCATTATGATGGCCGAGGAGTAATTCCTTCTCCTCCTCCACATCAATCAAAAGAGATCTTGTATTTGGAATATACCCTACTATAATCATCTCGAAGGATAATTTCTCTAATATGAAATAAGAGCAGCTCATGCTATTGAAGTATTTACACCCATCATCCACTATAGCTACATGGATGCATGCACATAAGACACTAAGAAAACTTATGTGATTTGATTTGGTTTTAGAGTTCATCATTTTAAAGTGTTTGAGGGCATCCCTATTATAGCTATGCATTGCATATCCTACAATCATTGCATAACATGAGGCTACATTTGAATGGTGCCTATTGTGTATGTTACCACATTTGGCATACATGTTTATGAGGTTAGTCAAAACCACATCAGACAAAAACCCATTTTAAAGTATTTTTTGGTGGATATCTATACCTTATTTCAAAGTTCCTAGATTGGTAGAAGCTAGAAGGATGCGAGCTTAGGTTGACGAGTCTGCCTTTACACCTGCCAATTTTATTTTCTTAAAAATACACAAAGCTTTATCAACAATCCCATTTTATACATATCATGAAATGATTGTAGTCTATGAGACTATATTTTGTTAAGTCATTTTGATAAATGATTTATGTGCCTTCTATATGTATCCACATTTTTCATACATGTCTATCAAGGCAGTGTCAACTATAACTTCTGACAAAAGTCCACTTTCTATTTTTTTTATAGATATCCATACCCTCTTCCAAAGCTCCTATTTTGGCACAAGATGGGAGGATGACAGTTAGGGTTAGCCAGTTGTATTTTATGCCTACCAAATGCATTTCCTTAAAATTCTCTAAGGATTTATTAGTAAGTCCATTTTATGCATATATAGTAATGAATATAGTCCATGAGACCACATTCTATTGAGGAATATCATTGAATAGCCTTAAGCCTCATCAACATCACCATTTTTTACATATCTTGTAATCATCACATTCCATGAGAATGCATCTACATTACACATTCTATCAAATAGTTCACACACATTCTATATTTTTCCACACTTTACATACAATTATATCAAGGTATTCATCAAAATAATCTTAGATTGAAATCCATGTCTAATGATATTTCCATGGATCTAAAAATCATGTTTTATAGGTGCCACATTAACACATACAAGGAGAATGATAGATAAGGTGAACTTATTCATCTACAAAACTCTTCATTGTAGTTGATGATGTTGGGTGAATATTTTGTCACCAGCTAACTGATGAAAAAAAATAGGTAGTTTCAACCACAACATAAGGATATTGGATAGCCAAGTGTGTAGGTTTACCACATCAAAAGGGGACAAATCTCTCCTCTCATTAAGGGGAGGTTCCCTATAACTATAACTATAACTATATATATATATATATATATATATATATATATATATATATATATATATATATATATATATATAGAAAATAACACTCAGGGGTAGGACAACACCATCCATCTCTCTTATTTTAGAGATGATGTTCATAAACAAAGGAGAAATCTAGGTGAAAACACTAAAGGCACTTCTCTTCTTTCAGAAGTGGTTTTGTAGTAAATATCAGGAGTTCTTTCTGATAGGTAACAAGTAACTGGTAACAGGGGGCGTAGTAACTAGCAGAAAAAGGCGTAGCACAAAGTCTCCACCTCAACTACCCAAGAGTGAAATATGAAGGATAATGGGGGCACAAAGTCATCCTAAGATCCTTTACATAGAAATAAACTAAAAATATACACACTAAAGACAATTATGGCAGCACAAAGTCTTCCCACAGTTGGCTTTAAGACACCTTCCTGATTACTTCTACTAATTCTACTTATTTCATTAAATGGACAAGAACACATTCAGGAAATAGACATAAGAACAATCTCCTAAATGACACAAGCTATTATAGCACAAAGTCTAAAAGTAAATAGCTTTCTCATTCAAACAAAGAAATATGATTAACAATCTGAGCTCAAAGTCTCAATGATTGCCTCACAATTTTGGTAGAGTTTTGCTTCTATAACCAAAAAGTTCTCCTACATAAAATAAGAGATTAAAATATATAGTAGCCAAGAAAGGCTTGGTGCTTTGTTTCTTGGAATGATCCATGCTACATTCAATGCCTTGAATGCATTTTTAATTCAATCAAAGAGGCCATGTTGGAATAGGGCATTTGCCTTAACTGTGACATGTCAATTCATCTCAAATATCTTCTCTTCAACATGGGTTGTCTGGTCTTTCTCCAAAAATATACACGGTTATCCCCTCACTTTTATTCCAAGGGAGAAAAATAGGCCACACCCTTTAATGCTTACAAGCTCAGATGTCTACTTGATGGACTGTTCCACCTACTGGAAATAACTCCTATGTAGAAATTTCTAGTCTTCCCTCTTTTTTGTTTCAATTTGAGCTCTCAGGCTATCTTTTCCCTTTTTGTTGGCTCTTTTAGCTCCCTCTTCAATTATTCACTGAGTTTGTTTTTAGGTTCCTCACCACATTTGAAAATCAATGGATATTTCATTACCCTAAATTTGATGTCTGCGGGGTTGTCATTGGTCACTGGTTGCTTGAACCATTTTAAACTATGAACTTTTGAACCTTTGAAAGTTCATTGGTTCACTGGTTCAGGTGGCCTTCTCAGCTCCTTGGTTCCATCACTTTCCTTGCTCTTTCACTTTCTTTGCTCTTCAGTTAAATCATCTCTTTGGATTGGTCTCTGGAATCTTCAACATCTTTCCTTTGCTCAGAGCTTTCTTTGAAACATTGAACCCATTAAACCTTTAAACCATTTTGGTTCAAGGTTCAATGGCTCATCCTCTTTTTTAGAAGCCTTTATTTTCTCTAAGTCTTTCGAAGCTTTGAAATTCCTTTAGCTTTATATCTTTGGAACCCCCTAAAGGGAAGGTCTCCCTTTAGGCCTTGAGAAAGGTCCATTTCCTAGTCACCGAGAGCCCCCCGCAAGGGTACCTGCCCTTCGAGGTCCTTTAGGTGGCCTTCTTCTTCAAATGATGCAGAGTCCATATAAATAGGCTTGTAGAGTTCATATAAATAAGCCTATAGATTTCATAGAAACAAGCCTACAGAGTCCATAGAAACCAGCCTATAGAGTCCATAGAAACCAGCCAACGGAGTCCATAGAAACTAGCTTGTAGAGTCTGTAGAAACATGCCTGTAGATTTTGTAGAAACTAACCTACAGAGTCCATAGAAACAAGCCTATAAAGTCTATAGAAATAGGCCTATAGAGTCTATAGAATAAGCATGTAGGCCTTTGATCATTCCTTTGGCTTTATATCTTTAGAACCTCCCAAAGGGAAGGTGTCCTTTTAGGCCTTAAGAAAGGTCCATTTCCTTGTCACTGAGAGCCCCCTGCAAGGGTACCTACCCTTTAGGGTCCTTCAAGTAGCCTTCTTTGAATCCTTCAGATAAAATGTCTAAAGGAATTTGGAAGGTGTCCCTTCAGGCCTTGAGAAAGGTCCATTTTTTGGTCGCTGAGAGCCCCTCGCAAGGGTACTTTCCCTTTGGGGTCCTTTGAGTGGCCTTCTTCTTCGAATCCTTCAGACAAAATGTTTGAAGGAATTCCTTTGGACATTTTGTCTAAAGGAAATCTTTCCTTTGCCTTAGCCACTTTTTGTTGGGCCTTTGATCATTCCTTTGGACAAAATGTCCAAAGGAATTCCTTCAGACATTTTGTCTGAAGGATTTCCCTTGTAAAATCAGCCACAAAAAATCTTTTCAAAGGATATCTTTTTGTTACCTTTTATTCACTACCCTCTGCAAGGGTACTAGCTTTGGGCTTTGGGGGACTATTTTGAACCATTCAATTGAACCGATCGATTGAACCAACTTTGGTTCAATGGTTCAATCTTTTGTTTGAAGCCTTCTTTCGTTTAAGTCTTTTGATCTTATTGAACTCATTAAACCTTTGAACCCATTAAACCATTTTGGTCCAAGGTTAAATGGTTCAATGGTTCATTATTTACTCTTTGAAGCCTTCTTTTCTTCTAAGTCTTTTGAAGCCATTGAACTTGCTAAAGTGGTTGAACTTTGAACTTTTGCCGAAGCACTTAACTCTTTAAGCTTGCTGATGTCATTAAACCTTTGAACCTTTAGAGGAAGGGTTCAATGGTTCAATGGTTCATTCCATTTGTTTGAAGCCTACCAATGGACCTTTTGGTTGAATCGAGGCATTGAACTAACCTTGAAATTGCCTAAGTGTTGGGAACTTGTTCCTTTGTGAGAGCTTGCCTATTGAAGTTGTTGAACCTACGAATCCCTTAGCTGAAAAAGCTTAAATAATGAAGAATTTGAATACTCAAAATAATTTTTGAGAAGGGAAGAGAGAATTTTGGCTTGCAAGACCAAAATAGTTCATATATTGTCCCCAAAAATGAGTGACAGATTTTGGGAACAACAACTGGCTCCAGTTGGGGAACTTCCTTTAGTTGAAATTTTGAAATAGCTGAGGAGAGTAGAAACCAAAATCTCTAGTGCCTTTAAGTATGCCATTGGGCTATGGAGTCATGCTAACCAAAAAAGAAAGGTGCCAAAAGTGAAAATGAAAAGCACAAAATGGAACTAAAGACTATACAAATATACATATGTACAGATGATATTATCTGATGCTTCAAGAATAGAAGTGCTTTAGATGCTGCCCATTATGAGGCAGAGAAAAGGGCGTGCCATCTTGATACTTCAATAGGAAATTATTTTCACCATTGAGCTGATGGATAGTAAATGGGCCTCTCCATAGGGAATCAAACTTCCCATGCATTCCCTTTGGTTCTCTCCTTTTGTCCCATAACAGGACTTGATCTTCAATCTAGAGATCACGAGTTTTTGCTTTTTGGTCAAAGAGCTTCTTCACTAGAATTTGATGCATAGCAATTCAATCTACCACCATAGTTTACTGCTCATCCAGCTCAGTTAAGCTCATGATCCTCTTATTGATGGAGCTTTCATATGTCTGATCTTTAACCACCATTGCCAATTTTAATGCTGGTAATTCTAGGGTGATTGGTATCTCTGCATTGAGACCATACAAAAGTTGGAAAGGTGACATACCTATCACCCTCTTGGGTGTAATTCTATCTGCCCATAAAGCATCAACCAATGCTTTATGCCATGTTCGTTAGTTGTCATCCACCAGCTTCCTGATGATGGTTACCAAGTTCTTGTTATTTGATTCAACTTGGCCATTCCCTTGTGTGAAATAATCAAAGGAGTGGGAGAGGGTAATCCCATAATAAAAATAGAACTGGGTGATCTCATGAGAAGAGAAATAGGCTACATTATCTGTGACAATCTTGGTTGGGACCCCAAACTTGGAAATGATGTTTTCCTTAAGGAAATTGCATACTACTTATAAAGTAGCATGCTTGGTTGGAATTGCTTCCACCCATTTGGTGAAGTAATATGTGGCTGTGAGGACATAATCATGTCCAACACTTGAAGATGGTTTTACAACACCAATGAAATTGATTCCCCATTGCTAAAATGGCTCTTCTATTACCACTGGCTTGAGAGGCAGAGGAACTAACTTGGGTCTTCCAATGAACTGTTGGCATAGTTCACACCTTCATACCCATTTATATGCATCTTGAAACAAAGTAGGCCAGTAATACCTGGACCACGGAATCTTATGGGTAGTCACAGGCACAAAAAAATGTCTTCCATGGGCTAGATTATGAAAGGACTTCAAAATTTGGTTTTGCTGCTCTTTATCCATGTAGCAAAGGAACACTCCATCAAGGTTCCTCTTATACAGGCTATTGACCCATAGGACAAAATTGACAACTTTCAATTTAACAGTCCTCCTTTCTTTATGAGGCAGGTGAGCAAGACACTCACCATAGGTAAGGAAATGAGCAATGTTCAAATACCACTCATTCATAGTGGAGACAAAAAGTACTATTGGCGTGTCTTTAATTTTCGCTTCTTCATGTCCTGTTTCTTCTAGTCTATTATCAACAATCAGTTGGCAGAGACCCCTTCCCTATACTAGCTTCATTGGTTTGATGACTAGATCAAACTCCTAAATTTTAGTAATCCAATTACCTCTTTTTGTTCCAAAATCCTGCTAAGTTAATATGGATTTAATTGTGGTATCAGGAACCAGGGTAGTAATGTGTGAATTCAAGATGTAAAAATGGAAGTGCTTTATTGCCTTTACCATTACATAAGCATGCTTCTCCATGTTTGAATATTTTAGTTCATGAGCTTTGAGAGGATAGCTCATGAAGGATATCAGAGATTCCACACCTTCTTTATTTTGTTGAACCAAAATTACTGAAAGTGTGTGCTCAAAAGCATAATTGTACATTGTGAAATCCTTGGTATAATCTGGACAAACTAGAATTGGGGCGTGGGCAATAACTATCTTGATATATTGAAATGCCAGTTTGCCTTCTTCAGTCCAACTGAAAGTGGTCTTTCCCTTCATCATATTTATTATATGGTGAGTCTTCTCCATGAACTTGGGGATGAACCTTCGTAAAAAAATCACTTTTCTAAATAAAGAGTGAACTACAGTCTTACTTGTAGGCAGGGTAAGCTCCTGGATGGACTTGACTCTATCTGAGTCAATCTTTATGCCTTCTTAAGATATAATGTGTCGAGAAGTTTCCCTTCTATTACTCCAAAAATAGACTTTTTGGGATTTAGAAAAATGCCATTTTGGCGGCAGTGTTCTAGCACTTATTGCAAATGGTGCACATGATTAGGGCGATGCTTGGAAAAGATGGTCAAGTCATCAAGGTATACCATAATGAACTTACCCATTTTATCTTTGAAATCAAGGTCCATTTCTCTTTGGAAAGTGGTGCTAGCATTTAACATGCCAAATAGCATTTTGCAATATGCAAAGGTGCCCCAAGGTGTGGTGAAGGCAATCTTGTGCTAGTCTACTTCACTAATTGTTACTTGATTTTACCTTGAGAAGCCATCCAACATTGATAACATCTCTGAACTAGTCACTATCTAAAGAACTTGGTCCATGATGGGCAGAGAATAGTTATCCTTTAAGGATGATTGATTCAAATTTTTAAAGTCCACATAGAGGTAAATTTTGCCATTCTTTTTTCTCACAGGTACTATATTGGCAATCCATGTGGAATGATGGATTGAGAAAATTATTCTAGTATTCAGCATTTTTTGTATTTCAGACCAAATAGTACCTTATATCTTTAGATTGTACTACCTAGATTTTTCCTTATAAGGTACTGAATCACTCTTGAGAGGAATTTCATGGAAAAATTCTTTAGGCTTGAGCAACTTAAGATCATCATAGGAGTATGCCAAAACATCCATGTACTAGTGAAGCAAAGCAGTAAATTGGAGTCTCTCCTCTGGAGTGTAGCACTTCCCAATGTTCACCATCCTGGGATTTTCCTTAGTATCCAAATTTATCTGATCAAAATCTTGAGAGGAGCTTGAGTCCATTTGTTGCTATTTGATGAACTTGTTGTGCTTATTAAACAAATTTGTAAGAGAAACCAATCTTTTAGAAATTTTATTCTCTTTCAGCTGTAGGAATTCTTCACCTGCCTCTAAACTTGATTCAGAGGTTAGTTCAGGCTTCTGGGGCTCACCGCCTTCAAAGTGAAGCTGTTCAAAGCTATCTTTTTATTCTAGAAAGGTGATGATTTGGTTATCACCATTGAACACTTGCCAATGATTGGCATTATCAGGCACACTTGGCTGAAAGACCAGTTTGATAGTGTACCTATCTCCTTTAAAATCTAAGTGAGGAACCAAAAGAGTTTCTAAAATAGCCAAACCATCAGCTCAATCATTGAATTCCTTGGGAACTATAGAGATGCTAAAAGCATCAAAAATTTTAATTTGATCCCAAACCAAAATGTGATAGTGGCACAATATCTCATTTTTGGTTTGGTATAGGTTCCTCACCTAACAAACCACCAACTCAACATCTCCTTTGGCATGAAAGAGATTGATGTCCTTGTCTTGAGTGGCCTTCAATCCAAGAAACAAAGATTCATACTCAGCAGTGTTATTGGTGTTGTTAAACTGCAACTTGTATGAAGAAAGAAAAATATCTCCTTTAGGAGATATCAACACAATCTCAGCTCTTGAACTAGTAGAGGAATAGCTACCATCAAATTCTAGTATCTATACATCATCAAAAGCTGACCTAACCTTAGATTTTTCTTCATTTGGAGGGGAGGTTGCCTTTGGGCTTGCAATGTGTCTTATTGTTTTACTGAACCATCTTTCAGATTGTCATTTTTAGAGGTTTCATCAACTAAGATAGAAACATCCTCTATAGTCAAGAAGTAATTACCCATGCCTAAAGACTCAAATAAAATTTGAGCTTTAGGCACTGATGTTTGAGTGACCACATATTTTACTTCCTTCTCAGGGAGCAATCTCTGCATAATGCCTTTGAATAGGATCCTTGCCTCAGACATGTCCATAATTAATTCACCACCAATGTCCTTGAAAAAATTTCACCAAAGAAGGATGTCGTATGAAGTTAGGACATTGGCCACCAGGACTGTCATCTTGATTCTCTTGTCTGAGAATGCTACAAATGAAAATTAGGCATCCTTGATTTGTCCTAGCAGTGGCAATTGTTTGTTCTCCATGGAGAAACATCTCCCAAATGTCTTGGTTTGTGTGAGACCAAGAGATTCTACCACCTTGGTAGGCATGACATTGTCAGATGCACCTGAGTCTATGATACAATTGTTTAGATGGTATCCATTTATCAGCAGGGAGACATAAAATGGTTCTGTCTTCTTAGGAGTAGTAGGAGGAGTAATCACAAGGTTATTTTGGGTGGATGTTTTCTTGAGGGAACCAAGAGTTACTTTCAAAATTTCTTATCCTGTAGGGATGGATTTATCCTTCACACATTCCACTAATCTATCCAACTACTCAGGATTGCATTGCAAGAATTCAAACTTAGTCATTTGAATTTTAGTTTTCTTGACATGGTCGACTATGTCAAATGTCTGAAATGAATTATGAATAGGGGAAGGGAGTTCATCCTCCTATATTTTAGGGGGGAAGACTGATCTGTGAAATTGAAGTGGAAGGTGAAGGCAGACTTGAGGTACTTATTTTTTTATTACTCACTGGGTCCTTTGGCTGGAAAGGCAGAGAAGTTCCTCATTTGGCAATTGAAATTACAGGCTGAGCTCACTCCTCTAATTTTTCTTTATTAGCTTGCTAGGTTGACTGATTCTTGGACTAGGTGAACATAGTGTATGATCCCTCAACTACTTTACCTTCACTTCTAGGTTCATCTTGGTAATTCAGGAAACCAATGTTGGAGTTGCCATCTAATTCTTCTTCTCCCTCTATGAAGAAATTAGTGTCATCTTCTAGATTCAACTCAGGCTAGAAGGAGAAATCTGATTCTGCTTCAAGATATCCAACTGCTGAATTGGTTAGAGGTGCTTCAATGGCCAATTTCCCCTGAGGGGGAGGAAGATGATTTGGCTATCCTTGATTTCTAGTAGTGCCTTGATATGACTGATTGGGGAATGTTCTCCTTGGTATATCTTAGTATGAAGGAGTAGAAGACATCCCTTGCACCATTTACTTTTTGAGAGCTAGCAACTCATTTTCCAACTTTTATACCATTGGATCAGTGGTGCCTATAGATGGATATTTAGAAGATGAAAAAGATTTACCTTTGTTAGGATCTCTCCTTATCTTTCCTGCCAAGATAAGGTCATCTTCCACCTCAGTGGCCAAATCCTGAGTAGTAGCAAGGTCTATGTGGCCAGCATGTCTCAGTAGAAAACTCACTTCAGGCAATTGTGAGATGATGAAGAAACATTTAAGGTTTTTAGGTGTTGGCTGAGCAATTGTAGGAATCCTATTCCTTAGCTTGTCAAATTTGGCAATGAAGTCCCTCATAGGTTCATGAAGTTATTTCTTCATCTGTATGAGCTAGGCTAGAATGGCATGTGCATCTTCTATAGGTTTGAACCTAGCTTTGAACTTGGCTTTAAGAGTGTTCTAGTCAGTCACAGTCTGGGCTTGTAGATGATAAAACTAGTCTGCAATAACACCTTGCAATGTTTCTACAAATACCCTGACTGTTACGTCCTCATGCTCCATGCCTATCACACCACAGGCTATGCTAAAAGCTACAATGTGTTCATTAGGATGAACTCTCCCATCACCAAATAATTTGGGGAATTTTTTCTTAAACTGCATGGTAGCTTATATAGAGGTGGAGTTAAATTGAGTGGGCCAAAAGAGTTACTCTAGGGGCCTTGAGCCACCATGATTTGATTATGAAAAGTAGGGATAAAAAATCTGGGTGGAGCATGTATAGGCATAGCTCTAATAATAGTAGAAAAAGAAGCTCTGCCTTGTAGTGGTGACCTGGTATTGGTAGGAGGAAAACTCCTAGTTCATTGAACTTGAAGTTGTGGAGGAAACAAATCAAAATTGCCCTGTTGCACCAACTCAAAAATAGGGTCAACAACACCTTGGGATCTCTGACTTCTAGTATAGCATGGAGTTTCTAGATTGTAGAATAAAAATGGAAAATAATTGGCCCTACTTCAGCTTGAAGCTTGAGGCTTCAAACTACATGCTCTTCCCCTGCAGAGTCACCAAAAAATTTTTGGGGGAATATTTTATCACCAGCTAACTGATGAACAAAATAGGTAGTTTCAACCATAGAATAAGGATATTGGTCAGCCAAGTATGCAAGTTTACCACATCAAAAGGGGACAAATCTCTCCTCTCATCAAGGGGAGGTTCCTTGTAACTATGAGGAGCTATATACTATATATATGTAGAAAATAACGCACAAGGGTAGGACAACACCAACCATCTCTCTTCTTTCAAAGATGATGTTCATAAACAAAGGAGAAATCCAAGTGAAAACACTGAAGGCACTTCTCTTCTTTTAGAAGTGGTCTTGCAGTAAACAGCAGGAGTTCTTTTAGATAGGTAACAAGTAACTGGTAACAGGGGGTGTAATAACCATTAGAAAAAGGTGTAGCACAAAGTCTCCACCTCAACTACCCAAGAGTGAAATACAAAGGATAATGGGGGCACAAAGTCATCCAAAGATCCTTTACATAGAAATAAATTGAAAATAAACACACTAAAGACAATTATGGAAGCACAAAGTCTTCCCACAGTTGGCTTTAGGACACCTTCCTAATTACTTCTACTAATTTTGCTTATTTCATTAAATGAACAAGAACACATTCAGGAAACAGACATAAGAACAATCTCCTGAATGACACAAGCTATTACAACACAAAGTCTGAAAGTAACTTGTTTTCTCATTCAAAAAAATAAATATGATTAACAATCTGAGCTCAAAGTCTCAGTGATCACCTCACAATTTTGGCAAAGTTTTACTTCTATAACCAAAAAGCTCTACTACATAAAATAGGAGATTACAATATATAGCAGCCAAGAAAGGCTTGGCACTTTGTTTCATGGAATGACCCATGCTGCATTTAATGCCTTGAATGTATTTTTAGTTTAGTCAAAGAGACCATGCTGGAATAGGGCATCTGCCTTAACTGTGGCATGTCAATTCATCTAAAATATCTTCTCTTCAGCATGGGTTGTCTGTTCTTTCTCCAAATATGTACACAACTATCTCCTCACTTTTATTCTATGGGAGAAAAATAGGTTGTGCCCTTTAATGCTTGTGAGCTTAGATGTCTACTTGGTGGACTATTCCACCTATTGGAAATAACTCCTACACAGATATTTCTGGGCTTTCCCTCTTTCCTATTGTAATTTGAGCTCTCAGGCTATCTTTTCCCTTTCTGCTCAGTCTTTTGGCTCCCTCTTCAATTAGTCACTAAGTTTGTTTTCAGGTTCCTCACCACATTTGAAAATCATCAGATATTTCATTACCCTAAATTTGATGTCCATGGGGACATCATTGGTCGCTAGTTGCTTGAACCATTTTGAACTATGAACTTTTGAACCTTTAAAAGTTTATTGGTTCACTAGTTCAATGGTTCAAGTGGCCTTCTCAGCTCTTTAGTTCCATCACTTTCCTTGCTCTTTCACTTTCTTTGCTCTTTAGTTGAACCATATCTTTGGATTGGTCTCAGGAGTCTTCTGCATCTTTCTTTTGCTCAGAGCTTTCTTTGAACCATTGAACCCGTTGAACCTTTGAACCATTTTGGTTCAAGGTTCAACGGTTCATCCTCTTTTTTTGAAGCCTTTGTTTTCTCTAAGTCTTTCGAAGCTTTGAAATTCCTTCAGCTTTATATCTTTGGAACCCCTTGAAGGGAAGGTGTCCCTTTGGGCCTTGAAAAAGGTCCATTTCCTTGTCATCAAGAGCCCCTCGTAAGGGTACCTGACTTTGGGGTCCTTCGAGCAGCCTTCTTCTTCAAACTATGTAGAGTCCATAGAAATAGGCCTATAGAGTTCATAAAAGCAAGCCTACAGAGTTCATAGAAACAAGCCTGTAGCGTCTATAAAAAATAGCCTACAGAGTCTATAGAAACTAGCCTGTGGAGTCCATAGAAACCAGCCTGTGGAGTATGTAGAAATAGGCCTACAAAGTTTGTAGAAACTAGCTTGTGGTGTCCATAGAAACAAGCCTATAGATTCCATAAAAATAGGCCTACAGAGTCCATAGAACAAGCCTATGGGTCTTTGATCATTTCTTTGGCTTTATATCTTTAGAACCTCCTAAAGGGAAGGTGTCCCTTTAGGCCTTGAGAAAGGTCCATTTCCTAGTCGTTGAGAGCCCCCTGCAAGGGTACCTACCCTTTGGGGTCCTTCAGGTGGCCTTCTTCTTTGAATCCTTTAGACAAAATGTTCGAAGGAATTCCTTTAGACATTTTGTCCAAAGGAAATCTTTCCTTTACCTTAGCCACTTTCTGTCGGGCCTTTGATCATTTCTTCAGACAAATATCTAAAGGCATTCTTTCAGACATTTTGTCTGAAGGATTTCCCTTGTAAAATTAGCCACAAAAAATCTTTTCAAAGGATATCTTTTTGTTCCATTTTGTTCACTACCCTTTGCAATGGTACTTGCCCTTTGGGATTTGGGGGACTCCTTTGAACCGTTTGATTGAACCGACTGATTGAACCAACTTTGGTTCAATGGTTTAATGGTTCAATATTTTGTTTGAAGCCTTCTTTTGTTTAAGTCTTTTGAATTTATTGAACTCATTGAACCTTTGAACCCATTGAAACATTTTGGTTCAAGGTTCAATGGTTCAATGGTTCATTCTTTACTCTTTGAAGGCTTCTTTTCTTCTAAGTCTTTTGAAGCCATTGAACTTGCCGAAGTGATTGAAATTTGAACTTTTACTGAAGTGCTTAACTCTTTAAGCTTGCTGATGTCATTAAACCTTTTAACCCATTGAAACTTTGAACCTTTAGAGGTGAGGTTCAATGGTTCAATGGTTTATTCCATTTGTTTGAAGCCTGTCGATGGAACTTTTGGTTGAACTGAGGCATTGAACTAACCTTGAAATCACCTAAGTGTTGGGAACTTGTTCTTTTATGAGAGCTCACATATTGAAGTTGTTGAACCTATTGAACCTGTGAGTCCCTTAGTTGAAAAAACTTGAATAATGAAGAATTTGAATACTTAGAACAATTTTTGAGAAGGGAAGAGAGAATTTTGGCCTGCAAGACCAAAATAGTTCATATGTTATCCCAAAAAATGAGTGACAAATTTTGGAAACAATAGATGAAACAGTGCCAATGCCTATTGATGAACCCATGCCTTTGGTAGACTACAATTTTCACATTTCATGAGTATATGTTAGGTTTAGTCAGGTGGTTGAAAACATTGTAAGAATCCAACAAATTCCCTTATTTGTCAAACATGTTGATGAGAGCATGGTCTCATGGAGGGGGAAACTATAATTATTTTGTAGTTGCAGGTGGTCCCATGTAATAATAAATCTATTTAACTACAAAACATTGAATCTTTTCATAAAAAATAGGAGTAGCTACTACATAGGAGAAATAATTTTTGAGATGAGTAGAAGCTAGGGGCAAAAGTTATAGTAACTATTTAGGATTTTTAGGCACTTTACAACCAATAAAAAATATTTCATAAATAACTTTTTAATTTGGTTTTATATTCAAACCTCTTAGATTTTCTCTGTAGGTGTAAATTTTGCAATTTTTAAAATCTATGAGACCATTTCATTGGATATCTACTCCTAAAAAATATCTATAGTCCCTACAACTATTGTTGTAGTTGTAGTATCATGAAACCAGGTCCTAAAAGTATTTTGTAAAAAAGGGTTTGTGGAAAGTGTATGTCCCCTGTCATTGAGGTGAGAGTGGATTGAGGTGTCTCAAGGTATCTCCTAGGAGACAACTTAATATACCTTGAAGGGAATTGTAATACCTTCAAGACATGTTTTATGGGTATGTTTTGGTTCAATGTATGTCCTAAGATACATTGAAGGGCCTTATAGTACCTTCAAGGTATCTTAAGGTGTCTCCTAGGAGATACCTGGAAGGGCCTTGTAGTACCTTCAAGGTATCTTATGGTGTCTCCTAAGATACCTTAAATGTCCTTATAGTACCTTCAAGATATCCTCAAGATATGTTTTAGAGGCATGCTTTAGTTCAATGTATGTCTTAAGATACCTTGAGCATCTTTATAGTACCTTCAAGGTCATAGGATATACCTTAAAGGTATTACAAGTCCCTTCAAGGTATATTAAGGTGTCTCCTAGGAGATACATTGAACCAAAGCATGCCTCTAAAACATGTATTGAAGGTATTATAAGGCCCTTCAATGTATCTCCTAGGAGAAACCTTAAGATACCTTGAAGAGACTTATAATACCTTCAAGGTATCTCCTATGACCTTGAAGGTATTTCCTAAGAGTTACCTTGAAGGTACTACAAGGCCCTTTATGGTATCATAGGATATACATTTAACTAAAACATGCTTTTAAAACATGTAATAACCTTGAAGGTATCTCTTAGGAGATACCTTCAAGGTACCCTTAAAGGTATTACAAGGCCCTTCAAGGTATCTCCTAGGAGATACCTTTAAGGGCATTATAGCACATTCAAGGTTATCTCAAGGGCCTTGGAGTTTTGACGTTGTGAATGACACATTTGATATGTCCAAAACTATGAAACTAGGAAGCCTAACATCATGCTACATATCTCTTCATGATTTGGTCATAATCTAACACTATCATACACTATTAAAACTCTAAAAATTCTAAAGTGTAATGATTATTTGATAGGCCTTGGGATTAAATGTGTCTACATCTTATTTGACCATACACTACCACATTTGTATCTCCTAAGAATGGCTAAATACACTAAGTTTTAGGCTCTTTTCCATTTTGATTTGATCCCTACAAGTTTTTTGGGTTTCCAAGATATTACAGGACAAGCTGAAATACTTACAGGCACTCCAAAAGAACTATTGGTAACCCTAAAAAATTGGTTAAAGACTTCTAAAATCAAGCCCTTATACATTAAACTTGAAAATTTGATTTAAAACTTCTAAAATCAAAGGGGCAAGCCCTAATTTTTATTCTCTTAGTTGACACATTAGACTAACTTAGATTATTGATAATAGACCAAAATATAAATTAACATGCTTGAAATTGCTAGTAAGGGCTTTCCTCCTCCATGGCCTATAAACTCCAAGTTTTGGTTGATGCTAAGAAAAGTTTCCCATATCCCCCCTCTCTCTCTTCATAGCTTGTGAAAGCTTCCAATAGATTGAGCAAAGTCATAAATGTCTGATTGTATAATGAGTTTTATCCCCATAGACTAGATCAAACACCATCCAAAATCCTACCACCATATTAGGGTCTCCCAATAACTCATAGATTTCACTCTTCTTTAACTAGTTCGTCTCTCTCATCCTTCCCTACATCAGCTCTCCTCTTACTCTCCATCCCTTCTCCTTTCCTCTATCTCACCTATTAGGCTGCTACAGCTCCTAAAAGAAAAATATATGTGAACAATGATCTCCTCATGTGGCTTGAAGTAGAAGCCTTCTCCAATTGCATACCTAAAATAGAGTAAGTTGAATATATAACCATCAATGCCATCAAATCATCAGTCATATAAAAAATTCTTTCATACTCCAGGCCGATCGTCAGATTTTACCCTTGTTTCCGGTGCATTTATTTTCGTATATATATGAATGTTTTATTTAAAGAGCCCCCTACCCCATGGCTTCTTTGAAAAATGAAAACAAATAAATTATATATATATATATATATATATATATATATATATATATATATATATTAGACAATGGAAATGGAAAAGGGGAGACAATTTACAGATCTAGATTCTCCCCATGCAAGGTGTGCCCTTGAAAAATGGGTTTTTGGGGCCTGGGCCATAATAAAAAATAAAGGAAGTTCTTAAAACTTTCAAATTATCATGCATTTTGTTACCACTCAGGATTCTAGACATGGTAGTCATAGGACTAGTCACCGATTGACTGGTATTTTTAAATCTTACCCTTTTTTGTCATTTTAATAATAACTAAGCACTTTTTAACTATCACGCAAGTTTTAGATTTTAAGTTTATTTTTATGGCTATTTTTTTGGTAAGCTTTTGAGATGGATTCAAATCCCTTTGATGTGTTGTGATGAGTTCAAATTTGACCACTGATAGGGAACCTTTTGAGGTCATGGCCATGTTATTGGCATCAACCCCTTTACCTCCATTTGCTTACCTACCTATGTCTATATTATCTTCTTTAATGGACTATTTTTTAAAAATAGAGCTACTTAGATGAAAATATATCAGTACTAGAAATTATTAAATTTTAGTATCTAATATTTGTGGATTTGATGATAGATGGTTTTGAAGTTTAAAATTATCAACAATTGGACTGTGGTGGACAATGTAGGGATATATAGACTTTGGATGTTTTTCACCTTTGAAATACTTTGTCCCTAGAGATGGTAATGTAGACTTTGTTCAAGTATGTGTGTTGAATGAACCTTAAAACATGAGATTATTTGGATATTGAATAATTTTCACCTTAGATTTACTTTTCCTCTTGATATGGAAATGCAAACTTTATGCATGTAGGTGTGGCTTGAAATATAAAAACTTGAAAAAAAATGGATATAGGTAATTTCACAGTTCTGAACTACTTTTTACCTACCCAAGGAAATTATTAACTTTGTTCATGTTGCATAATTTAACTCAAAAAGTTGGGAATATTCGGTTCTATGATTTATTCTACCTAGTTTGGATGAATCTTATTACGACCATAAGCATCATCAACTATTTTAAAACTACTAGGAATCACTTTTGATTTTTTTATTGTAAATATAACTATCATTATAATTATTCAAATATACATTGGGCCTAGTTTACTGGATCTTTACTAACTACATGTAACATAGGTTAAACTCAAATGTCTTTGCATGTTGAGTTCTATGATAATGTGTATATAATTGGCCTTATTCAGTTAGAAAACTCCATTTCCCTTTGTAAATCTATTTTCATATGCTAATGAATGGTATACAACAACATTTTTGGTGTTCAATCCATTATTGTTTTGTTGTCTTTGTTATTTTATGTTCTATTGGCGAAGTCATATTAGTTTCTATCAGAGTCAATTTCAACCCCATCCCTCATTGTCTTGTTGAGATTTTTGTGTCTAGTATTTTTGATGCCAAACATCCTCTGCTCTCATTTTAGGGTCAATTAGGGCACCCATTCTCAATGGCTCTCAATTTTAAAAAAAAAATCTATTTATTGATATTTAACATGAAAATATGATATCATAACCTTTAGATGAGGAGACCAACTGATAGTCATAAAATTAAGTAGAGGTAACTTTGACATTTACTACAAACCAATTTTGGTCTAAAGGGTATTAAAATTTATCTCATCTTATCTCATTTCTATGTACACTTATGCCATGATCTATTCAGACAATTAGTTTCAATGCCTTTGGTAGACCATATCTTTGATCTTGTGAACTGAGCCTTAGTTGCTTTGCAAACATGGATTTTCAATAGATCTCTTTATTCTTTATAACATTGTCTATCATAAAAGTAGAAACTAAGTGGCATAGTCTGCCACTAAATTTTTTAAATTAGGTGGCTGGTGACAAATAGTCTAGTTATTTTACCATGTTTCCCTTTCAAACTAAGTAGTGGAACACACAAATTTTAGTTGTCTTATCATGTTTCCCTTTTGTTTCAGGTAGAGTCAGTGGTATTATGAATAAATGAAATGGAATGGAAGGACTCTTTGAAGAGAACACAAAAAGGGAAATTGATTCGTACAAATATATTTTGTTACATGTAACAAGCATGAACTTTTGGAATCAAATAAAGTATTGTGCCAACTACAGTGTGACTTGTAGTTCAATTATATTATATAATAGATTTTTTTTATGGTCTACGTTGGTTCTAAGATAGTCGATAAACCACCTAGATATGAAGATCCCATTCTTCTTGTGGTAGAGATAGCCTGTGAGTACACTCCTATATGTTCTTAAATATTTTCCTTTGGATCCATGAGTCTCTCAAATTAAAGTACCCAAATGTAAAGCCACATAATTTTAGAAGGAATGACATCTAGATTTGCTTCTCATTAAGCATGACATATTTGGTTACCCTAAATAAATAAAATTATATATTCATTTACAAACATGAAATAAAATTATGAGCTGAGCCAATGGAGGAGTACATGTTTTACTCCCAGTGCCTACCAACCTTGCTAAAAGTTGTGATATCATCCCAATCTAAGAATGATGGATGGATTACTACACATATTTCTTGACCTCTCTATCAACCCCACCATGCTAGCACTGCTCTCAAATATTTAGTGATTAAACTGAGCCTACTGCTTCTTAAAAGAAAATAAAATATGATTTTGATTTTCCATAAAATGCCTTGTAGATTTAAAATTCCAATTTTCCACCCAACATAAATTGTTCCCCCTAAATTTCAATAATGTGAGACATTCAGTTAGGCCCACCAACCAATATATGCACTATCCCCCATCCCATCCCCATCTAGACTAGCAGTTGCTCCCATGGTACAAAAAAAGTTAGAGGTTAGATAGAAGTAGTTCATATTCAATTTATTGTAACAATACAATAATTTAATTTGTATTTTTTACTAAATATTTATATTTGCTCCTCACTACCTTATAAATCTTTTTAGTTTTAAGTCACGTAATTCAATTATCAATTTTTTTTTACTATTTTTGTAAAAATATTGTATAATATTTATTATAATTTTTATATACATTAAATAAATAAATAAATAAATAAATAAATATATATATATATATATAAAATTTATATAAATATTATATTATATAATATATATTTTAAAATTATATCAGTTTTTATAATACATATTAATGATGATAGTGTTGAAGCTATAAAATAAATTTTATATAACAATCATTACAAATATTTCTATTTTTTTAAAATTTTTATATAACATTAATTATAAAGCTAAAGTTCTTATAAATGATGTGGAAGAGGTAATTCTCTAAATATTTTTAAAATATTCTATATAATAGTTGTGATGTAAAAAAAAAATTCATATCTACTACAACAACAATAACAAAAACATACCAAATAAATATTAAACAACATATAACTTATGTATATTAATATATAATATAAATAATTATATAATATTTTAATGTAATACAATATAATATAATAATGTGATTCTTATAATATATTATAATATTATTTAATACAGTATAATATTATTATATTATGTATAATAATTAATTATTATTTTGCATTTAATAATATAAAATTTAAATATTAAAAAAAATGTATGTCCTATTTTTAATTCTAAATATTTTATAAATAAAAATAAAAAATAAAATCAAAATCCTACTATTTTTTTACGGCTTAAGATTATTTTAGTAATGCACAATTATTGAAGTAATTTATAAAAATGAAAAACAATGTATTACAGATCAGTATTCTCAAACCATTTCAGAAATAAATGTTCACATATTGGAAAAGAAATGATCTATTATATCTGTGTGAAATATATAAACAAAATAGAACCAAATAGCTAAAACTGTTATGCATACCTTTGCAACTAGAACACTTTAAAGAAAAGGCCCACGAGGAGATTGCCTTGTAAGGGATGGCTACCAAAGGGATAACTATTATGCTATGTTAAGCCCCTAAACCTTCCATCCTCAAAATTATTATTGTTAGTATTATTATTACTACTAACCCGTTAAGCGTCCATGAAAGGTGAATGATCTTTCATGTTGTAAAACCAATATTTCTAAAGTAGCAAATCTTAAGAAGGCACTAATTGAGCCACAGGTTCAATGCTTAAATGCTACTCTCATGAGTTGAACAAGCGACCTGATACAAACCAAACATATTTCTATTAGATGAACATACATATAACTATTTAGATTGATGATGATGATGATGATGATGATGATGTTGATGATGGTGCCTAAGAAAAGAATACACTCTAGGCAACCTTCTGTATCCACAGGGTTTGAACCTCTTGAAGTAGCATTAATGGTGTTGCCATATCAAGTTCTATTCTTTTCTTTTCTTTAACTTAGCCCAAGAGCAACATCACCACCATTCTTTTTATCTCAGCTGCTTAAACTCAACTGAAACTACATTCCATTTCAATCAAGGACTTCAATGAGCTTAGAAAAGCCCTCCACACTTTCAACAGACTACAAGTATGTGTTTATCTCCATGTCTAGATAGGGAAAATATATAATGTATATGTACTATGGTCATGTTTTTATTGGGAGTGATGAGATGAATCAAGATCAGATCTAAGTGGGTGCCATAGAGAACTATAGGGTGCCATATATAGATAGGGCCCTCTCCCCTAGCATTTTAGATTAGCCATTATAATCTTGATAGTATTGGGAATCCCTCATGCCACAAACTTCTCCCACTGATTATACCATTCCCAAAAACTTCTTTATTTATCATTATATTTTATAAAATAAATATTTAGTTTGTTGTATAAATATTTTTATTCATATTCTAATGTTCACATCATTCGAACAATTTTAATTCATATTCTTGTCTATATTATAATATTTTTTATATATTAAAATAATGATTATTCCAATGATTCTGTGAAGTAAACAAAGATGTTGGGACAAGACATATCTATGATAAAAATATATTAACACCAAGAGCAATTACATTATGCTTAAGAACATACAAAAATAATATACTCAGACCCCATGAAGAAAGGGCAAGGCCATACAAAACATGCAAATGGTGAAATATTCCAAGGTAAAATAATCAACAATGATGAGGGGCAATAATAAGGTTTTATAATGATATTATACACTCTGGATTCCATATCAAACATCAAATCTAGATTCAAGGCATCTTTATGAATTATATGACTATCACTCATTACAAAGGGGTATGTAACTTGCAAGGTAGAAAAATATTTAGTTATGGGAAATAACATTAGTGTATTATGTGTTGGTTATAAAGTTGTAAGGTAGTCATGGCATTTAGTTAAAGAGGATTATGATTCTAGTTCGATGTGGTGCAGTTTACACACCACATAAATTGGGTTGGAAATTTGATTAAAATTGAAGGTAGAAAGGTATGATGAACAACAAACCAAAGAGGATGTAACTTTCATTAAAGGGGTGTTGTTGACCAGAGAGCTTCAAGATATTCCTTACAGCCTTCCCTGTAGATCCATTCCCCTTATTTCATGGGCATCCATAGAATAGAATTTATTGCCTATCATTTTCTTCCTCCCCATCATTTACTAAAATCTTTATTTTTCCACAAATCCTTATCCCAATAATACAAACCAATTTTTGATATGTGGGATATGGAGCCTTATCACAATCAAATCAATGTCATGTTTTCCTCGTCAACCCTTCACAATAGCAAATGTCCAATCAAATAACCTACCACCTTAAAATCTATGTACCCCTATCTAATGGATGCAAGTCATGTAAGTAATTATGGGGGTAGATCGATTGGAATCTCAATCACCCTACAATGATAAATTATTCTATGATGTCTTACATTCCTCTTAAAAAGAGATACCATTTTTTTAAGCTTCATTTGTGTTTTATCAACATGTATCTACAATTGAGCATTATGTGTGCATGGTTAACATAATTAGATTGTAACTTCTAATGTTATAAAACACTTCCAAGCATACCGATGACTCAAAAAGTGTAATGACCACTTCTACATTGGATGTGGACATGGATATAGTTGAGAAAACTAATCCAAAAAGTGGAGGCAAACTCATTTATAACATAAATGCACATAATTTCAAATAATTACACACCATCCTACTTTTTCCTTGGCTAAATCAGAATGTGCAGATTTGATAGTTAATTTTATAAATCCTCAGTGTATTCATTTAGTAATTTCTCTTTTTTCTAATATGTTTTTAATTTATTTTGATAGAATTAGAACATAGTCTAATGGCATAAATTTACCATTTCGATTATCTCTAATTTTACACCCCTTGCTAATATTTTATTTTCCTCTTTTGCATCTTTTCATCTACATTTTATCCACTATTAATGTGTGCCCTTCAATATTTATCTAAGATACGTTCACTTTTCTGGGCTCTTCAAGCTCATCTTTTAAAAAAAAATCCATTTCATTTAACTGATCAATAAGGTACTCTAGGTTTAGATAACTACTAAAACTAGGCACTTCCATTTATAGTCGCTTGGCTATTTTTCATATAGCTTCCATCAACCTATCTCCATCTTCTCTGTCTTCATTAGCTAGTACATATCTTCTTGATTCAACTCATTATTATTCTTCCTCTTCACTCTCATCACAAACATGTGCATAAACCTATTCTTCCATCAATCTCATTTGTATTTAGACTTATTTTCATATTCTTAACTGCATCTAACACTTCACTAATCTTCTCAACCACACTTGCAAATTTATTCATTATTGTAAAAACCATTATTTCAAATCTCCTTGTATCCATTTTTATAATTTCAAGAACTCTAAAATTATTCTTTAACCTCACACACAACACAAACTCAAATATTAAATTCTTATACTCATATTATATCATACATTCATATAGCTTATTATAGGTTATGCATGTTATCACTAGACAATATACCACACATATATTATATATTTGTATATGTAATATGAACTAGAGTAGAGACTATGGGAATTGAATAGAATTTTATTTTCAGAACCAAACTACATATTGGATCTACCAAATTAGGAAATAAATCATCCTTCATTAAATGTCCTTACCATTTTTCAAAGGTGATTATTAATATTACTATAGTTCATAATACAACACCATGCAACCATAAGTGGATAAACATTCTACATAAACCAAATATCAATCATGTTAGCCCTTTTCTATGCCCTAATTAAGACTATAAAGTAGATTCATTAACTCACACATGCATGCAAAGGCAACAAATCAAGGATGATATAAATATATCAAAACTACCTTGTATCACAGGGCATGGCATGACATCAACTATAACATAAATCTCAACTATAATGGAAATTCATCTAAAATAAATCCTGACTATAATGGAAATTTATCAAAGATGTACTATAGGTTAATGATTGGATGGAAATAATTATCGGTATACCTATTAGAAGTAGCTACCGAGAGGGGGGGGGTGAATCAATTGCATAACAATGTATATTAAATTCCATTTATCATTCCATTAAGCATAAATTCACATAAGAGATCAATGCATAAGCAAACAACTACACAAGCATACGAGAGAACACAAGAGATATGTGGGAAACCCTCTTAAGGGATACAACCCATTTAACCATACATATAGATTACTATCCTATAATGTCAAAAGACAAAGTTTAGGGAATCACCAAATTCACAAGGAGATCCAACCCCTACCTAGTTGAGCACCCACCCAACTAGTATTCTACAAGCTCCAACTTATAAGGAGGCTCTAACCCCATAGGTAACGAAATACCAACTCAATATATTAAACTCTAATAATCTTATAAATCTTATTGTTAACCTTTAACTGATGCTTATAATCCTTGTACCTAAAACCACCTTCAAATTCTTGGAAAACATTCTTAGGACCATGTACCATCTCTCCCAAAAGACTCAGGTCATCATTCAAAGTCTACACATTCTAATGAACATCTCAACTTCCTTTTCAGGCTTGAAAACCTTTAATTTGCATGCACATGGGACCTTATAATGTGATTTATTGCCTTCACCTTCAATCATGACCTTAGACTTAGTCATCATGCTTGAATCAACCTATCAACCCTCATTTTATACTCACATGGACCTTATCAACTTGAAAACTAAACTTGACCCTCTTTTTGGACCTCACTAGGTCTTTATGCATGTTAGGTCTACAACCACCAGTCCTACTTGAATCTTGAAAGCACTTGGAAACCTATTGTATTATTCTCAATACATCATCAACATGTTAAAAACCTCCATACTGTGATCATCATACATTGCTTATCTTAACAATCTACCAACCCTATTTGTTTATACTAGGTCTCTCATACAAGGACTAGACCTCAACCTTGATCTTTATACCATTGTAGATGTTCTTTGAACCTTATTCCCATGTTAAAAAGATGTCCATCATACTCTAATCATGCTTTTACCATTGATTTGATCATACATATCTATATTACCATTGCCATGCCTCTAGCCTAATCACATAGACCTACTAGGTTCTCTACCTCTTGGAGTCATACTATGCAACATACCTAAGTAGTTCAATGTCTTAAATACATGTTCAAATGACCTCAGTCATCCTCTTATGCCTTTATATATTCACCTCCTGGAGCCATCATGCTCCTTCTTGCACCAGAATATGCATTCCATGCTCAAAGCCTTCTTGTCACTTGATTACATCATCCTTTATCAATCATCTAGAGACTCATATACACCATGGCCACCTTATTGTGCTTCCTCTTATATTAATGATAGTGTATAGACACATGACATAAATGACAACTTTGCAATAATACCAACACATATTTTATGGTGTTTGTTGAATAAAAAGAGTAAGAATGCAAATGGAGAGGAATTATTTGAGTTATTTTATCTCATTTATGTAGTAAGACTCAGATTGACTCACCACAAAAATGTGAGTCCAAGGTAAGTGATTATGGGGTTGAATCTAGACTTTGTGAGTTAGACTAGGCAGTGACTTGTTGAGACATGGTAGGTCATTTCCTGCCCTGCTATCTTGGTACTTACACAATAAAACTAAATATAAAAGGAATGCCTATCATAACTCATTATTTTGTTATTTTTCTTCCCATTGGTCAATTTCATATGGAAAAGAAACTTTGATGGGAAAATATAAATTTAACAGAAGAATTTAAGATGAATTAATCTCACCTTCCCTGTTTCCATTTTTTTAATTTCAAATTTGAATATAACCAGCTAGAAACTAAATGACTAACAGTCTTAACCAAATATTATTTAAGGTCATATAATACCATAAAATTCTCATATGTTATATAGTTGATTGATAGAATGATAATATTGAGAATTCTATCTATATAGATATAATTTCTACCCAAGAAACATGATATCATCTTTTATAATCCAAAACATGTATTTTATTTATGTCTTGATCAATAGTTATAATATTAGGATTAATAAAATTAAAAATATAATTTCATCTTTCCAAAAAGGTATTCCATTACAATTTATATATCAACTTGCCTATACTTAAAGGAACATCCCTAAATAACCAGATCTAGGTAGATTGAATTGTATTTTTCATGACAATTGAAAGATCTTTTAAGTTGATTAATAGATTATTCATGGATCTAACTCATACATAATAAAATATCATTAAATATGTGTCAAACTTCAAATTATCCATTGTTTTCTTCTTCACTCCATTGTAATAATAAAATAACAAGGAAGGACTTGCCTCCCAACCTTTTCCATCATCAAGCATCTACTCTAGGCACCTCAAGTTCAGGATCCAAAACTCTGGGCATACACATATCTAGGTCCACTATGTACCTGGGAATGATCAATGGGGTTTTTATAAGTCAAAATAGATTAAACACAGAGGAAAGCCAACATAGTTCATTATTTTCAAAGGAAGATCACAAAACTTTCTTTAAGTTAGAAGGCAATAAAAAATACCATGTCATGGATCCCTGAAGTTTTAGGAAAAAAGGGGGAAAATTAAAAAATGTAGGTACATCTATGATGTCAATAGTAATGAGAATTTTATGGCCAACCAAGTGGCCTAATTAGATCTTGACATGTGGGTTTATTTTAACATCTAGTATTCAATAAGTGTACTTATATGTGGGGCCCATAATATTTACCAACTAGGGGGCCTTCAGTTGATGGGGTCCTCTTTTTGTGAGGAGGGGGACCCTGTTACCTTTATTCCCTCCACCAAACAAGTAAAATTATATAAGTTCCCACCATCCATGTGAGAATAAATACCTATATATTTATAAAATCCAAGCATTTAAACCAAATAAAGGGCTTATAAATTGCCAAGTAACAAACATATAAACATAATAGAGGCTTAAAATAACTCACCTCATGTACCAACAATATTGGATAATGATTATGCTCAAGGCCAAGTTGAAGATGGTCTCATTTTCGGTTATTAAGAGATAGAAGAAGCTACTTAAAGCCTAGGTTTGTTTGCATTCCCATCAATGTGGGATTATTTCCTCAAAGAAGGCATGAAAATTTTGTCAAAAGGAGAAACATGGGAAACAAAGGAATATGAGGTTCTTGAGCTTATTCAAAAGGAAAAATGGAAATGGAGATTCGAACCAAGGACCTCATGAATCCCATTCTACGATTATACCAACTTAGCCATGCTATATTTGGAGACTTAGTTATACTTTTTATTTATCTTGTATATTTTTGGGATTCTAAGTCTAAAATAGGCCATAAAAACACTATAAGAAAAGAGTTTTTTGGTTAGAAATAAAATAATAAAACTTAAAAAGCTTATTTATCCCTTTTGTAACAAAGGAGAATCCCTTTTAATGGAATAAAAAGGTAAGTTTTTACATCAGAACATAAATTATAATCCAAGAGTCATTGCCCTAATTTTTTTAGAGATAATACTAAAAATTGTGTAGCCCCATAATTGGGAGAGAAGATAATCAAGAGTTATGAATCTAGTGCTCGATCCAGTGCCAGAAACACCCTCATTATTATATGTTTTATTTTCAAACTTGTCTTTTTCTCATAATATAAAAATTAAAGTTACATAATTAATTAAATATTAATAAGTAAATAATTAAACTCATATCCCTTTATATAATTAGCTTGAAAGGTGAGATAATCATTATAAAATTATTATTACTTAACACTTCATGAATGAAAGGTGAGATATTGTTATCAATCATCAGTTTTGAGTGAGTTATCATATCAAATAAAATAATGTGATGAGCATTTAAGTTAAATTTGTTTGTTCCATTCTTAATTCTGTTCCCCCCCCCCCCCCCCCCCCCCCATAATTATATTATAGAGATGGGGTGAAACAAGAAAAGAAGCACATGAATTATATGACATAATAATGATGAACATCCACATGACACATGAAAAATAGGTTATCATCCTATCATTAAATCTATTCATTTTCCCCAATTTTCCACCCATTAGACTTCCATTATTATTGGCACCTCCACCATCAAATCACATATAGAAGCTAACCCTCAGTTCTTAAAAAAAAAAATTCTATTTAATGCACACAGTCTCTACTCTAGTTCATATTATATATACACATATATAATATGTGTGGTTTATTGTCTAGTTCTAACATGCATAACCTATAATAAGCTATATGAATGTCTAATATAATATATGAGTATAAGAAGTTAATATTTGGGTTTGTGTTGTGTGTGAGGTTAAAGCATAATTTTAGAGTTCTTTAAATTATCAAAATGGATACAAGGAAATTTGACATAATGGTATTTACAATAATGAATAAATTTGCAAGTGTGGTTGAGAAGATTAGTGAAGTGTTAGATATAATATTATAATATTTGATTTTGTGTTGTGTGTGAGGTTAAAGCATAATTTTAGAGTTTTTAAAATTATCAAAATGGATACAAGGAGATTTGAAATGATGGTTTTTACAATAATGAATAAATTTTCAAGTGTAGTTGAGAAGATTAGTGAAGTGTTCGATATAATATTATAATATTTGAGTTTGTGTAGTGTGTGAGGTTAAAGCATAATTTTAGAGTTCTTATAATTATAAAAATGGATGCAAGGAGATTTTAAATAATGGTTTTTAAAATAATGAATAAATTTGCAAGTGTGGTTGAGAAGATTAGTGAAGTGTTAGATGCAGTGAAGAATATGAAAATAAGTCTGAACATAAATGAGATTGATAGAAGAATAGGTTTTGCACATGTTTTTGATGAGAGTGAAGAGGAAGAACAATAAAGAGTTGAATCAAGAAGATATGTACTAGATAATGAAGATAGAGAAGATGGATATAGGTTGATGAAAGCTATATGAAGAATAACCAAGGGAGTATAAATGGAAGTGCCTAGTTTTAGTAGTTATCTAAACCTAGAGTACCATATTGATCGGTTAAATGAAATGGATTTTTTTTAAAGCATGAGCTTGAAGAGCCTAGAAGAGTGAAAATATATCAGATAAAGCTCTAAGGGCATGCACATTTATAGTGGATAGAATGTAGATGGAAATATGTAGAAGAGGAAAAGAAAATATTAGCAAGGGGTGTAAAATTAGAGATAATCTAAATGGTAAATTTATGCCATTAGACTATGTTTTGATTATATCAAAATAAATTCAAAACATATTAGAAAAAGAGAAATTACTAAATGAATACATTAAGAATTTCTAAAATTAACTATCAAATCTGCACACTTTGATTTATACAAGTAAGAAGTAGGAAGGTGTGTAACTAGTTTGCAATTATGTGCATTTATGTTGTAAACAAGTTTGAATCCATATCGTCGAACCCCATATTCAATGATACCATAAACTTGTTTTACTTTTTGGATTAGTATGCTTAGCTATATCCATGTCCACATCTAATGTGGGATTGGTCATTGCACTTTTTGAGTCATTAGTATGCTTAGAAGTGTTTTATAACATTAGAAGCTACTATCTAGGAATGTTAACCATGCACACATAATGATCAATTGTAGATACATGTTGATAAAGCACAAGAAAAGAATACAAAAATGGTATCTCTTTCTAAGAAGAATGTAAGACATCATAGAATAACTTATCATTGTAGGGTGATTGAGATTCCAATCGATCTAACCCCATAATTACTTACATGACTTGAATCCATTAGAAAGGGGTACATAGAGTTTAAGGTAGCAGGTTATTTGATTGGACATTTGCTATTGTGAAGGGTTGATGAGGACAAAATGACATTGATTTGATTGTGATAAGGCTCCATATCCCACATATTAAAAATTGGTTTGTATTATTGGGACAAGGATTTATGGAACAATAGAGATTTTAATAAATGATGGGGAATAAGTAAATGATAGGCAGTATGTTCTATTCTATGGATGCCCATGAAATAAGGGGAATGGATCTACAGGGAAGGGTGTAAGGAATATCTCAAAGCTCTTCGGTCAACAAGACCCCTTTAATGAAAGTTACATCCTCTTTAGTTTGTTATTCATCATACCTTTATATCTTCAATTTTAATCAAATTTCTAGCCCAATTTATGTGGTGTGCAAACTACACCACATCGAACTAGAATCATAATCCTCTTTACCTAAATACCATGACCACCCTAAAAATTTATAACTAACACATAATACACTAATTTTGTTTCCCCTACCTCAATATTTTGCTAATTTTCAAGTTACATACCCCTTTATAATGAGTGACAATCATATAATTCATAAAGATGCCTTTAATATAGATTTGATGTTTGATATGGACCCCATAGTGTATAATCTCATTAGAAAACCTTGTTATCACCCCTTATCATCATTGATTATTTTACCTTGAAATATTTCACCATTTACATGTTTTGTATGGCCTTGCCCTTTCTTCATGGGGTCTAAGTATATTATTTTTGTATGCTATTAAGAATAATGTAATTGCCCTTGGTGTTAATATATGGTTATCATAGATATGTCTTGTCCCAACATATTTGGTTACTTCATAAAATCATTGGAATAATCATTATTTTAATATATAAAATATTATAATACAAACAAGAATATGAATTAAAATCTTTATGAATTAAAATTGTTTGAATGATGTGAACATTGGAATATGAATTAAAATATTTATACAAGTTAAATATCTATTTTATAAAATATACTGATAAATAGAGGATTTTTTGGGACATGGTATAATTGGTGGGAGAAGTTTACAGTACGAGGGATTCCCAATACTATCAGGATTATAATGTCTAGTCTAAAATGTTGAGGGAGAGGGCCCTATCTATATATGGCTCCCTATAGTTCTTTATGGCACCTTCCTATATTTGATCTTGATTCATCTCATCACTCTCGAAAAAAAATGACTACAATACATACAAATTATATATATGTTTTATCCAGATATGGAGATAAATGCATATTTGTAGTTTATTGATTGAAAGCACAGAGGGGCTTTTTGAGCCCATTGAAATCCTTGACTAAAATGGAATGCAGCTTTGGTTGAGTTAAAATAGCTAAGATAAAAATAATTGTGGTGGTGTTGCTCTTGGGATGAGTTAAAGAAAATAAAAGAATAGAACTTGATATGGCAACATCGTTAATGCTACTTTAGGAGGTTTGAACCCTATGGATATGGAAGGCTACCTTGGGTGTATTATTTTCTTGGACAACATCATCACCATAAATCTAAATAGTTGTATACATGTTCATCCAATAGAAATATGTTTGGTTTATAGTAGGTTACTTGTTTGAATCATGGGAGAAGTATTTTAATCCTTGAACTTGTGGCTCAATTAGTGCCTTCTTATGCTTCGCTACTTTAGAAATATCAGTTTTACAACATAGAGGATCATCTACCTTTCATGGCCATCAGAGGGGTTAGTAGTAACATTAATACTAATATTAATAATTTTGACAAGGATGGTAGGTTTAGGGGCTTAACATCGCATAATATTTATCCCTATGATGGCCATCCCTTGCAAAGCAATCTCTTTGTAGGCCTTTTCTTCAAAGTGTTTTGATTGTAAAGGTATGCATAATAGTTTTAGCTATTTGGTTCTATTTTGTTTATGCATTTCACATAGATATAATGGATCATTTATTTTCTAGTAAGAAAACATTTATTTATGAAATGGTTTGAGAATCCTGATCTGTACTACATTATTTTTTGTTTTTTAAATTACTTCAATAATTGTATGTTACTAAAATAATCTTAAGATGTAAAAAAAACAATAGGATTTTGATTTTATTTTTATTTATAAAGTATTTAGAATTAAAAATAAGAAATACTTTTTTTTAATATCTAAATTTTATATTATTTAATGCAAAATAATAATTAATTATATAATAATTATTATATATAATATAGAAATATTATACTGTATTAAATAATACTATAATATACTATAAGAATCACATTATTATATTATAATATATTATATTGTATTACATTATAATATAATTATTTATATTATATATTAATATACATATGTTATATATTGTTTACTATTTATTTGGTATGTTTTGTTGTTATTGTAGTAGATATGATTTTTTTTTTTACATCACAACTATTATATAGAATATTTTAAAAAGATTGAGAGAATTACCTCTTCCACATCATTTATAAGAACTTTAGCTTTATAATTAATGTTATATATAATTAAAAAAAGAAATATTTATAATTATTATTATATAAAATATATTTTATAGCTTCAACACTTTCATCATTAATATATATTATAAAAAATGATATAATTTTAAAAAATATATTATATAATCTAATATTTATATAAATTATATATATATATATTATAATAATAATAATAATAATAATAAATATGGTTGGAAGCCTAAATATATATTGTCTGACAATGGTATGCAAAATTCTTTATCCATAGATGGTAGGATATATATCTTCAGCTTGCAATCAGAAGATTGGGAGAGAAATCCTCAGATAGAGCTGATATAAATGTAAATATTTTTTAAATATGTCTATAGCATTAAGTAATAGGCCTAACAAAAATTACTTGAAATAAATCATGAACACAAGGCAAGATTAAAACAAACCCTAACATAGAACCAAGCCTAAAATAATTATGAGGTATGAAAATAGAGCAGATAATGGTTAGGCAAAATAGAGATGTTAAACAAATTGGTATTTAAGGAACCCATACCATATTTGATCCTGAAAGCCCTACATGGCATAGACATTATAGTCATAATATACCTAATGTTCCCTCCTCTCTGCATATATCTAGAAGTAGCATCCCAACACTGCCATTTGGAATGCACTGAAATGCCACCACCCTTTCCATCCACATAAGTATGATATTCGATGTATGGGACACCCATTAATTGAAAATAAATAGTTGTGCATGGTGCTAGAAGAGAATGGTTACTATGTTTGGGGAGATGTGAGATGTTTCATAACATGTAATTCTTTAGACAAATCATAGTACTACAAATACTATTTTTTACTTTCTGTGTTAAAAACCTTGTTAATAACTTTCTATAAACTTTAGGCATTATCCATGGACACAAATCAAGAACATGTAACTAGAAGTATAAAAAAAGAAAAATCATGGTTTAAAGCTCTAAAAAGGCATTCGATATCCCTTCAGGACTAATAAAATAAAATAGAATAAATATTTAACTATACCACTAAAAATTTGATGTCCAATGACTGATAAAAATGAAACAAAAATTGGTATCCACATCATTGATTAAATTTAATGACCACTTACACCTTATTTTTTAGGGAAGATAACTTGAGGATCATTATCCTCTAATGATTTATAAAATTGGCAAAAATTCCACTCTCTATTTGATTCTTAGACTACATGGAGGAGTGATTGATTCAAGGACATCTTCTTCATCCAAACCATATCATTTAATAAAGTGCTAAAAAATACATCAGTCAACAAACCAAGTGTATTGAATCCCTCTTCCATACCCAAAGCCTATGTAGTGGATAATGTTAAAGAGGGACCAATAGTTCATATCACAGATGAAGATGTGTTATAATATCAGGAAAAGTTAGAAAAACTTGTAATTATCTACAGATTCAATGGTTTTTATCCATCCACAATCGCACTGTATCAATGGGTACATTTTATATGGACAAATTAGTGTGAGATCATGTTATGCTCTAAAGGTTTTTTCATTGTATGATTTGATAAAGAGGAAGACTATTATAAAATCTTAACAAAAGGTCCTTGGTTTTTGGGAAATGTAGGGATCTTCACCACTCCATGGTTTCCAAAATTGGATCCATATTATCTCTCAATCACCAAAGTCCTAGTTTGGGTGTAGTTACCCAATCTACCAATACACTTTTCTTTTGATTTCATAGCGATAGTCAATTCATTGGGCACATATATCAAAAGTGATACTAAAATAATATTTGTTGGTTTGTTTACTTATTCTCGCATTTGTGTGGAGATAGATATTAGCAAGGGATTACTAGATAATATCACTATCATTTTTGGAATATGAAAACACATTCAACTATTAGATTATGACAATACAAATTTATGATGTAGAAATTATAAACTTCTAGGACATCTACAAGCTACCTACCCCTAAGCATGAGCCCATCCTCCCAAGAAAAAAGGGGTGAACACAACTTCAAAAAAATAGAGTTTTTTGGTGTAAGAGGAAGGGGATGAAGAGGATGTTTAAGGTGAGGAAGGTCAACATGTAATAGAACTAGAAAGGAATGAAAATTAAGACATGGATACCTAGACTGAAGCATTTATCCCTACTGAGATAAAAAGAGGACCATAACCAAATCCATCAATGGGAACTAACCTACATGGGAATAGTTTAGGAGGGGTGAAGCGAGCTTCAAGGATTTAGTGACTAATTCAAATATGAAATAATTGATGTTTACTAAAATTTCACATGTTACTTTTGATATGGTTTACAAAAAAAAAAATCTAATTGTATTTACTTAATCAACCTTCTATCAACCCATAAGTTGTATAAACTACCAGCATAGTTACCAAATTCGGTCGGAGATTTTTTTTCTTGCCTAGATGAGTTTATTTGTGTTGGCCCTATTTTTTAAATTTTTTTAAGGTTTTGTATGAAAAAAAAGGCCTTGAAACCATAAATATGATATAATATTAACATTTTATATTATTTTATTAATGTTTTTCATTTTATTTTTAAAATTTGCATATTTATAAAACTATGCTCATAGATATATCTATATATATTTTGAATCAAATTTTACCAAACTTTTTCCAGAATTCTAGATTTTGAATTTTTCTAAACTTGGTAACTCATACTAAAATTAAATATTAAACATGGGCATGAGTCCTCTATCACTCATGGGAAGAACTTTGCATGAGTTTTTCAAGTATGGAAAAAAAACCTTATTTACAATGTCTCACCATGAGAATTTAATTTCCTCACCACCATGGAAACTGTTATGGTTGAATCTTGTCACCATTGAACATGGAAGAAATATATTTAATTGAACTAAAAGAACATGTTTATGGAACAAAATTTGTACAACATTTATGGATGAATAAAATTCTATTCACAAGGATACTGCTCCTAAAATTAATAAAAAATAAAAACTATTTCATTACAAAAATTATTTTGGAAGTGTTGAGAGAAAGGGATCCTATTATAACTATGGATATGAATCCTATGCTGGCAACTCTAAAAATATGTTACATTTGAAATACTAAATGAAATATGAAAAAGAAGAAATAAAAAATAAATACTTAGGAATTTTAGTTATGTAAGGTGAATTTACACAAAACTCAAAATTGAGAAGGCTATCAAGGTAAAAGCCTTAAAAAAAGACCTCAGTTAATTGAATTTTTAGTAAAGAGATAAATTTTCTCTCTTTCAACTAGAATTTGTCACTGAGTCTGATTATGTATAAAATCACCTCTCATAAATGTTAATTATAGTTGAGAGTCAAAGAAGTCCAATCCCAAACATTATATTTATGAGCTTTCTACTGTTAATGTTATATATTTCTTATTGAAAAGCACCAAGAGCATGTATTCAAAATGTTGAAAATGACTTATCTCAAGGATATCCCATTGCTATGTGACCACTTTTTTATTTTTATTTTTTCTTGCATGGTGTTTTGGCTTGAGTTTTACCATACTACATTTGAAAATGTGTTCAAATAATAAGGGCTAGGACATAAACTGGAGAGAGAGTTTTACTAACATATATATATTGTGAAAATTGCTTCACTATAGTTATGGTATAAATTTAACTATACCCTAAAACTAAAACTTCACCTTTTACATAGTACCAGATAAAGGGATCCTTTTGTACTTCAATTTTAGAGGTGTCATACCTTCAATTGGATGATACAAAGGCTTTTAGTGAATTATTTTAAATTTAAAGGAAGAATTTCTATTTTACAATTTGAATTTTGTTTTACCAATCATTTTTTTCTTTATAAAATCTTTATTCTAATGAATAAAAAAAGGCTAAAAGCCATTACCTACAATTACTTGAGTGATTTTACTTCATACTTGATTGAACAAGACTCAAGCAAAGAATTGCAATAGGAAAATGTGACGATAAGTATGCAATGAAATTAATAGAGATTTGAAATAGAACACTGAGAATAAAAGACATTAAATTAAGAAACATGTATAGTTCAGAACCCTACTTTTCAAAACATGGCACGACTACAAATTGCATATTTGATTTAATGTCATTTTTTTTTCTAAATGAATTTCATTGATATTTATAACTGAAGCTTGATCCTTGTTCCTAGGATTACTCCCACATCTTCCCAATATAACATTCCAAACAAAGAAACAACACAAATCACTTTATGTTCAAGGGAACCAAAAATAATAATTCTAGCATGTAAACATCTCAAAATCAATACTATGCTAGCTAACTCTGATCTGAGCTATGCCAAGGATAATATGAGCATGTTTGCATGGTTGGATATTACTTTCCATTTTTTTGTCATAACAATTAGATCCTCATGACACCAATTTCTTACTTCCTACAAAATGTAGTTTAAATGATTGAATCATCAACATCCTTGATTACAGTTTTCATTTAATTAAAATATTGAAATAATCATAGGAAATGGCTTGGTATTTTTCTTCCAACTCATTTTTATCATTGTAACAAGCTAGAATGATGTTATTCTTGGCCATAAAGAGTTAGAAATCAAATTCAGGTGTGTCCTCTTTGTTACTGAGAATTTGATCAATCAGATGACTAAGTCTAATAGGGGATGGAATAGTAGCTCACATAGAAGACATGTTACAACTCTTGAGATGGATTAAGATGAAATCAAGAACCCAAAAGTGTCATACACCAAGGCATAAATCCTTGAAGACATATGTATATAAAAAAGGATTAGCTGGCTTCTTCAATAAAAAAATATAAGGATGATTACCAGGTTTGAGATGTTGATTAGCTACAATATATCTAAAAAGTTGGCAATTTTTAGTAGCATTAGGTATGAAGTCCCTTTGTATATTTTTCAATCAAAATTTTATAAAATTTAATGGACTTTTTACAGTCCATGTCATTTTAAGAGTCCATATGGGTTAGTGATGAGGTTTTTCTATTTTAAAAGGGTCTTCTTTCTTTGGTAGAGTGACGAGTCTATTAATATATTTTGTTTCATTCTCAATTTCATTACATTTATTTCATCTTATTTACCACCAAGCTTTTATTTTGATGCATGAGCTAAATGCTATGCATATGTCAGGCCACTAGCCTAATTTAATGTTTTTTTAATAGACTAATTAATCAAGAAAATAAAAAATATGTTTACTATGAATTTTGATATAATGGCACTCTCCTTAAGCATTTGAAGTATGTTGGCTTTAGGAAAAATAAAATAATTAAAAAATTATGAATTTATGAATGACTTGACATCATGCACACTTGAAACTAAATAGTCAACACCCTTACATTAAATGACTTTGATGAGTTTAACACCCACCAATAAGTAAAATGAAAAAGTTTTAGTTAACTCTTAAATTCTAATCAATCTAAATACATAGACTATTTAAAGCTCTATCCCTATAAAATTACTACTTTTAATTAGACTAGTAAAATCTTGGAGGTGTCATATCTTCAATTAGACAAAACAAAGGCATTCAAGGAGTTATATGAATTTTTAAGGAAGAATTCTTGTTTTACTATTTGATTTTTGTTTCTCAATCATTGTTTGATTTGGAAATTTTTTATTCTAATCAATAAAAAAAGGGCCAAAAACCATAACCTACAAATCCTTGAACAACTTTTATTTATACTTGATTGAACAGGTCTTGAGTAAAGAGCTACAACAAGAAAACATGAAGATAAGTATGATGTGCAATTAATGGAGATTTGAAATAAAATACTGAGAAGAAAATACATCAAATTTAGAAACACATACAGTTTAAAAATTTATTTTTAAAAATGGGGCACAACTCTAAACTTGCTAATTTGATTTACCATCATTATTTGCTAAATGAAGTTTCACTGATATTTGTAATTGAGGTTTGCTCCTCATTCCTAGTTATCAAGAACAAGCATCCATGTCTGGTTCCACCCAACTTGTGATAGCCAAATTTATTTTAAGGAAATGAGGATAAATATTAGATAGTGATAATGCAAAAAGTCCTAATCTATGGACCTTAAATTGATAATCGACATTAGCTTGCTCAAGCAATGGAGGCCCAATTTACCTGGTACTAAATTCCACTACATTGACACTCATTCCATGGGGCCATATAATTGGTGTCTCTAAAGAACATGATAATTTGTACACTTTAGTATGCAAAAATCTGCCTTTGATAATGCATTGACAAAATGTGTAATTATAAAAAGTAGTAACAAAAACCAACAAAGAGGAGATAGGATGGCTTTGAACTAATAATAGAGATGAAATCTAGTTTACGCGGAATATAAAGTTTATGAACGATGCATACAAAGCCTAAAATGATCTTTTTGGGAAGTAGATGTGGACACCAAGCTAGGGTTAAATTTTAAGGTCAACCCTGTTGTCTATTTAGCATTGCCTTTGATAAACTAGGATGATTCAATAAAAGTAATAGTAAGGAAACATTTAACATTGCCTCTCATATGTTAGGATGATTTAGTAAAAAAAAAGTAATCACTAAAGAAAGTTTTTGTAGTACCTTCAAGGTATCTCTTAGGAGATACCTTGAAGGATCTTTGTAATACCTTAAAGGTATAAAAATCAACCATTAAGGTGTCTCATAGGAGATACCTTGAATTTATTACAAAGAACTATCTTCAAGGTATCTCCTATAAGATGCCTTGAAGTTATTTTCAAGGACCTTTAAGGTATCTCCTATGAGATACCTTGAATGTATTACAAGGACTAGAAGATACCTTGAAGGTTTTTGTAATACCTTCAAGGTATCTCTTAGGAGATACCTTGAAGGATCCTTGTAATAACTTGAAGGTATAGAAATGAACCATTAAGGTGTCTCATAGGAGATACCTTGAAGGTATAAAAAGAACCATTAAGGTGTCTATTATGAGATACCTTTAAGGTATTACAAAGAACTATCTTTAAGGTATCTCCTATAAGATGCCTTAAAGGTATTTTGAGGACCTTTAAGGTGTCTCCTATAAGATACCTTGAATGTTTTTATAATACGTTCAAGGTATCTCTTAGGATATACCTTGAAGGATCCTTGTAGTACCTTTAAGGTATAAAAAGGAACTATTAAGGTGTTTCGTAGGAGATACCTTGAAGGTATTAAAAGGAACTAGCTTCAAGGTTAAGGTATCTCCTATGAGATACCTTGAATGTATTACAAGGACTAGGATATACCTTAAAGTTTTTTGTAATACCTTCAATGTATCTCTTAGGAGATACCTTGAATAATCCTTGTAATACTTTAAATGTATAAAAAGGAACCATTAAGATGTCTCATAGGAAATAGGTACCTTGAAGGTATTACAAGGAACTAGCTTCAAGGTATCTCCTATAAGATACCTTGAAGCTATTACAAGGAACCTTGAAGGTATCTTATAGGAGATAGGTATCTTGAAGGTATTGCATAGAACTAGCTTTAAGGTATTACAAAGAACTAACTTTAAGGTAGTTTCAATGTATCATAGAGGACCTTCGAGGAGAGACATTGAAGGTATGAAGGTATTATAATGAACTTCAAGGTATCTCCTTGGAGGTCCTTGTAATATCCAAATTCAATGTAGCTCCTAGAAGATGCCTTGAAGGTATTTCAAGGACCTAAAATGTATCTCCTATGAGATACCTTGTATTTATTACAAGGATCTTCGAGGAGAGACCTTGAAGGTATTAGAACTAACTTTAAGGTATCTCCTTGAAGGTCATTGTAATACCTCCAAAATATATTCTATGTATGAAGGTCCATATAATACCCTCAAGATATATCCTACTTATGAAATTCCTTGTAATTCCTTTAAAATATGTAATAATAGTTTTATCATGGAACTTCAAGGGATCTCCCTAAATCTTGGTTTAATACCTTCAAGTTCTCTCTTTGAAGTTCATTATATTATATTCAAATTATTTTTTATGTATGATGTGTTTTGTAATACTTTCAAGGTATCTCCTAGATATGAAGGTTTTTGTACTACCTTAAAGATATCTCCTAGGAGATATCTTTAATGTATTAAAATGAAATTCATAACTAGGAGATATTTTGAAGGTATTACAATGACATTCATGGTACCTCAAGATATCTCCTAAAAATGAAAGAGATAACTTGAAGTATGATGAATGTCTTTGTAATACCTTTAAGGTATTTCCTAGTTGTGAAAGAGATACCTTATATGAGATACCTTGATTTTATTACAAAGACCTTCATACCTAGGAGATACCATGATGATATTACAAGGACATTCAAGGTATCTCCTTCATGATGCAGGAGCATTAGGATATGTTCCACCTTAAATGTAAATATCCAATTTGTACTTATTTATAGCCTTGTCAAGTCCTAAGAGTGTTTTAAGATTCAATAAGGACCTCAAATTTTCTAATTAAGGTCTCTAATAGTCTTATGAGGGTTTCCCTTGAAAATGAAGAATTTGAAAATTTAAATTACTTATAATGGTTTGTAAGGATAGTGATAAGTTGTAAAGGATTTGAACCATTGAGAATGGTCTTAATAGGTCTAATTACATGTGTTATAGGTATGTTGATTTATTGTAAATTTAAATCCTATTTCAAGTCTCACCTAGAAGCTAATTCTACTTTGGAAGAAGCATGTTAGTTAGAGAGATAAGGGTGAAGAGAGATATTTATGGTCTATTTCAATACCAAGATCAAATAAAGACCTATTAAAATGAAGATATGAGTTTGAATGCACTTAATAAAATCCAATTAAGGAGGATTTGCATAGGTAGAAAGAGGAGTAAGTGGCATAGAGGATATAATAAGGCCTTTAGGCCTATGTGTTGTCATAACAGTCTATAGGACTGTAATGTATGTATATGTGAAGATCAATATGAAGAATATTTTCGTGTATCAATGGATTCTTAAATGAGTAAGATTATGTTATTTAATGTTATTAATTTTATTTTATGATTATTGACTGAATTGTTATTGGTAAACATGAAGATAAAGCTTTTAGAATTGAGTATGACTTTCTGCAGTTCAAGAACAGGGTTCCATGTGTATTGAAGAGCAAGTTTCTTGAAAATAATAGTCTTATATCACTTGAATTAGTTTATTTTATATTTTTTGTGTATGAATGAATAATATCCATTTAATCTTGAATTGAATTTGTACTCAGTTTAAATCTTTCCTCATTGAAACCCCTCAATACCATGTTTTATGTGCATCTACGGTTCATTTAGTCACTTGAAACACATGTAACAAGTTGCATGAGTTCAGTTTAAGATTTGGAAAGGTTGAAGGAGGTTATTAAGATTATATTACAATTTTTAGAAAGATAAAAATGGTCTTAGAGTTTATAAATGATTGTTAATTAGCTCTCATCCTCTAAGCTTCCTGAGAAACCCCAAAACATGGTCTTTAAGCACAAATCATGCATGTAAACACCATAATGTAAATCATGCATGAAATTATTGAATTATATTCAAGCCATATAAACTCAAGAAATGGTATGAATAAGGAGCCTTCATTAGTAGTTTTAATAGATTGGCCTTGGAGGACTAAGATAATGGAAATACAGACTCAAAATGGACAAAGGTTTAAGAATGGTCAATGAATAGTCCTAAGAAAAGTATAAAATATTATAAAAGCATAAATAAAGTGGGTAATGGATTATCAATCATCAATATAGGTTTATTCAAGTTTAAAGTGTTATTTAATGGTAAATCTAAGTAAGTAAACAAAGGAATATTTCAAAGTATGTTGGGATAGTGTCTAAAAGGTGTGAGATTGTCATCACTTCACCCCTAGTACTTACCTTGAAGTACCATGAATATATTTGTAATGATTTTATTGTATCTCCTAGGTATTAAGATCTTTGTAATACTTTAAAGTTATTTCCTAGGATATACCTTGATGATTTTAAAAAGTTATTCTCATACTAATTTCAAGGTATCACCTAGGAGATATATTGAAGGTATTATAGTTCAAGGTATTACACATAGGTATTTATAATACCTTCAAGGTGTCTCATAGGAATTAACTTGAAGGTGTTACAATTTAAGGCATTAGAAATAGGTCCTTTTAATAACTCGTTAAACATATCTCCTAGGTAATGAGATCTTTGTGATACATTCAAGGTATATCCTAGGATATACCTTGATGGTTTTAAAAATTTATCCTCATACTACTTTCAAGATATCACCTAGGAGATACGTTGAAGGTATTATAGTTCAAGGTATTACACATACGTCTTTGTAATATCTTCAAGGTATCTCATAGGAGGTAACTTGAAGGTGTAACACTTCAAGGTATTATAAATAGGTCCTTGTAATAAATAGGACCTATTTATAATACCTTGAAGTGTTACACCTTCAAGTTACCTCCTATGAGATACCTTGAGGAGATACCTTGAGGGTGATTAGATATAACTAGAATATCCTTGCAATACCTTCAAGGTATCCTATAGGAGATACCTTTAAGGTCCTTGTAATACCTTCAATTTATATCTTAAGAGATATGTTAAAGGTCTTAGTAATACCTTCAATGCATCTTCTTGGAGATATATATCACTTATGTGATATATCCATGAATCATTTTTTAAGTAGTATCATTAAAATAAATGTGTTATGCATTACCTTTTTTATATTTTTATGTTTAAAAAAATATCCATGCATATGCTATGGTATAAATAAAGCTTTATCTCCTACATATAGGTATACACTGAAATAATTTTGTAATTAACCTAATTAAGAATCTTACATCCTTGGAAAATGTCTAGGCCAAAAACCCATACATTAATGGCTTTTAAATTTGGAGACTATGTTTCTCTCATAAATAATGGAAAGGTCATTGGTGAAGGAAGGATACAAAAAATTCCAGGTGTAGATACTAACTCTTTGGAATCTATAAATTCAATTTTTACGTGCCACAATGATAAAATACCTTTTAGATGTGTAATTGTGAATGTGATAAAATATTTTGATCTAACTCTACCACTTCCAATTTCAAGATATTTTGTAGATACTTTAGGGGATTCAAGTGATAGTTTTAATATATGGAGCACAAGAATGATGCAATGTGTCATAAACAATTTTTTTTGTAGAGGATTGCATGGAAGAAGGACAAAATAATTTTAGTTAAGTTATATATATAAATCCATTACAATAAGAAAAACCTAGATTGGATTCATTCATTTTCTATATTTATGATCCAACCACATTTTATAGTCTTACAAATGAGTTAGTTGGAAAAAGGGTAATTTTATTATAGAAATATATAAATCTTACAAATGATGAGAGAATTGCTTATGGTTATATTGAATTTGCACATCTAGGAGAGATATTTGGTTCAATCTCAATGGCAGAAAATAAATTTAGAATTTACATAAGGCACATTCTACAATATTGTGAAACTTGTAGCATAGAAGTAACTAAATCATCTATTGTTAGATGGCTTTCCAACAAGATAATGGACATTGAAATTAGGGAAATCAATTTACCATACATGAAACCAAAGGAAAAATAAATTGGAAATGTTTGGGAAGTAGTGGATATTGAAGTCATTCCTTTCATGAAACTCCTAGAGCAGAGGTATCCAAAAAAATTAACTCATGCCTACAACTATTATAGCCAAAAATAATTACAACCAATCACTTCACTCAACCAATTAAAATTTGATGCAAACATCGATAGTGAGATTAAAAAGGTGTATACTAAGAAATGTTATGCCAAAATATGTCTTCAATCAGGATTTTCATTTAAAATGCTAAAATCATCAAGGATGAAGTTGTTTGATTCCACCATAATAGATATGAGGCAACATGTCTTGGATGCCCTTTCTAACTTTTTGTTTAATAAAGATAAAAATAGAACTACCATTGATTTTCAAGGTATTGATATTTATTTAGAAGCTTGGCTTAAAATATATGGATTGAAGAGAAGTAGCTTTTTTGTCATTCAAAATTGTCATAAAAATGGGGAACAAATTGCATTCCATGCATATCGGTTTTGATAAAAGCCACAAAAGAAGTCAATGAAATTTAAAGATTTTTTATAATCATAATTGGATGATTTTGTATATGTTTCTATAAGAATCACATGCCAGTTAGATATAGATGGTGCACAAAGAAATATTCAACATCTTTTAGCATCTTTCTCTCAAGAATTTATGAGGTGCCACATCAATGCACAACTAGCAGATATGGAATATGAGCCAATATCCCAACCAACATTCAATAACATGTGGAGTAATAATTTTCATGATGTGACCATTACCAATTTTGATGACTTTGTTGGGTGAAAAACATGTATCTTGTTGACTCAAAAAAATTCTCTGGGTCCCTGTTTAGAGATCAAGTAGAGTGCATCTATCAAGAATTCATGATGCACTCAAATCAAGTAATTTATACAAGACAATGTATTACACACATAAATGAATGTTTTATTAGTTCCATAAAGAATGCCTTAGTGTCATTCATGACAAGGTAAAACTCCAAAAAACATTTGTGCCAAGGATAGTCACAAAAAGCAATACAATTACCAACAAAATAGTAGAGATGTCAATGGCAGAGATTATCACACATGGTCATGGTACAGGTGGATATGGATATTTTTTTTAACATATGTTCTTGGAGGGTATAACTTTACTATCACCTTATTGAACAAGTACTTCAAGGATATGGCAAAAATAATTCCATAGACGTACGGATCTTTACTATATAAAATTGGATCTTCAAAATATCTATTGTATGATTCACTTTTATCTAATAATTTTTACCTTGAATGGAAGAAATACATAGATTAAGAACAATCAATTGGCATCTTCAAGAAACTTCCTTCTAGGCTATATATTCAACTAAACAACTATTGTAGGGATAATAAGAATAGGTATTTTCTTCACATTTTTATTTGAAAATTATGTTTAAAAATAAATACACATATAATGTTTTATTATTACATATTACATTCCCATAATAATTAATTTATTGATAAGATTATTTTTAAAAATTCAATCCCAACCATTTCCCTTTGTTTTCTTATGTGTCTCTCAAGTGATACATTTATATTACCCCTTCGAAAATATCAAATAAACTTTAATTGTACCAAATTTGGTCTATTACTATATAAAAGTTTTTCTCAATCCATCCATTTTTAGTATGCCTTGAATATCATCAAACAACATGTATTCATAACACATCTAATTCATTTATTTTTTATAAGTGTCTCTTAAGAAAACAATTTGATTTATTCCTTGTGTATTATCAAAAAATGGTGTAGCAGTACCATAACAATTTTCATTAATAGTAAGGTATCATTTGAGAGATAAGTTTAAATAAAAAATAAAGGTTTTGTGTTAAGAACATATTTTATTTTTTAATATACATGGGATAATACCAAGGTATCATTTGGGAGATACCAATGGATACTAAGTATATAGTTTCATTGCTACTATATCTTATGTGATAATTATCCAGGGATTAATACAAAATTATTTTATTTCATATACTTAATAAGACCAATAAAATTATTACATGTGGCATGTTATAATGGTTTTAGATGAAGGTATCACTTCTGAGATACTAGGAAGGCCAGTTTATATTGACTTACATAATGTAGTGGTAACTTAACCACATTCCATGCTCATATATGTATCTCTTAATAAATATATTATGAATTATAGCTTAATATTAATATAAAAAAAGTATAACATTATATGGAACTAAATTTAATTCTATTAGATTTCTAATTACACAAAATCATGTGTTTTTGTACAAGTTTGTGTTACAATATTTATCTCTCCTTATCTACAAAGGTATCTTCCTCGAGGTAGAGGTTAGTTTTTTCCTATAGGACATAACCATGAGGACATTGACAACACATTTAAAAACCTATATAAATGTATAAAGATGAAATATGTATGGAGTGTGGTAGAGATTATGGACACTTATATGACATGTGAAAATACAATAAACTTCATGCCATATTTAATTGAATAATTAGTTGATTTTAAATAATTTGTTAATAATGACAAGATGAAGGGAAGTCATGAAATAGTAGGCTTGAAAAGAGACAATATTTTCTTCTACGCGTAGAGCAAGGTTAGCATATTATGCATTGTAAAAACTCTATAAAAGATAGAAATTGGCCCCCCCTAATTAAATTATGGAGAAAACATAAAATGGTGAGACAAATGTTCCAGAAGGTAATCCTATGAGAATATTTAGAAGATTTAAAAAATAAAGAAAAGTCATAATAATCCATTTCTTTAAAAGACTCATATATAAGTAGAAAAAGGTGAAAAATAAATTAAAGATAACTTGATCAAATATGTTAAGCAATTTAATGAATTTGGTTTGATTAAAAATAGTAAGTGGAAGGATCTAGAATATTACTTCAAAAATATTCATGACACAAGGAAAGAAGACATGTTACCTTATGAATTTGAATATACAGTATATTTCTAGCCTATAAATCACCATGAAATACCCCTGCATAGAGATCTACACAAAATGGTTCATGATAGGGCCCTTGATTTAGGAGTGGCATCAATAAATACATATGTTGGTTCAAGAAGTAAAAGACAAAAAAAACCATTTAATCTAGTTCAAGATGTGTATAAGGTGATATGATGTTTATTAGATTTGATTATTCTACAAGAGTGAACTACACAATATGGGTTGTTAGAGATGAAAGCAATATTGAGATACTAAAAATAAATGAAGATATAGAACAAAGTTTCAAAATAATTTGGTTCATATAAGTTCATGCAGAGAAAAAAGATGCAGAAGAAGCATAAATATATTTAGGTTGTTTGGACAAGAAACGAAAGCCAAACCCAATAGAAACCTCTTTAACATCCATTCTTATAGATAATATCATCTACGCTTAACCAAACAAAACATGGAAAGGTAAAACACTTGTTTTCACTATTTTTTTGAAAGGTATTGTAACAAACTAATTGAATGCATCATCAAATTAGGCACTTTGAAAAATAGTGACAAAGGATTTTGAGCTATTGTTTACTTTTATGACATTGAAAATTTGAAATGGTGTTTCCCTAAATTTGGAATGACAAGTATGAATTTTTTTTTTAAATATTTTAGTGCATCTTTTTGGCATGTATAATGTTTTACTGGATTCATAGCTTGCATGCTCATTTCAATGATTCATTTATTTTTTCTATTCATATATAAAATATCATAGTCATATTACTAAAAACTATCCTCTCTAAACTATGATGGTTCATATTTCATAGTCATGAATATATTGATCAAATGTATTTACAATATTTATAATTGTATGTATTATTATTAAAGTTCATGATATAGTAATAGGTGATTGTCTTGTTGGTATATCTTCATGTCCTATTTTGTGAAAAAATGATATTACAATCTCAACATGGTTAATTTATATATATATATATATATATATATATATATATATATATATATATATATATATAATACTAAATATATATTTTATGGTGCAATGATTGGCTAATTATTTAAAAAAAAAAATATTCCAGATATCATAAATTCCATTTATGTTTACTTGCATTTAATAAGAATTTTTTTATAAGAATTTGATAGCTTATAACTGTCCATTAAAATTATTACTATTAATTATTTTTTATTATCACAAATGATTTTCATGCATATATCTTCCCTTTATTACTTGAAATTATCCATTGAGTTCCCAATTATTTATTAAAATTACTATAAATAGGTCCTTCACTTCTATCTATTTATGACATGCAACTATATATATAAACTAATAAGGAAAAGGGAAAGCATATAATTACGGTTTATGAGAGAAAGAAAAATCCTTGGTTAGAAATCATTGGTACCTACTACAAATACATTAGATAGATGCTTATTTATAATAACTCCAACTAATTCTTGATAAAGTCCAATTTAGTTCTAATAATTTCTCAAAATTTGAACTACTACTAAGTCCATAATATGTTAAATTATTAAAAAAAAATGCCTTGGTTATAAACAATTTGGAATTATTACAAATACATTAGATAAATGTAGTTTATTTTTAATAAGTCTAATCAATTGTTGATAAATTCCAATTTATCTATGATGGTTTTTCAAAATTTAGAATATTAATAATTATATATTATTTTAATTTGGCTAATAATAATTCCATAATATTTTTCATACTCATTCCAATTTATTTGGAATATAGAAAAAATATTTTTGGATAAAATTTTCTTCAATCCACTTTAGTGGGTATAAGTCCAAATTATTCAAAATAGTCCAATTCATTCGAAATGATCTATGCCCAAATGGTTTGAAAGAGTCTAATTTATTTTGAAAATAAAAAAATAGTTTTGGAGAATTTTTTTGCACTTCACTTTAGTACATGTATAAGTCCAAATTATTTGAAATAGTCCAATTCATTCAAAATAATCTATGCCCAAATGATTTGAAATAGTCTATTTTATTTGGAACATAAGAAAATTATTTTGGAGAAAATTTTCTCCACTCCACTTTAGTGGGTATAAGTCTAAATTATTCAAAATAGTCCTTTATTTCTTAAGTGGCTCTAACTACTTTTCCAAGATAGATCTTGAGAGTGGTTATCACCAAATAAGAATAAAAGAAGGAGATGAATGGAAGACTACCTTCAAGATAAATGAGGGGTTGTATGCATGGCTTGTCATACCATTTGGTCTTACTAATTCCCCAAGCACATTCATGAGACTCATGAATGAGGTCTTGAATCCATTCATTGGTAAGTTTTTGATATCATATCTAGATGATATCTTGATTTACATCCCTAAAAAAGCTCAACATACTCAATATTTGAGAATGGTTATGCAAAGGTTGCATGAGGAGAGGTTGTTGATTAACCCTAAAAAATGTTTGTTCATGAAGACATAAATTGTTTACCTTGGTTTGGTGGTCTCAAAATGTGTGTAAAAGATGGATAAAGACAAGGTGAAGGCCATCATTAAGTGGCCAACTCCAAAGATATCCTATGAGGTAAGGAGATTTCACAATTTAACTAGATTCTATAGGAAATTTATCAAAAAATTTAATGGGATTTATGTACCCATTATTGATACTATTAGAGGAGATAAATATAAGTTTGTATGGATAGATATAGTTGAGAGGAATTTTTAGTTTTTAAAGAAAAGAATAAAAAAATAGCCAGTGTTGGCACATCCTAAATTTAACAATGTGTTCTAAGTTAAGTGTGATGCAAGTAGAGTGGCTATTGGGGGTGTCTTAAGTCAAGAAGGTAGACCTATATATTAATTTAGTGGGAAAATAAATTAATATAAGAATGGTATTCAACTTATGATCTTGAATTCTATGCCATGGTTTAAGCCTTGAGGAAGTGGAGACACTACTTAATGCCAAAGGAATTTGTTATCTTCATGGATAACCATGCTATTAAGTTCATAAAAAACAAACCAAATCTTAATAAAAGTCACATGAAGTGGGTGAAGTACTTGTATAACTTCAAATTTATCATCAATAATAATAAAAGACAAATAAATAAGGTAACAGATGCTCTAAATAGGAGAAAATTACTTGTTAGTGAAATTCAAATTGAGAGTAGAGGAATATAGTCACTTAAAGAATTATATAAAACTGATTTGGATTTTTAAGATGCATATGAAGATTACAATCATCCTAATACAAGAAACATGGATCCTTGGATGGAGTATATGCTTCAAGATGGTTTGTTTTTCAAAAGAATTCAGTTATGTATGCCAATAAGTTTAATGAGAGATAAATTGATCAAGGAGAAACAATGTGTAATCTTGGATGGTCACTTTTGTCTTGATAAGACCTTAAATCAAATTATTAATCACTAAAATTTACCTAGGATACAAGTATATGTGAGAAATTTGTCGAAATATGTAAATTTTATCAATATGCAAAAGGGAAGAGTACTAATTCAAACTTATACCAGCCCTTACCAATACCAAATAGGCCTTGGTATTCCATTAACATGGATTTTAATATGGGGTTTCCAAGAAATCAAAGAAGGCATGATTCTATTTTTGTTGTTGTGGATATATTTTCCAAAATGGCCTATTTCATACCTTACAAGATAACTAATGATGCTACTCATGTGGCCAATTTGTTCTTCAAAGAGGTGGTTAGACTACATAGTATACCATTAAGCATTATCTTAGATATAGATAATAAGTTTGTAGGACACTTTTGGATAATTTTTTTGAAGAATCTAGGAACCAATTTAAACTTCAATTCAACTTACCACCCTCAAATAGATGGCCAAACTAAAGCTGTCAACAAAAGTTTGGGTAACTTGCTAAGGTGGTCGAAAAAGGATAGTCCTAAAAAATAGGATTTGGTATTTCCTCAAGTGGAGTTTGATTACAATTAATCACCTAATAGTATCATTAGAAAGAGTCCATTTCAAGTGGTATATGGTATGCACACAATGGGAGTCTTTGAATTGAGAGACCTAGGCAAAATGGAGAAAAGAAGTATTGAGGGAGAGGAGTTTGACATTACCATGAAAGAGGTGCATGATAAAGTGAAGAAATAGTTAGATTTAAGTGTATATAAGTACAAAAAAAATGATTATTTTAAGAGGAGAGAGGTCAGTTTTGAGGTTAGAGATATGGAACTAGCTCACTTGAGGAATAAAATATTTTTGAAAGGTGAGTACAACGAGGTGAAGATGAAGAAGATTGGGCCATGCAAGGCCATTAGAAAATTTTCAAAAAATGCGTATGAAATAATTTTGCCTAGTAGCATAGGTATCTCTCTTATATTCAATATATTTGATTTGTATCCATATAATGAAGGAGATATGTAGGATCAACCAGATGAAGTCAAGACACATTAGTCCAAGAGTGTGCAGATCAGCTACAACAAAAAAAATCAAGAACTTGAGCTTATCTTGGACAATTAAAGTGGTAAAGAGAACAAGAGTAAAATAGTACTATCATTATTTAATGAATTATAAACATAATTATATATATTATTCTACTTGATTGACAACACTAGACATCATTAAGCATGGAGGTACTTTTAAAGGCCTCATGAACATGAGTTCATCAGTAAAATTCTTGTTCTTAAGGAGTATGATGCACAAGCATCACTCCAAATGAAAATTTTTGGTTTGTTTATTTATTTTTGAGTTTTAGGTAGGTATTATTAGTTTCTATGATCTTATAGGAGTCATTTTTATGTCTTAGTTTTTCTTCAAATTTGAATTTGGGCCTTAGGCATTTTCCCACCAAAATACCAAATTCAAAATTTTGAATACTTATAGTTTTCGGGTCTTTAACATAATTTTCATAGGTGATGATGATGGATTTTGGTATATTTAGGTGTATAAAGGGTCTTAATATGTATTTTGGTGTTTTTTTCACCTTTTTAGTCTCTTTTTCTATGTTAAACCTATGATCTAGTTTGAGATTACATTTGTTCATGCAAAAGCCTATGTTGGAGGCAACCATGAAATAATTAGAGATTTTATAGGAAGATATAATGATGGTAATGTTTATAATGAATGATAATTACATTTATGAATAAGGTATTAATCTCCAAAAAATGAGAGAGGAAGTTCATACCACAAAGAAGAAGACTGTTTATTGAGAATTCTATACATGTTTATGAAAGCCATGAATATCAATGCATAAGAATATATTTTGGAAAGTGTTTTGATTGAATGTATCATATTTAAAAACATTATTACATTTTAAAATTTGAGTTTATTGATATACTAATAAAATATTAATCATGTATAGGCAAAGAAAAGAGAAACTCAAACATAACACAGTCCTATGTTGTCACCATCAAGATTTTAGTGAAGTAAGGTGATTCCTACATTCTTTTTAGGATATTTATGATAGAAAGGTATTAAATAGAGATTATAAGTTTATTAATTTTTTTTTGAATGATAATAATTCCAATAAATATCAAATCTTTATCAAAATTTCTAACTCTACTCACATATGCCTGTACTTTGCATTTTGTGTATTGCTTAGGTAAAATTTGCAAGTTTTTGAGTCTTTTTTTATTGAAGATCAGTTATTTAAATTATTAAGTTGGTATTAATAATGAAAACACCTAATACATTTATATTTATTATTTTAAAAAATAAATTTTCCTTGGAATTTTTCCATTTTACCTCTCTCAGCCTATGTAAAAACCTAGTATAGGGTTTTGACCATTTCTTGGTTCAGACATTTGAAAATTAACCTAGACCTTAAAAATTTACCTAGAGATTGAATATAATTACCTAAAAGTGAATCAAAAATTTACTAGAAGTATTATAACGTGTGAATCCCTTAAAATCCATAACTCGGTTTTAAGGCTTAGGCGACCTAATTGAGGCCTAATTGGTAGAGAGTTAAGTTGAGTTAGTGTGCTTATTTTGAGAGTTGGTTCAAAAAACCTAGTAGAGAGTAAAAGAAGGATAATGAGTATCATAAAAAGGTCATAGTTTGATTTGAAACCTAGTGAATCTTTATAAACTACTAGATTTGTCTATTTAGAAGGCTATAAGAAATAGATCTAATTGAGAGAAAGGCCTTGAAAATAGAGATTTTACCTTAAGAGTTAGTTTTGTAACTTCTTGTGTAGTACAAGGAAGATAAATTGTATTATGAAACATGATTTTTCTCCTTTGAAAACTTATATACTTGTTAAACCATCCAAAAAGGTGTTTTGAGAGGACTACTAAGCTAAAAGTTTAATTGAATAAAATTATTCAAAGTTGTTTCTCACTCTCCCTCTACATCACATGGTCTCATTATGGGGACCCCATTGAGGAAATTTTTCTCTCTTTTTTTCAGATGGTGATTTTATAAAAACTCCTTTTACACATTTGACCATTTTTTTCAAGTAGTGGATTTGTACCACTTGTGTAAACACTTGTTTCAAGTTTATTCACCTTATTCAATAGTAGTTAGTTAGTTTCATATACCACTTATACTTGTTCCATTATTTTATAAACATATAATTTCCCTTTATAATAACCTTAATGCATTTTATAGAGGAATTTATTTATTTAACTATTTTTTTGACACCTTAACAACCTATCTATTTCCTTATGGCGAGTGACTTATAACATCCCCAAAATTTGTTCAGTGTTCAAGTAGTGGATTCAAACCACTCATACATATATATTCATCCACTCCATTTATTCATAATTACAAGGGGATGGGTTTTGTTAAATTCATTTCTTTGGGTGTTGTTATATTGATTTTTTTGGTGTTATGTGTATCTCTCAGTATCTTTATGACACATATCAACATCTAATTCTGGTAGTTATTTAATGGTGGATTACCCCACCAAGTTCACTTTTTATGATGTATTTATCCCATCAAATGTACTTATATTTCAACATATTTAAAAACTTACTTTGTTTTATATTTCTTACTTCGGTATTGTTTTGGCATATCTTAACACCTTTTTGCACTTACCTTGAATTCATTTATTTAATTATAAATGAGTACCTCATCAGACCTTCATGGTCTAGAATAATTTTGGAAACATTCTTATGTTTCCTCAAAGTAAATATTTTTGGGGATGTTGGTGTAAAATGAGAATTTTCATTTTACCTTGGGTAAGATTGACTTGGAATATACCCTAGTTAGATTAGTTTACCTGAGTTGGGTTAATATCCTAATCCTATTTTGTCTCTATGTGCTTGGAATTATTCCTTTAATGGATAACACATGTGAAATTTTTTCCCAAATAAATCATTAAAAAACTTGGTCAAAGTGGGAAACCTTTAATATTAAAATAATAATGCCCCTTCTCTATAAAATAAGGGGCTTTCCATCACCTTAAACAATGTAGATGAAGTGAGAAGTTATATATATTGTTTTATGTATACTTTAGTTTAGGGTATATGATAAATATGTACTATTGTACTTGAATCTTTATGTCTCTTTATATCTACCTAATGAATGTGGGAATTGGATAGGTCATTTTATGATCCTAGATAGGGTCATAAATTTTGACAACGATGGCATATGAATTCTAGTTTAGTGGATTTGGTTTTTGTGTGCCTATGTTCCTCTAAGGAATATTATAAGTGTTTTGTACCCTGTAAGGGCTACAGGGTGAACATTTAACTTCAAGAATTGTATGAATGTGATGAGTTATGGAATTTGACATATAAATGATCACATTTATGAATGTTAGCCCTCGGAATTCATGCATTAAACACAAAGAAAATATATGGTTAATAAAGTGAGGTCCAAATTAAATATTACCAAGAATAAAACCCATTAAAATAGGTAAAAATGTGAACACTAAGTTTAGAATAATGGACAAATAAGATGAAGGTTTGAAGCTAGCATATAAGAATATGTGAAAATAAATTGAATGCACAATCATTTTCCTTGGAATCCCACATATTGAAAATCTGAAAAGGTGAATAATATGATTTAGGTAGAGGAGAGATGCGATATAATCTTTAAAAAAACTAAAAGAGGGTGTAATCAAAATAAAGGAATATTATTAGGATCCTGTAGCACTTAAAGAACAATGATGAACACAAGTCTCTTGGAAAAATAAAGAGGAGGATAAAGAGTTTGTGAAGGCTTTGAATCTTTGAAATTTGGTCCCACACTCAATAGTTGGGATTAAATTACAATCTTATAAAATTAAGGGTACAAGGCAAGATTAAAAAAAAAGAAAAGTTCATACTTTTGGAAATAATTTACATGGCTTCAGGCCTTTATGATCTTTGGATGTGTTAAATCACAAATTCCAATTTAATAAAATTAAATAATACCATATTTGAGTACTGAAGTAAATTTTATATAAAACCACTAAGTATATAAATTAATGTTACTCATTATTTTGATCATTGACAACTAATATGCCATTTTATTTGAGTATGGATAAACATAAATAATGTTCATAGGATGCACGATGAACCTAATCAAGTGAAAACTTAGCCATAATGTGTACAACACTTCAGACCATTGCCTTGCATGTGGAATCTAGTAGCAAGATTGGTGATACCATTGGTATTGGTGTTAAAAAAGAGTCCCAAATTAGTGATATAACATAAATATTAGAGAATTTGAGCACTGCATGATCAACAAAGGTAATAAAGGTTATAACATTTTATGAAGTTTTCATGTCATGTGACCATAATGAGATTTAACTCCCCCAATTATGAAAAATGAATAAACCAATAGTGAAAGAGTGATGTTCCATTTATAAGAGAAAAATACATGATACCGGGAATTGTGCATTCTAGATAAAAATGAAAGATGGTTGAGAAATAAATATAAGACATAACACCATGACTATGAACAAGAAGGGAATGCATTTTAGATGGAAAAGAGATGGGATAATACTTATTGGAGGTCACACATTTGTTGAGTGATGAGTTGGATCTTTTGGTTGTGGAAATGTAAACTATTTATGGTGACAAAGCATTAAGTTTCATATATGTGGAGAGTGTGAAAGGGATAATCAAACAAAATACTACCCAAAAATTATTGAAAAATTTACAGAGAGAGTGGAGAAGGGGAGCCAAAATGATAATGGTGACCTAGAGAGTTAAAGCCAGAGTGGCCCAAAATTAGCTAGCACTAAAAGAGATTTTCTTGGTCTCTAATATAAAGAGTTGGTTTTGAGATAATGAAGGTATGTTATAACTTGGGGAAATATAAAAATCAAATACATAACATGACCCTTACAAATGAGTTGGAGACAATCTAGAAGAAAGTTAATGGTTCAACTGCTCATGAACTAGAGTTAAGGATACTAAATGAACTTTAGCATTATTGAGTAAGAATGGAATTATTGTATATATTATAAGATTTCCTAAGAAGTTAGGTGCATGGAGAAGCATAATAAAAAAAATATAATGCCCTAAAAGATAAAAAATATGAGGAACACCAAGTTTGATAAATAACTAATGATTGATGCCACTATAAATGAGCATTATGTTTGTGATATATTTGTTGACACTAATATTGATGTGAATGTGTTAATAAAGCATGCTTGGATTACTATGAGTTATCCTAAGATGATTATTTCACCATTATTATTTATGGACAGCAAAATGATGAATTAAACCCTAAGAATTATAAGAGGTGTAGAGATGGACATATTTAGAGGTAATCTTAAAGTCAAATTTTAAGTGATCAAATTATCAGATAGTTAGGTTATTCTACCTTTTATGGTATAATTAGTAGAGGTGGAGGATTATCCTAAATTTCTTAGTGCCATGTTAGTAATGCAAAAATGAGATTCAAATAGTTTTATATGATTTTTGAGAATGGAGATACTAGGTTATTAACCCACTTAGATGAAAAGCATGCCCACATATATAGAGAGCCTAACACAAAGAAATAAAAAATGAACATAATTTATAATGTGATAATGTAAATTTATGATTATATCTATGAAATTATAGATGGTGAGTTGTAATAGAATAATCAAATGCTAACTAGATATACCAAGGACCATTTAAAATGATGTTATTCACAAAAATAAGATATTTGTGTTTGGATATTTATAAAAAAATTCACCCACCCAAAAGTTCAACTAGTATGGAGTCTATAAAATAATGTGCTATTAGCCTAATGTTTATTCCCTACATAGTTTATAATAAATAAGGATTTGGGTTCACAGGTCCAAGGCCAAGTCGTATACAAAGAAATTACTTGAAGTCATAAAGGGATTGATGCATGCAAATAAAAATAATGAACAAGGATGATGGATGGCGGAATCAAGAAATGAGAGTAGTAAGTGTATGCATCGAATGTAGTAAGGGTAAAACCAATACATTAAAAGAGGTAAATAATTATTAAATATTAGGAAAATGAAATGGAAATTGAGTGGGCCTTAAATATGTCTAAGGTAGAATCTAATGTGCCTTGCACCAAGTCAAATATTACATACATCTAAAAAGTATGAAAGAGAACCAACTCTAGTAATGCATTGAGCAAAGATCACTCAATCAATTTGCAACAAATTCACTTCACCAACATAAATAAAAAACTTAGGTTGAGTCATGGATTGACATTTATATAGTTATTAATAGAGGAATGACTATTTTTTTGATTTAAAAGTGAACTTTTATTAATAATAAAGTATAAAAACAATAATGATCTTACAAAAAATGGGGGAAATGTCACACCCCAGGAATCAAAATACACATCAAGGTAAACCCTGAGAGATAAGTAAAATCATAACATCAAAAAATAAGTTGAATTACAAAAGTAATATGTGATGTTCAATGAAAAAATATACTAACATAAATGAAAAATACCAAGACTAAGACCATTAGGTAACAACACCAAACATGGCAGTTAGAGGAGGAAGACTATCCAGATTTCCCCCATTCAATAGTGCTCAGAAGATTTGTAGTGTTAAGTACATGATCCCACCAATATGCTTATTTTTTATTTAGTACCATATCCTTACTAAGAGGGGAGATATCAAGTGATAAACAAGTAAATTTTTATTTGAGTAGATCCCCCAAATAGCTACCACCACTATGCCCAAGTTGGAAAAAAACACTAGCCCTATGGGGACATGATACTGGGTGAGGAGATAAACTCCACTTGCTTATATATCATCGACACTAAAATAATTTACCCCAACCCTAAGAGTGACAATGATAATTTGAGAGATATGGAGGCTCATTATTGATATCACACGAAACACTTCCCCATTGGTCTAGAAGGGTGTAGAGGTACTCCACCTCCAACTAGACTTTATCTACCTAAACTTGAATCTAAAGTAAAACATTAGAGATGACAATTTTTTTTAATCACCAATAAAATCCTTTACATAGATTCATTATTGAAAATAAAATAGTTTCAAGTTTTATATATATGAAAAAGAATATCATCATAAAAAATCTACTAGATATATTGTATCTTACAAGTAACATGGCCAAGTACCCAAGAAGAACCATTTTAAATGTAAATACCTCTATAAGAAAAGGTTTAAAAATGGTATGCTCCATTTTTAGGATAACTGAGCATGAGGGAAAAACCATAATAAATGATTTAAAGTCTCATCTTAATGATAAATAAGATATATGGGATTTGAGACCCCAAATCACTCATGTCGATATCCAATTGATAGACCTTGTTAAAGAATGCACTAGATAAAATGAGATTTTTGGGGTTTAATGTGATATTTACATATATTGGCAAACCTTAGAGACTAAATGACATTTAGAGACCTTAAGTTCTGCCAACGGTTAAGGGTTTCAATCTAAATATAATGAAAAGATAGGAGATGATACCCAATCTAGGGGTTATATTGATAGAAAGGGGTAGTATTACACCAATTCTAGTATCTCAACCAAGGTACTCTAGTTGAAACACTATTTTATGGAGGTAATCATTAGGTATGGATTTTTTAATTTATTGAATCCACTTTGAATCCTTAGGTTTGAGATGGTATTTGATTCTCAATGTATCCCATCATATCCACCCTTTATAAATTTTGTATAAAATGTACCCAATGGTATTGATACCATTTTTGAAGAGCCTAAGGCTCTTAACTAAGAAACAATAACAAAAGGAGTGTTTTAAATGTTTTGTTTGGGAGACCACTAGAGGGAGTGTGAATTAACTAAGATACACGTTTTGAAACCATCCCCAACCCAGATTTTTTTATATTAATGATGCTCCCAATAATTCCACATAATTTTAAGCAAAAAGGTGTCACCCACCTAAACTGACACAAAATAAATAAGAAGCCTTTGCAATTGAAGGCCCTTCCAAGCCTTCCAACTAAAAGGGGTTTCTTGGGTAATGTAGTGATTCAATAATACCTTCCATGCTTCATTACTATCTATGATTTTGATGATCCATTTTAGAATTAGAGCATAACCTTGAAGTATAATGTTGATGATCCCAAGGCCCCAAACTTATTTAGGTCTACAAAACTATCCCAGATAACCCCATGAAAACCCCTATGAGATTTTAATTCAGCCCAAAGGAAACCCCTCAAAAAACTATCTAATTTAGCATAAGAAAATTTAGAAGGAGCCGAACAAGAAGAGTAATATCATGAGTAGAAACTAATACTTTGGAGAAAACTTGAAACTTACCTGCTAAGGAGAGAGGCTTGGTGATCCACTAAGAGATATTTTTATCAAATTTTCTTGCATAGCATATGACCAAAGCTTAACAAGGGAGGCTATAAAGCCAAAATGAATGACCAAAAACTTAAATTACACACTTGGTAGGATCCATTGCCATTGATATCCTTATAGCCAAGGAGGTTTGGGGGAGAGGATTTCCTGTAGCATTGAGTTTTTTTCCATTGGATGTAAGAGGTTGAGTTCAGACAAAAAATGACAAGACATTCCATGGAAATCTCAACTAAAGCCTCTTCCTCTAGAAGAGTGAGAAAAAATAATCCAAAAAATGCCCATTAATGAGTTGTTGGTCACACTAAGGGAGATAGATTCCTTTCACCAAGCCTCTATACTAGTAGTTTTCCAAAAATTAACTAAAAACTTTTAAAACCAACACATAAAGTGAGGGAGCTAATTAAAAACATTATATTATAGACCTAAAAATCTTATTTTTTTTGGATTTCACTCCATTAATGGTAATGTAAGCTCTAACATCCTTAAAGACATGTCAAAATTATGGAAAAAATGAGGGCCAAAACTTAGAGGTTACATTATAGCAATGATAAAGGGCCACTCAATTCTATCATAGGCTTTTTCAAAGTCAATTTTAAAAAACATAGTTTTTGACTAGAAACCTTGGTCCATTTCATACCATTTCAGATTGAAATAACATTCTATATAATATACTCATGTTTAATGAAACCAATTTTCACACTTTTAACAATGAGGGGAAGAAAGTGTCTAAACTTGAGGGAAATAGGTTTGGAAATGATTTTGTACAAGACATTTATAAGGGTTATTGGTCTCAAATTTGTAATAATATCAATGGGATGGACTTGATACTCCCCTAATTAATGAGGGTGCCTAAGGAATTGGATAAAATAACTTCTGAATATATATTATGGAGATCAAGACCAACGATGTCCCATAAGACATGATAAATTTTTTAGGGGAAATCATCAATCCTAGGTTGTTTATCATAAGTTATCTACATGATCAATTCCTTAAGATCAATTAAAGAAAGAGGTCTATCATAATAAACTCTCTAGGGTTCAGAAAAATTACATGGGATAAGTTGAAGACATTGTAAAATGACCACTTCATGGGCTAGAGAGGAATGTTAAGTGTTAAATACCACCTGATAATGGTGAAAAAAGGCTTATATAAAGTTTGAGATTTTGGTAAGCCTAGAATTAGCTGATTGAATGGATTTAATTTGGTTTGTACCTTGTTTGGAATAGATAAGGGAAAATGATTATTTGGGAACCCTATCCCCTATTCTCAATCAATGCATTCTATCTTGGAGCTAAGTTACCTAAACCTTGTATCATTCTTCAATCTTGAGTTTGTGCCTCCATTGATAAACTTGAGATTGAAGATTCATGTTGAGTATAACATGATCAAATTCCTATGAAATCCTATGGAATTCATAGTATGATGCTTTGTGAGCCCATTATAAAAATATAGTTGTTTATTTAACATATAAACATAATAAAGTGGTAGTCCATGTTATGAAATCAACCCACCAATAAATCCATCCAATGTCCCTCGAGGGTTTGGGAAAAAAACTCCATATCCACTTGATATGGCCAAGAGTTTTCTCATGCTAAATATGAGATGTGTTAAGGTAAAACTAAGGCTTAAAAGTTATAGTTTGAGGGGAACTCCATTCAATGCAAAAGCATATGGGTTGGTGTCCTGAGATAATGTCATCATCAATAGATAAAACATGACGACCCTTAAAGGTAGATAAGTTTAACAAATCTTTCTCCATGAGTAAAAATCAATCTAATATTTTAATGACTCTTTCATGTTTGTGTCTAAGGTTGGACCAAGTGAACCAAGAGGAAGTTGAATCTCTTCTCCTATGGTGATTCATATGGAAGATACTGAGCTTATTTCTCATGTATAACCATGCTTCTCATTCCCATATTCACCAATGTATAGGGAGATGACCTTTCTTATCTTCCTTAGATTCCACCATATTGAAATTTCCACAGAGCACCCAATGAGTGTCCTAGAGTGAATCTACCAACCATATCCAAAGTAGGGTTATTTAGATAGATTATTTGGAATAATACAAGTTTTCCAACCTAATAAGGTAACCACCAAAATAAAAAAAATGTCCAAACCACCCAATGGGTTAGCTCATTTCCCCAAGACATGATATTTTGTGAAAGATTTGGCATGACAAATGTGAAAAATCTTCCATGTCTAGGTTCATGATTAGACACTTGGTAAATATAACTTGAGAAAATCACATGAAAAAAATACTTAAGAATAAAACTAAACATTTTATATTCTTACCAATAATACTTTCATGTTACATAAATTATGATAACTATTCTTGACCATGTATCTACGATTCAATTTTGTAAGGCTGAAAAAATTCCAAGAATAAAATATCATGGAGAAAAATAAAGGTAAATTTCATTTACATATTCAAGGACTTTGAGGCCTAAAAAATTGTTAGAGAAGATAAGCTTTGTCTAATTGCTTCACATAAAGTCACATATCTAGAAAGGCCAATGATTTTCTTAAACATACTCTCCATATTTTGAAGGAGATGGATTAAAAGACCATTTGAGAAAGTTTTTTGGTCAAAAAACACCAAATCATCCTATGTGTCCAATTTATTCACCCTGAAAGGGGGTTGTGATGATTTAATAAAGAAACTCAAGGGCTATGAAGGCAAAATAGTGGATGATTCTTATGGCATATGAGATATAAGTACTACTCCCTTGGTATTTCTTGGCACTGATTGAGTTTATTTTGTGTAGAGGAACTAGCTCTTAGACTAATTATGGGTCAATACAAAATATATTTCAATCTAGATGCACCATGTAAAGTTAAATAATTCTTCCTATTAATCACAATGGTATATCCATCTTTAATGGTACCAACCAGTCTATTCTATGGGGATTTTTTCTCATGTGGAATCTATCAAGATTTATCCATTAAATGGAATTATTGAATAATATTATTTGATTATTATCATTGAAAATAGGTAGTGGGGAGAAGCACATGATGTGAGAAATAGTTTTCATGAATATGTATGTTAATGGTTTACTTAAACTTGGCCAGATAAATTTCAAAATTAAATCACTTATTAAAATGATCCACATATAAATTGGGTTGATTATGACAAATGATCCACCAAAAGGGTTTAATGATCTACTCAACAAATCCCAAAATTACCATAGGAAGATCTAGGAACTCAATTCGTAATGGGATTTTGAGTTTGGCTTGTTAGGAGACTTGGAATTCCCTAGTCCAGTTGAAAATTACCACTATGGTATTTTAAATGAAGCATGAACCATGGTTAATAATAGCCTTACAGTGGTCACCATTATAAAAGTGAAAAATATATTTTTTACTTGTGTTCTATACCCCTTCAAGTTTAACACTATGGGGTTACCAATAGTTGTGAACCTATTATTTGAGAAAGAACTTAAAAGGGACTTGACCCAAAAAGTAACCCATTTAATTAAATTAGAGTTCCAACTCAATGGCTTTCACTAGTTTTGAAATTACGACTTGATTATTCTCAATTCACCATAGGTTCAACATTTCTTGCCTCAACAAGGGGGTACACACATCTCCATTTTCAAGTTACAGGAAAATTATATTACATATTCTTTCAGGTGTATTATTTCCTTTCTCTCTTTTCAAATTTCAATTTTTATATTTTCAAGATTCAAGTATATATATTAACTACTTTCGCTATTATGAAAATATGAAGTGTATATACATGATTAGGTTTGTATTTCCTTTTTTATAGTAATTTAAATTCATTTTAATACTATAATAAAGGAGTTTAAAATGCATACACTCAAATTTAATTAGTGTTTAAAAATATTTAATCTTCATATCCTTACCTTGCTTAGCCTATTTTCTATTCCCTTGACTTATAATATTTATTAGAGTGTTCACTATTATAATCATTATATTGAAAATATTGAAAACATAATTAATGCATCCCTATTGTAATTACAAAGTCCTATTAACCAAATCTCAATAGTTTCATACCTTATGTGACAAGACTGCACTAGGTGAGACAAGGCTGCAACCTAGCCTTGTCCATTGGTGTGCCCTTGTCCTCCACACTCCAATGGTACATTTTCAAATTGGAAAATTTTCATATTTAATTTCATGTTATTTTAAAAAGGTTGATTAAAATAAATATTCTAAATAATATTATATATAATCACTTCAAAGCCTCTCAAAGATCATCTAACAATCACTTGGAATTTCTACTACACATTGAGCAAAATGACACTAATCTTTCCAACAAATTTTTTTTTAATAGACATAGGCCAAATGTCAATATATTTTATTATAGGTAAATGGAACTCATTTTCAAGAATTCAATTCAATATATGTAGAGTAATCTTGATTATCATTTGAATATGTATAGTAATATTTTATAATAATTAAATGGGTGGAACCATAAAATGTGGCTTGCTACATTACACCATAGACATTGACGATGACTAGACTGAAACATGGTAGGAGAAAAGGGTGGAACCACCAAATGTGGCTCACTAAAGTGAAACCATAGATGTTGAGTGGCACTAAAATATAACATGTTCCACTTACAAAATGAGACTAATAAAATTGTTTTATATGGATCTAGACTTTATTTTAGTTATTCTACCTTTAAAACTTTTGAACTTTTGAAGAAATGAAATCTAAATTTTCCATGTAGAAACATGAACATGAATGAATATCATGCCCCTGTAGTTGTACTGAATTGATATATAATGCCAATTGATATTGTAAATATTTGAAATTTGTGACTTATAACTATTTTTCATATGCCCATGCATATACATAAATTATATGTGAATATGTATTGAAGTAAATATAGAAATGAGTGCATATGTATGTCACATGCTCCCATAATCTTTTTTTTTTGAATCATACTATAATTCTAAAATTGTATATTGTCATAAATATGAAATTTATTTCTCATGATGACTTGAATTCTCAAGAAAAACCCATTGGGATGCCCCCTTTCAAAATAAGAGATGTAACCTATAACTCACTAGTATCAAGAGAGAATTGTAGCATATGTGACATATATAATCATGTAGTATCATATGAACATTTGAATTTATTACATCATAGTATTGAATTGAATATGAAACATGTAGTTGTTTAACCCTTTTAATTTAAGATGTATTAAACTAATTCATATTAAAATATTAAAATATAAATGCTGATATGTACTAATTTTATATTAAAATATAGTATGCTAGAGTAAATTATAAAATTTTAAAAAATAAAAAACTTACTAAAAATAGTAAGTTATGTTAGGGTTAGAGAGTGTCCCTTAAAAATTATATATCTAACTATGTAGATTGTCTATAAGTAAAAATTATATAGAAGGACCTGTAGACATGTTCATATTAGAAAACATTGATCTGCAATCTGCTGGGACAAGTATGCATGAGTTAGACATGGGCACATTATGGCCTTGGCTAGCTACCATAGCCACATATTAGTTGATTGTATTCCTAATTTTTATATCTAGGTGTGTGTGATACCCTACGAGGATTGAATATTAAGATTTATGTTTTGTGTTTTTGCATGGAAAACCTACAAAAGATAAAACCCTAGATCCTACAAAAGAACAAGCTAAAGATGAAATCCAAAAAGGGGGGAATGGGTAAGGTGAATATATGATCTAGCTTCAAAATCCTTGTGTAACTAAGTGTTTCTTATATAGCCTAAATGTGCCTCAACCCAATGTATTTATCCCTCATACAGTACGTGTGTTATCTATGATTATGAAACTCCTAGACTTAGCTAGATGATTAATTGAAATTCTTGAAAATAAATCCTTAACCTAAAATAAACAATATTTAGACTTGGATATTGACTACTAGAATGCTATATAATTTAAATAGGAATAAATAGTGATATTTTGCTCACTGTGTAGTGATTTTTCTATTAAGATCCAGTGGAGGAATAATGAGTAGCCTTGATGTGATTTTATTAGAGAATATTTATAATAATTTTGTTAACTAACTTTACCAAACATGTGGGAGAGATGTTGTGAAACCTATTGATTAAAAAAGTGACTTTTGGAGTGCAAGAGATAAGGCCACACTAGGGGACAAGGTCATAGTAAAGCCCTATTCAAATAGTGTGGACTTGTAACAAAAGACCAAAGACTATTGGGATATGTATCATAAGAGCTTGTGGAATAAATAAGGATAAATTTAATTGAAATAAGTACGTATATGTGATATTTTAAACATTTACAAAGTATTGAAGGATCTGTTATAGATTACGAGTTATCAAAATGAAAAATAAACCAAGGGTAAAGATGTCAAGAATAAACATTACTAAACACTTAATGATTAATTTTATGTATCTAAATTTTCCCTCACTTTATCATAGTTATGCACTAAGTGAAATTACTAGATTAAATTAGATGAAAACTTGAGTGTGTACACACACTATATTTTTGAATGCAAAGCTTGATTTTTTAAGATCAATTAATGTAAGAACCTGTAACAATGACATCGAGAGTAATATTTGCTCATACTAAAAAAATTATATTTTATATTTTAAATTTGAAAAGAGAGAAAGGAGATAAAATTGTGTTGTAACTTGGATATGGGAAAGTGCATGCCCCCTTATTGTTACATATGGAGAAGTGTTGAACTATGGTGAATTGAGAGTGATAAAGTCTCAATTTAAAAACCATTAAATTCTCTTGAGTTGTAAGGATTGTATGCTCCAAATATCATTTTAATTTATAGATTACTAATGTAGAGGCATTAGGGAGAAGTCATCAATAACATCATCACATTTTCCCAATCCAATTGATCTCATGCACTTGATGGTTTGATCTTGATTATCTTTGCTTAGAACTAGTTTTACTTTCCTTTATATCAATGTGTTTATTTTCCTCCTTGAATTAAATATATTCCTTGAGGTTTATTTTATGTTCTTATATCCTTCACTTATCATTCACACTCCATTTATACCTCTTATCATCCATCTTTACTAAACTTGATTCCAATCTCTTACAAGTAGCTTACTAGGCTCCTTCCCTTAGGTCATAAGGACCAAAAAACTGACTTAGGTGGAAAAAGTTCCATATTATATCATGGATGATTTTATATGATCAATCACACATGTTTAAACCCCATTCAACTGTCAATTCACTTTCCTTACCTCTTTTTACACATTTTACTCTCCATGGTTACTTTAGGCTAGTAGCCCTGATTTGGCCTTTTCCCTTTGTTTCATCATTTTAGGTGATATTCACCAAAAATAATCACTTATATATAGTATCCCTATCCAATTTGAGGTAATTTTAAATTTTAATGTCTTTATTTTTCTTTTATCTATCATTTCCTTTGCAAAATCACACTCTTTTAGGCCTTTTTAACCCTCTTTTGTTGCCATAATGCTAAAATCCATACATGTCATACTATTTAAAACTAAAAAAACCTTGAATCACCTTTTTCACCTTGAATATAGAAGGACTACAAATTTTTTTATCATTCTAACTTTCAAATATCTCCCAATCACTTAAACCCTAATTTTAGGATTTCTTAGGCCTATGCAAACCTGTGGGATTTTAAAATTCTTTATCTTGAGGTATATATCACTTCAAAATCTCAAATATACTTTTAAATATATGTTTTAACTTCTCCCAACTTATCAAATAGGTTATATCCTATATTAAACCTTCCTTAGTGTGAATAATCCCAAATATAGAATTTTGAGCACTAACATGGACTATGGGGTAGAGTATATCTCAATTTGATGTTTGTTAGGATTTAGATCACCTTTATCAATGATTAATACCCTTATTATGTATTCATCATCACTAAAACACCCTATTATAATCCCAATCTCCACTTCTTGGTAGATATTATGATATCACATTAATTCTTAGGTTTCCAATGTTTTAATAGGACTGTGACAACCTAGATAGTTGTAGCTTATCATTAGGTTATCCTTATTTATAAAAATATCATTTAAAACACTCATTAATATTTAAATATTTTCAATACTCAAGAACCATCCATTAAATTTCACCCCTATTGATTGTCTTTGCATCTACTAGCATTTGATTTTATCAAAATAAGATCTTTAATCAATAACAAGGGTATGCCAGTAGCCAAAGGTCTTACTAATTTCTCACACCTATATATTATATTCCTCTTATAATTTATTTATTCAAAAAATTCTAAGCAAGAAACACATTTTATTCAAGAAATCTCCTTATTTCCTATTTGAGTGTGCACCTTCTATGGGACCTACAGGTCTATTGTAATAACAGAGTCTTTTTACATCTATCTTAAGATATTATATATGATCATAAATATATCTCAATTTTATAACATTTATTATAATTTTTTTAACTACACCTTCAAATATTCAATTGACAAGACAAAGAAACAAGCTTTATTTCCCTATATAAGGTAACTATCAACCCAAAATAGGGTATGGTAGAATTATAACATTTGAGAGTTCACATGGTTGGTGAAAATTTACACTATAATATAATTCATACAAATTTATCTAAGGAGTTCCTTAAATAAATTCAAACATTACTCTAGGATTTGTAACTCTTGATGTTCATTAACAAACCCCTCTCGCCAACTCTGCTAGTCAACTAGGCAATACATATAATCCTTCAATACTGAGTTGTTTACTAAAAATTATACAAATTCACATGCCACCAAGGATAACATACATGGTTAAATTATTCAAACAAGGTCTTATAGACAAAATCCAAATAATATTCTAACAACAATCCTTAGCCACAACCATAATCCCTCACATGCTTATTACCCTACATACATATTTTTATCTTGCAAAGAATACGAAAACATCTATACCTTGGGTCTTAAAGGAGTATATAAAAAATATCAAATAAATAATATGTTATACCTCTTCAAAGATTAATGCACATAACATGAATATTTTCCTTTATTTATTCACAACAACATTGTTTACAATATGATCGAAGAATAGATCTTTAGGGTTTTATAAATCCTTGAGAGGTGATTACATCAATTTTATTTTGCTCCTTGATTTTCCTTTGCTGGAGATTCCTCTCCTCTCTCACTCATCCTCTCCTACACCATCTAAATCCTTTTTAAAATTAATTCTCTTTTATTTTCAACGTAGGCTTTCTTTCTTGGAAGTTACATCACTTCTTGGCCATAACTACCTCAACATACCAAGGGTGATATTTACATTAGCTAGATGACTTGAATCAATCATTACACATGAAACAACATTATAATCCCTTTTTTATGACTTTAATATACCCCTAAACCAACTTAATCACCCAAACACTCCAAACACACAAAATAACTCTCTTAGACTCTATTGCACTATTTTGAATTTTTAAATTCTTGCTTTTGGAGGGAAAACCTCCAATTCAAATTATAAACCACCTCATGGATTCCTAAGACATTTAGGACCTTAATTAGAATTATTATCATGTACTATAACCTTGAACATTATTGTTTTGACTAGATTGACCCCTTATAGACTAAAACACACAAATGATGTTTTCTTGCCTTGATGTTTCTGCATCATACTCCCTAGGAGGGAGAAAAATTAAGCCTCCATATTTATTTCACGCCTTCCAATTGGTTATTTAGGGGTCCTTAATACTCAACATGTTGTTGAACTTGTGTTATTGTTCCTTCTTGCTTTCCAAATGCTTGTTTGTCTTCTTCTTGACTTTATCTAGCCTTTTTATCCATGCATCTTCTTCCTCTATGAAATGTTCCAAATGTTATAGTTCCTTACATGTTGTACTTTTAACCTTTAACAAATCATCTTGATCTCCTTTATACTCAACTGCCATTAACTTGTGTGAATTTGGCTTCCTCGTACTTATTTCATGGCTTCTTTTCTCATCAATCTCACTTATGTCTTACTTGTTTTATGATTTTTGATCCTTGTTCATGCTATCATCTCCTTATTTAAGCTCTAATGAGCTCTCATGCATCTCAAAATTTTTAATTTGATCATCTATAGTTTCTTTTGCTGCCTCTTCTTCAAAATTCTTCACTTTTGGATGCTCTTCCCTCTCATCTTACTCACTATACAAGAGCAATTTCTTGTTATTTTCATCCTCACCATTGTATATTGTTATTTGACCAATATTGGCCTTTCCATATCCATGCTTAAAAAATACAAACTTAGAATTATCTTGAACCATTATGTAACTCACCTTATTGACTTGTTCATACCCCATGTGCTTGCTTGCTTATTTGCACAACTTCCTTTGATTCTCTTTGTTGCTCCTTACTTGATGTTTCTTGGAGTTCTTGCTTGACTTTGACCTACTGTTCTTCACCTATTTTCATCTTCCTGGATGGACTAAACATGTCCTCTATCATTACCAACTCTTATTTCAACTTTTGTGCATCCATCTCTTCCAAATATTCATCAAACTTTGGTTTTCTTTATTCTTCATTGTCTTGGGCAGCTTGTCCTTTATCTTCTCCTTGGACTCCCTAATTGTTGAGATTAATATCAACCTCCTCTTTTTGTATACCATTATTCTAAAGAACTCTTTGAGGTGCTTCTTCCTCACCTTGCTTTTCTACACATCCATTTGTCAATGCCATGGTTTTCATATACAAGAAATCTCCATTATTAAAATTAAATTAAAACATATCATCATATATCACATTTTAAAACATATATTTCAAGCACTTATCTTCACTTACTTGGATTGGTTTGCTTCCACCATCTCTTTTTCTTGCTTCGTATGCTTATCATCTTCTTCCATTGAAATACAATTGCATCATGACTTTCTTGTGCTTTTTTCATGATATTTTCTGCTTTGTGTCTTCTTGGGCTGCCACTTGTTCCTATTTTCATCTCTTTCATGCTTCTTGCATTGGTCATATATATTTCCAACTTGATTTGCTTTGCCTTTTGTACTTTGTCTCCCCACTTGTGCTTGTTTTTCACTCATGATTTTTATTTTCTTGACCTCTTGCTTGAGGTTCTCCTCTTTATTTTCTTCACCTAATTTTTTAAGTTACTTAGGCCATACATACCCATGTCCTTTCTCTTTTTCTGAGGGCTACAATCTATCATACCTTTCCTCAATCTTCATATTAGCGTTACCTTCTTCATATATGCAATCAAATTGAACATTCAAACATTCATTTACATTCATATGAAACTACTACAAGCTTATCTATTTTTTCATGTCTTCTTGAATGACCTTCAAGTCTTCTTGGGTGACCTTATTGACTTCTTGGTGCACCATATCCTTTGTTTCAGATGCTATGCATGGAAATGCATCATAGAATTCCTAATCTTCTTCATTTTCAGAATGTGAAATGTCTTCAATATTCAACACTTTGTCTTCTTCAAGAGGTTATTTTTATTTATCATTCTCTTGCCACTTTATGGGTACTATTATTGGCCCATGCATCATAAAATTTGAGGCCTCATGCTTGGCCTTCACCACATTTGTCTTCATACCTGCAATCTTAAACTTAAAAGCAAAGTTAGCATACAAAATGAGAGACCACATAGTTTCTTTGAATGTCCTTGGCATGGAAATTATCCATATTATCTTCATTATTTTGTGTTCTCATTGGAAATCCTTTCTCCCTCTTGTTCTCCTCAATGATAACCCTCTTCTCTACCTCTATTTCTTCTTGTTGCTCACTTGGAAACATATTCTTTCTCATGCCTCTTTGGGATATCTTCTCTCTCTTCTCATTCTTCAAGACACCTTTATTGTGCCTTCTTCTCACAAGTGACTCTATTGGCCACTTTACCTTTTTTCTCACATTATAGAATGTCCATTGGACTTATTGAATCTCCATGACTTTCACCACGAGCTCAATCCTCTCAAATCTCTACCTCAATTCTCTTCTTATGTCTACTATCTCTCTTTCTATATCCATCTCCTTTATTCTTCATCACTTTCTTGGCCTATTTAGACCTTCCTCTTAGAAAGCCCATCAACCTTGCCTCTTAGACCTCTTGTGGGCCTTTCCTCTTCTTGATTCCTCTCTCCAGGATCTCTTTTTATCCTCCTTGACTCTCTCTTTGAGTCTTCTTTCTTCTCTCTCTTCTCTCTTGGAGCTTCAATGCTCTCTTTTCCTCTCTCTTTCCTAGTCTTTCCTTGAATAGATGATTATCCTTCTCAAAGGAATTTGGGGATTTCTCACTTTCCTTTATCAATATTATTCTCCTCTTGCTAACCTGAATGGATCAAACCTACAATATTTCTCCTCCCTCAACACCCTACAAGTTATTTCTCATGCACAACTCATAGCACTATGCATCCCTCTCAAATAAATAAAATTTAGATAATTCAAAAGACCATTTAAAACCAATCATACCTTGCTTGGCTTTGATACCAAAATTATGTAGAGGCATCAGGGAGAAGTCATCAATATCATCATCACCTTTTCCCAATCCAAATGATCTCATGTACTTGATGATTTGATCTTGATTATTTATGCTTAGAACTAGTTGTATTCTCCTTTGCATCAATGGTTTTCTTGTCAAACACATAAAATAAATCTCTTAGACTCTATTTCACTATTTTAAACTTTCAAATTCTTAATTTTGGAGGGAAAACCTCTAATTCAAATTCTAATCCACCTCATGGCTTCATAAGACCTTTAAGACCTTAATTACACTTATTATCATGTATTATAACCTTTAACATTATCATTTTTACTAGATTGACCCATTATAGACTAAAAACACATAAATAATGTTTTCTTTCCTTGATTTTCTTGCATCAAGTACTCTATAAAATATTAGAAGGTTTGGAACCATGAACTATGGGCTGTTACATATTGAAAAAGTATAACCATATACGTTGAGTGTTGCTAGACTATAACATGGCCCATAAAAGGTTTATTGAAGTTTAATAAGTTTTGCATTAATCATTGATAATAACCATATAAATGACATATTACAACTCCTATAATATAGGAAGGTAGGAATAACCAAATTGAATGAGAAGCTCAAATAAGCTTGACCTGAATAACAACCCAACCACTTAACAACTAAGCAACCATAGTTTGTTTGACTCATTAAAATAAACTATTATAATATTAATAAGTTAATTATTCTAATACAATCCCTTAATGATTGAATGACATGTTTTAGTAATTAGTATAATAAAATGTTTAAGTCCATATATCAACTTAACCAAAGTGTAGTTTTACTGCTACTACAATAATGTATCCAAATTTTCCTTTTTTTACCAATCCATATTACCAGAGTACATGGGTAATAAGCCACTATAACAACCAAATAAAGTAGGCAATGGTGTTAAATACTATATTCACTAGATTATATTATTCTTTGAATTATTGTCATATCTTGAATTTGACATGCTTTGATTATTTTTTAGAGTGATTAGTAAAAAACAAAAGGTTTTAGAATATACATCAAGACTAAACAACATAGGATATCCATTAAGATATATTTCTACGTTGAGCTATTGAAAACCCAGTGGCTACTACTTTCCATTATTGAATAATTTTTGGGACATTTACTATTCATAATACTCTTGTGATTTTTCTATATGCCCCTTCCCCTTTCATGAACCTTTATGGAAAACTTTTAAATTTTGTTTGAATTTGGTCTTTGAACTTGTGTTTGGTTTGAATACCTATGAAATAGTAGTAAGAGTAAACTTACCTACTATTCATCTATTACATTTTGTTTTTTGACCTTGTAAATTTCCCTTCCAAAAAGTAAGGAAATTCATATTTCCTTACATATCTCATCATGATATGGTATAACCTAGGCCTTTTGTGTTGGTCTTCTTGATTTGATTGTGAAGAGTGAGAAACATTCTTTTCACCACTAGAATTTGACTCTTCTATTTTTTTCATATTTGAACCTTGTTCAAATTTAGTACCAGAACTTGTTCTATAAAAATTATAAACATGTAGCAATACATTAATATTACTAAATTAACCATTGTCAGAAATAATGGTACTCTTTCATCTACAACAACATCTTTAATCGCCATTATTATGTATGTAAAGACATATAATAATATGTATGCATCTCTTTGTTCACAATAATCAACACACATGTTTAATTTTCCTAATATAGAATAAATGGATGCAAAAACATGAAAATTACTTACATTCAGTGTTTTTCTATCGAGACTTTTTATGGTGTTACATTCTACAAGGCTTGCATAGGTCTTCTATTGAGAGTGTACATAGTTGTATGAAAAAATTCTACCTAATACTGATATGGTATATTCTAGTTATCCACCATACACCATGCCATCTCCATGACCATCTTGTTCTACCTTGCCATGACATTATTTTTCTATATACAATATTGCTTGTGTATACTTAATTTATTATAGAATTTTTGGAATATTTTAGAGACAAACTCATCCCCATTAATTTATCTAAGAGATTTTAAATGTTTTCCATCCACATTTATCTACCATAACTTTCTAAGAATTAAAGTTAGAGAAACACTTTGATTTTTTATGTAGAAAAAACCCACTTTTTCCTAGAAATGTCATCTACTAGCAACAAGTAATATAAAACTCCAAATATTGAAGCTATTCACATTGGACCATACAAACCCACATGTACCAAATCCAATACATTCTTAACTATCCATTCCTTACCAATGTCAAATGAAAGTGAAAATTATTTATCTATTTGACATTATAAACATACATTCTGATTCTTTTGAATAGAAAACATATCATTCATCCTATTAGTCTGACTTAATGTATGCAAATGCTTATAATTGAGGTGACCATACCTCTTATGCCAAACTTCACTAGTTCCTCCAACCACTACTAGTGTATTCTCATTTATTATTTTTGGATAAATAAACTTATATAATCCCTTGTTACCAATACCAATAAAAATGACTTTATTTACATGAATATTACTAACCATGCATCATTTATTTTAAAATCCACACAAAGGCTAAGATTCATAGTTATTTCACTTATAAAAATAATATTTTTGTTCATGCTAGGAATAAACAAAACATTATTAAAAGTGTAAGTGACATAATTTCAATAAAATATAGACATCTTCATATACTTTCACATAGTGAACCCAACTATCACCTACAAAAATTGATTCATTACAACTATCATCTTCTAAAAAGTTTACATACTAGTATTTATGACACATATAGTGTCTTGATTCACTTAAGTCAAAATACCACATTCTTGACTCTGTTGACTAAATTTGTGCTTCCATAAATGCAAAATCACATGCTAAACTTTGTTCATCGTATTTAGCCACATTTATAGATTGTGGCTTATTTCTATTATTTTCTAAATTTTATTATTGCTTACAAAAATATTTCTTCACATGACTAGGTTCCCTACATTAAAAACACTTCTATTTAGATTTAGAAGTACTTACATTATTGTTATATGATTCTTTTAAAGAATTACTAGCACTCCACTATTTAACCTTGATTTTTGATTATGCCATGAGCACACTTTCTATAGACTTTGATGTTGAAGCAACAGAATGTTCTTTTCATCTTTCCTTCTACATGAGAAGCGTTGACAACTTCTCAAAATCTAGTATATGCATCTTTGAGATCATATGCAATGAATCCACAAAGGAATCATATGATGATGGAAAATTATGCATGACAAGAGAACTTAAGCCTTGTTCATCCACATGATTTTTCACTACTTTTATTTGGTCACATATGTTTTTCAAACGTAACAGAAAATCATAATTATACCCACCTTCTTGCATCTTAGTGGAGAAAATAAAATATTTAATGTATAACACCCTGCTAGCTTTAGAAGCATGCAATTTTTTTCTAAAATTTTTCCATAAATATGATGCAATGGTAACATTTCTAACGTATTGTATCAAATTATCAAGTACTAAATTTTTAAAAAGCATTAGGGTTTCTCAATCATATTTATCATAGTCATCAACTTGAACATCTAGGTTATTCTCTTTAGTAAGTACAGTTTGATCAAGATTCTAATACTCAAAGATGGTAATTATCTTGTGACTCCATAAATTAAAGTTTTTTCCTGTTAACTTTTGAGAATCTAGTAGTAATAAGTATTGTAAGCTAACTATTTGACCTAATTTTTCACTAAAATAATTAAATAGGAAAAATTATAAAGGATTTTAAAAAACTAATTTTGCACATGGATTATACCCTAAATATTTACCATTTATGAGAAATTAAATTAACTATCTTGTTCAAAACTACCTAAAAATGATGGAAAAAAATAAATATTAGACAACTATATAAAGTCTTAGACTATTTTATGATACCTTAGAATTCCTTATAAATGTAGTATACGTGACTAGAATATTACACCAACATAAAAAATTCCTTACCAATAGCAAAAATGCTTTACCAAGCTAAAAAAAATACCTTCCCAATAGAAAAAATGCCCTAGAACAACCAAAATACCTCATCAATTGTTGTAATGCCTCAGCAAGACACCAAAAAATTCCTTAGAATAACAAAAATGCCTTATCAAGTTCTGAAATGGATCACTAATTAACTAAGACACCTTGCCACTTGTCTCCCTTCCTCTGGCATGACCAAACACCCTGAGTAAATTCTTCACTTTCTTATTATTACAAATAATTTTCCATTATATTCTTTTCACCAATTGGTTTACCAGTAAAAGACTCCTCTAGGAAAATTCATGACTTACTTCCAAGCTTTCTCCTATGCTTACCCAACCATGAGCCCTAAAATCATTTTTATTTTATATAAGGTCAATAAGATGTGCATTCATCATTGATAATAAACATATAAATAACCTATTACAACTCATATAATATATGAAGGTAGGTGTAACCAAATTAAATGGAAATATAAAATAAGTTTGACCCAAATAATAACCCAACCACTTAACAAATAAGAAACCACAGTTTGTTTGAAACATTACACAAATCTACTACAATATTAATAAGTTAATTGTTCTAATATGAACCAAACTACTTCAGACATATCTAGATTATATTGAAACTTTGCAACATGAAACTTGAGGATTTTTAAAATTCCATACTAGAAACATGAACATTAATGAATATCATTCCCCTTATATCTTTAGTGTATTGAAATTATATTTTGAAACTATCATTGAAACTTTGCATACTATAATTTTTCCAATTTGAAACCTTTTGTAACTTTGTAACTTTTGAATTGTTGAAACTGTTAATTTGAAATTGTAATGATGAGTACATATGCATGCCACATGCCTCCATAATCTAAGAATTTTCAATCATTTTACCATTTGAAAATTTTGTATTGCCATAAATATATATGTTTTGTTAGTTAAGATTAATTATTCTAAGCAATCCCATTATGATTCCCCCATTTTGAGATGAGAGATGTAGCCTACAAGTCACTTATCTCAAAATAAATCATATGTGAAATATATAACACTTTAAAAATTTAAAATTTATTGCAATCATATTATTGAATACATCATTGAATTTTCATATGAAACATGTGTTATAAATCTATTTCATTGAAGTGTAGAAGTAATATATGCATGATATACATTCTAGAACTAAAGTAAACATAGAGTATTATGTGATGCATGACATGAATCATGGAATCATAGTAAATAAACATAATTCATGATATAAATCATGGAATCATAGTAGCAAGCAACAATCATATAAGTAATGTCATACAATGTCATATAATTTATAAAATATGTCACGCACAAATCTTAAGAGGCCATATAAAAGGGACATGTAAAAGGTTACATAACACATAAGGTCAAGGGACACACACAAATGGCATAATGTTGTAATTCAAGAAAGAATTTAAACATACAAGTCTAAGGGCCACACACAAAAAGAACAACTCTAACTTATCATGTAGTAAAATAAGAATGCAAATCAAAGCATATAGTAAATGAACTAGTATAATTCCATCATATGCATGAATTTCATTGTTAACAAGTGTCATATTTCATGTAATAAAATTTTAAAGTATGAGTGAGCAACTATAATTTTTTATGATATGTGGATCAACATTATATAAGTTGTAGATAGAGACACCTTGTATAAATGTTCATGTAGAGCATAGAGATTCCCCCAATTTATCAATCTTGTTGGGTAATAAAGGAAGTTAGACATCAAATAATCATGTGGATATATGTCTTGTATCACATTAAAGTACCTTGTGAGAAGCACTATGTATTGATATATGGAATATTCTATCTACTTAAATATAATAAAAAACTTATGAAAATAAATAGGCTAGTAATATTTGAAAATACTTTAGGTCCTAATTTTGATTTTTCAAAAATATTTTGGTTTTTTTGACTTTTTGAAACATATGCAAGTTTTTGTATTTATTTTTGAAATATATGCATGATGAAAGAGTTTTGAAAAAAGGTGTGAATAATTAAGGTTTTAAAATACAAGAAGTATAAGGGATTTGAAAAATCCTCAACAAGGTGAAAAAATATAGTATGATAAGAGGGAGGCAAGAAATGTGCCCCCAATGTATATGTAACTTTGAGTCATATCAATGTAGTGAAAATGTGTAGAATTAGTAGGAATGTACATACTCCTCAAATGGGGAAGAGACTAAATTTTATCATGTAGCAATATGAGATCATGTAAATGTCACAGGGTGTAATATATGCAATAGTAAGCAAGTGGTGTGCTATGGAGATAAGTGTTTTGGATTATTCAAATTAACTTGAAAATCAAGAGGGTAAGTACCCAAAGTAAAAATTATAACCAAGGGGTAGAAGAATGCTTGGATAAGGTGTAGAAGAATTTAGCAAAAAGGAAAAAGAGCTATGTAAAGTGACATGAAAGTAGCTAATTAAAAGATGCAACCCAACTACTATGTTAGGAGGAAGTATTAGGATGTGTTAGACTAAGGATTTCATCATGAGGATGTACATATGTATACCCAACTGTGTTATATAAAGGAGAGACTTCCTTTGATGAAGTGTTAATTTCAAATGTCTCTAAATTTGAATAGGATCCATAAGCTATAATGTAACCCTATGAATTAATGCTCATATGTTCATATAAACTTGTATCCTTAAGTGTAGGAGAATAATATGTAAAAAAATTGTACCTATACCTATGGTGAAGTTATTTGAATGACTTGTTTTGCCTTAGGGGATGGAGGCATCTTTATATGAGCCCCTTTATTCTTGGGAGGATGTACCATGCTTTGTGAAACAAATTGAATATGCTCATGTGTAGTTGTATCATGCTCATAACTATATGGAGAAATTTATTCTATAATATTCTCATGATAATTAGAAAATGTAAGATGCACTGGTAGATGCTCCTGAATAGTTATGTAACTTATTTCATTACCATGTTTATCAATAACTATACTAGGTAATTATTCCATTAAATAATTAAACATCATTTTTTCTACAAGATATTCATATTGTATTCCTTGAATTTTGACCACTTTATTATCATGAGTGATTTTGGACATTTATGCACTATAGAAGGCAATACTTTAATATTTTGTATCCAAGGGTGTCCAAGTAGCATATCAAATACCCCTGTGTTTGGTATAACTAGAAATTGAGTATGCACTCAAAGAGGGCCCACTTGTAAAGGAATCACTACATGATGAAGAGTATCTTGTGTATGCCCATAAAATTCTTTGACAACTATGTAATATCATGTAAATCAATTTTTGTATAACCAAGATAATTAAAGAGTGTTATGGTTCACACATTTTCACTTGTTCCATGGTTTATCATGACACTATGGATGGATTTATTATTAAATATTCTCTAATAAAAAGTGCATGTCTATCTAAATCATCATTAACTTCACTATCATCAAATGTGATCATAAGATGTGATTCTTGTTTTCTTGTAATTGTAATGATAATCATATCAAGTGGATGTCCATATGTAGAAGGAAGAGGATGAGCATTGTATGCATAATCAACTCCAAAAATATCCTTGTTATTGGCTTCATGATTTTTAAAAGGATCTTTGTACATTTTTAGCTTTGCATTATCATTTGATTGTGGCTTAACCTCTTCATTAGGTGTGCTGATATGTATGATGTTGTCATCATGAGATATTTAATCTTATGCTTAATCTTGAAACATTTTTTTGTATAATTCTCAATACATATATTATAGTCACAATATGCATTTCCAACAAAATTTATATATATGGGTCTAGACATATCTATCTCCATTAGTAGAGGAAGAGTGACTACATTACATTATAGAAGATTTTGCAGCAAAACATGAAGAGGCGATGGAAAATTTTAAAATTACCTCCTTGGTGGAGCTTATAATTGTTAGTGTATGTTTTTATTTTTCCCTATTATTTAATTAGGGAATATTATATATTTGTGCATACATAGAGTTTTCCTACATTCGTGGGATAGGCTAGCTTCTGTGGAGATGTGTGTCATAGGTGTCATAAGAATGTCATAAGTAACTCCTTTGACCGGCTATTCCGGGTATGGGAGTTACTTCTCTATTCTTAGCACCTTGTCACCACCTTTCATGGAGGAGTTACAGTCTATTCTTGGGGTGCTTTGACCACCTTTTGTGGAGGAGTTACTTACATGCTTTCCTATATGTATTCTTCACTTTGACCATCTTAAGTTAATTGAATATTGGGTTTTGCTCCTATTTGTCTTTTGCAAATTATCTCTTCAGTGATTTCGCTTTGCTTTAGCTTGTTTGTGGTGTGCACCAGTTTTGTCTCGTGTGATCACTTGACCATTACATTTGCATTATTCAGACCCTGACAACAACTTCGATATGGTATCAGAGCCACCTTGGTAATCGTGTATCTGGTTATGCTATTAGGTTATTTTGAAAATGTGAGGAGTAGAGTTCTCTTTATGTTCTTTTTCTTGTTTCCAGATCTAATCTAAAAAAGCCTTTCAATATCATTTCTTGTGTTGCATTTATCTTTCCTGTGGACTGCCTCTGTGGTATTGTATTTTTGTTGGTTTGGTTGTGGTTCTCATTATTTGTCAGGACAAATCCATTTATTGGTTACCAAGGAGGTTTCAACGGCTCATTTGTAGAGTTTCTCCACTGTGTGAAGGATCTCCATGGCTCTTCCAACATCCTGCAGACCAATAGAAAAATCAGATCACATTTTTTGCTCTCTGGTGGAAGCTGGCGCCCCATAATTTTTGTTTCAGCCCTGAAATGGAGTAAAAAGGCACTTTGACCAGTTGAAAACCCTTGGAAAGAGTTTTTTTGGCCTCTACATGCAGCCTCAGATCTATGAGAGACATTGTTTTAAGGCTCTAATTGAAAAAACGTCCCTTCAACGACATTTTTGTATCGGGGGTCATTAAAACCCTACGTGTTCTCAATCTGCAAGTCTCTGGTAGCTACTCACAACTTTCCTCAACCTCCCAGCAAACACCCTGATTCATCTTAGCCCTACGTTTCTCCTTTGGTAGTGCCCAATAGCAGAAAAACTGCCAGCAAAAGAAGTTAGGGTTTGGGCGCTTCATTTTTGGCGCTTCTCTTTGGTGGGCCCACTTCAAATCCAACTCAATTTGACTTTATGCTATTTATTTCTCATTTGAATTATCTTTATATTCTAAGATCATATTTTATGATTTTATGAATTAAGTTATTTTTGAGAAAATAACATTGAAGTCAATTTAAAGTTTTTTTTAAAACTTTTATCTTCACTTGACGAAGACGAAGTTGAGGCCTAGATTGGTAGGGCATTGAATCCCCCTCAAAATACTAAACCAATTCATTCTTTGCTCTGTGCTGTGTCCAACGAGCGGTTGGAAGGCCACTTTCTCTCTCAAAATAGGCATTTTAAAAATGTTTTAGTGCTATTTTTTTGTAAAATTACTAGTTTACAGGAAATTAAAACTTTAAAATCTTGCAGACGGTAGCTCGGATTCGAGTGCCATATTTTTAAAAAGTGATTAGTTTTCAATTTTCCATAGCTTAGGCTAGATAATTGTAAAAAATGCACTACTTTATAAAGTGCCAAAAATTTGGGTCTCTCGGGACGCATTTTCGGCTGAGTTCAACGTCCTGTTTGCTTAAAGTGTTGCACTAATTTATCTAAGACGCATTCTTAGCTGATCATGATGTCTTTTGAGCATGTAATTTCATATTTGGGGGGGTCTCAACATTTTAGGGGGGGTGTGATTACTTTTCAGCACTTGCAATCTTTGCTTTCATTCTCCTTTCTGCATAATTTCACAACTTGCAATCAACACAACTTCACCTAAATTCAGCTTAAAATGGATTTTTTTCAAATTAAACTCCTAACACCCTTCAACTATCATGAATGAAAATTTAAAATTTCAATCATTCTTAAAAGTAAAGGGTTGTATAGGATCACCATGGGTACTGAAGTAGAACCCAACACTGATGCTGAAAAGGTCAAGTGGTACAACCATAGTGATGAAGCCTATGGATTACTAAGCTTGTCCATGTCTCTAGAACTTCTCTTCCATTTAGAAACCTCCAAGACTCCTAAATACATATGGGACACCCTAGAAACCTTATTTGGGAAGCTTGATGAGATGAGAGCTCATGAGCTCGAAACCGAACTCATAAGTATAAGTCCTAGCAACTTTGACACCCTACAGGACTTCTTCACTAAGTTTAAGGCCCTTAGATTTCAATTGAAAAAATGTGGGATAGAGAAGAAAGATGATCAACTCATCCTTTCTATTCTCGCAAAGTTAGGTCCAAGCTATTCAGTCTTTGTCTCCACTTTCCATGCCACAAAAAATGCCCTTGGCACTACATGGAAAATGCCTTCTTTGGATTCATTCATTACCAACTTGACTAGGGAGCAAGATCAGCTAATTCAAATATTCAAAATGAAGTCTACTCAACCCCAAGCTTTGATAGCTGGAAATGGTAAGGATAAGACTTCAACAAAGGAGAAGAAAAAGAACAATGACCAGGAGAAGAAGAAAGAAAACAACAATCCTGCCAAAAACAACACTGAGTCTTTCTCCTCCAATGCTAAACCTAAGAAGGAGAAGGTTAAGTGTGCCTATTGTGAGAAGATAGGGCATGATGAACACAAATGCATGAAGAAACAAATAGATCACCTAACTCATCTTTTAGAGAAGCACAACATAGGTGTTCCTGAGTCTATCAAGCAGAATTCATCTACCCAAGATTCTACTAAGGCAAAAGGCAAGGGTAAGGAGAAAGAAAAGGGTAAGGCCCTTGTAGCTATAACAGCTTCTACATCTTCATGGGTCATTGACTTAGGTGATTCTCACCACATGGGCTCTTCCCTAGTTTATTTTTCATCTTTAGAACCTTGTAACATGACTTCAATTAGTTTGGGTGATGACACATTAGTTTCCATTGCAGGGAGAGGGTCAATTGAAATGGAAGGAGGAACATTCAATAATGTTCTAAGTGTTCCTTCTCTTTCAACCAATCTCCTATCAGTGTACCAAATCAATCACATTGGTTGGGGCATGAGAGTTGAGTTTTCACTAGATTCAATGGCTATCAGGGAGTTGCATAGTGATACTACAGTGGCAGCGGGTAGGGCAGATCACCAAGCAAGGTTATACACCTTCTCACATTTTGCACCTAATTCTTCTCTAACAACATTGCTGACTCATTCAGATAGAGTTACCAAATTATGGCATGAGCCATTTTGCCACCTTAACTACCGCTACCTTGAGCAACTTTGCAAACATGACATGGTCATTGGCTTGCCTCATGTCTAATTCTCAAAAGGACTTTACGAGGGGTGATCCCTTAGGAAGCATCCCGAAGCAAAATTTAACAAAGGCAAAGCTTAGAGGGCTTCAAAACCTTTGGAGTTAGTCCACAGTGATGTATCGAGACCCCTTCCCAAACCATCTTTCACAAGGGCCAAGTACATCCTCACTTTCATTGATGATTTCTCTAGGTACACTTGGATATATTTTCTCAAACAAAATTCTGAAGTGTTTGAAAATTTTCTAGACTTCAAGGCTCTTGTTGAGAAACAAAGTGAGAAATCCATCAAGGTTCTTCAAATTGATAATGGAGGGGAGTATGTCAATAACAAGTTTGAGTAGTTTTGCACCACATATGGGATTGATTTGCAGTGCACAGTCACTTACAGTCCTTCACAGAATGGGGTTGCAGAATGCAAAAATAGGTTCTTGAAAGAGATGGGTAGCTGTATGATTCACTCCAAATCCTTAGCACCATAGTACTAGGCCGAAGCCATCAATTGTGTTTGCTACATTCAAAACAGGGTTCCTCACAAAGCTTTAAAAGGGATAACACCCTTTGAAGCTTGGCATAAAAGGAAACCTGATGTTGAGCACCTCAGGGTTTTCAAATCTCTAGCCATGGCCTGCATACTAAAGAAGAAACGTAAAGCTATGGAATATCAATCCAAGCCTTGCATCTTTGTAGGATATCTGAATGGTGTTAAGGGGTATCACCTTCTATATTCAACCACTCATGAGTTGTTCATTGAGAGAAGTGTCCACTTTTAGGAGAGTCCCAGAGACTCAACACTTGGCACTTCTTCTCTCTCACCAGATCTACTTCTATGATGATTCCTCATATTCAGATCAGCCATAGCATGTTCCTGAGCCAGAGACATCTTCTTCTTCTTTGAGTTTAGATAGCAAGGATAGTGATGCATAGTCATCCACCTCTAGTCAGTCAAAGGATGAGGAGTTAGCACCTGACTCACCCACTTCCAGGCCACTTTGGGCCAGACAGACACTTGAGAGTGCTGACACTTGGGTAGGAGATCCTGCAGATGAGAAACATACTATGGGGATTTTTAGAGAGATCCACATGCTTTCTTTGCCTCAGTTTTAGATCCACAAACTTTTTGACAGGCATCAAGAGTACCTAAGTGGGATAGTGTTATGGAGGAAGAATATTCTTCCTTAATCAAAAATCACACTTGGGACTTGACTTCACTCCTTAAAGGAAGGAAGATGGTTCGATGTATGTTGATATATTGGACCAAGTTTGCAATAGATGGGTTGGTTGATAAGTACAAGTTGCGATTAGTCACCAAGGGTTTCTCACAGGTGGCAGGCATTGACTACTTAGAGACCTTTTCACCCATTGTAAAGATGACTTATATCTGACTCACCTTGGCTATTGCCACAACACATGGTTGGGATGTGCACCAGATGGATGTGAAGAGTGCCTTTCTTCATAGAGACCTAGAGGAGGAGATCGACATGGAGCAGCTACCAAGATTTGCTCAGGATTCTTTCTTAGTATACAGACTTAGGAAATCTATCTATGGCCTCAAATAGGCCCCTCGGGCTTGGTATGCCAAGATGGATTCCTTCCTTCTCATAACAAGTTTCACTAGGTGCCATTCTGACCCCAATGTCTACTTCTTGTGATAGGATGATTCGCTCCTGATTTTGGTTCTATATGTTGATGACCTTTTGATCACTGGGAGTTCTTCATTAGTTATTGCAATGTTGAATGCATCTCTATAGGATAGATTTGACATGATAGACTTGGGTTTGTTGCACTACTTCCTTGGCATCAAGATCTCACAGTCAGATTTAGGGATTTCTCTTGCACAACCTAAGTATGTTCTTGATTTATTGTCTCAGTTTCACATGGTTGATTACAAGCCATCTCTGACTCCCTTTCTAACAAGAGTCAAGCTTGAGGCTAACTATATTTCACCATTGGTTGACGCCACTTAGTATCGACAACTTGTTGGTAGTCTCATCTACTTGATTCACACCAGGCCTGACATATCATATGTATTGGGACTTATATCTAGATTTATGTAGGAGCCTCATGAGCTACATTGGAAAGAAGCTAGGAGGTTCTTGCATTACATATAGGGTTCACATAGATACATGATTCATTACAAATTTGGCATAGAGGTTGACTTGGTTGGATATACAGATTCAGACTGGGCTGGCAATTCATAGACTCACAAGTCCACTTCTGATTATAGTTTCTCTCTAGGTTCTGGTCTTATCAGTTGGTCTAGCAAGAAGTAAAATGCTATTGCTATATCATCCACAGAGGCAGAGTACAAGGGATATGTTAATGCAACTACTGAGGCTATTTGGCTTCAGGGGATACTTTCTAAGTTTGGCATTCCTATTAGGCAGCCCACCATCATTTATTATGACAACCAGAGTACCATTTAGATTAGCAAGAATCCAGTTCAACACCAGTAAACCAAGCACATAGAGATTCACATGCATTTCATTCAGGAGCTTATCCATAGTCAGGTCATTGACTTGATATTTTGTCAGTCTTTGAAGTAGGTTATAGACATCTTCACCAAACCTTTCATTGAGAGCAAGTTCATTCATCTATGAGCTCTTCTTGGGGTGTAGTCCATATCTGTAGCAGCATCATCTTTGGGGGGGCCCATTAGACTCTTCATTTCTTTTATGTCTCTCTTTTGGGGGGATTTTTTTCCTATGGGTTTTCTCCTTTTATCTATCTTATAGGAGATTGTATTTGTACATAGGTACCTCATCAGGGCTAGTTGTCGAGACCCATTTTATATTTCCACACTGCCCACCTAAGCTACGCTTATGGGGGGTGTTAGTATAGGTTTTTATTTTTCCCTATTATTTAATTAGGAAATATTATATATTTGTGCATACATGGAGTTTTCCTACATTTGTGGGATATGCTAGCTTATGTGGAGATGTGTGTCATAGATGTGTCATTGGTGTCATAAGAATGTCATAAGTAACTCCTTTGACTGGCTATTCCAGGTATGGGAGTTACTTATCTATTCTTAGCACCTTTTCACCACCTTTCATGGAGGAGTTACAGTCTATTCTTGGGGTACTTTGACCACCTTTTGTGGAGGAGTTACTTACGTGCTCTCCTATATGTATTCTTCACTTTGGCCATCTTAAGTTAATCGAATATTGGGTTTTTCTCCTATTTGTCTTTTGCAAATTATCTCTTCAGTGATTTTACTTTGATTTAGCTTCTTTTTGGTGTACACTAGCTTCATCTCGTGTGATCACTTAACCATTGCATTCACAGTATTTGGACCCTGGCAACAACTCTGATAATAATTTAAGCTTTTGATATGGCTATTAGATAACATTAACTATAAATTTCCCTTCATTCTTTATTTCAATTGGTTTGATCTTATAATTTTTCTTGATCTAAAACTTAACATTTGAAGTAGAAGGAACATTTGAAACATACTTACGTTTGTTCAAAGTAAGAAACTTAACTTTACACGTTTTGAGTATATGACATACTTCATTAGAGGATTTGAACTAATCAAACATAATGGACTCTTGAAGAGGATAAAGAAAGATTTATGTAAAAATATCTTGAAGCTTATTATCAACCATTTGATTTGTCATTTTGGAAGGCATACTCTTGTACCTTAGTACATATTCAATTATTATTTTGTTAGACCCCTATTTTATCTTTATAATTTGAGCATATGATAAATTTTCACCAATGTTGATAGAAAAGTTTGTCAACAATGGATTTCCCAAAGGATTAAAAGTAATTAATGATTGAAGAGAAAGATCATGGAGCTATCTAAAGAGCATACTATTTTAGAATTATTAGAAAAATATTTGTCAATAATTTATCATTATCTACATAATATAGACAATATACATGGAAGGCACATAAATTTTGTTTAGGATATTTTTTTCCTTCATAAAGAGGAAGCTTAGGAGCCACAAAGCCAATTGGTAATAGATAAGATGCAATTTCAAGTGTTATACAGTTATGTAATAAATAACATGAATCCATGGAAGGGATATCATGAGAAATGGATTTCTAAATGTGAGCCAATTTAGATTGTAATGAAAAATTATATGTTATATAATAGTTTTTGAAGATGTAATAGGACTGTAAGTAATATGAGTATACATAGGCATGGATAAATGTTGGAGACTAAGTAGCACTCCAAAACAAAGAGACTATGTTATAGATGTATCTAAAGGTGTAGAAATAGGAATGGATGCAATAATAGAAGTAGAAACATAGGAAGAGCTATCTTGGGTGCCTTTCTTATGTTCATCTCAATCCACATATAATAATGAATCAAATTTTATAGATGCTCATGAAGATATTAAAGGAATTTTGCATCATCATTTAGATCATCAGTCTCTTCTTGAGTGTTTAATTCAGAAATAATAACCATGATGCATCCCTCAATAGGGCGCAAAGTGAGGAAGGAAAAATCCTTTGAAATTACCTTTGTGATGTAATTGGTAATATATGATTTTTCTTATTCCCAAGTATTTTTAAATGAATATTGTGACCATGAGGAGTAGTTAAAATGATCTTAGAAGATGGTTTGACTTGAATTAGTTTATGGGTGGAGAACATGATATTATACCCAAGATCTGTTCACTCTTCATTAGCAGAATGAACAATAGGATGAATAATTCCTTGAGAATATATACTTTTTTAATATATACTTTTGTAAACATTTAAATACAAAACCATATCAATGGAAATTTATGGATTAACTTGAAGTAATTTGGAGTATCATCAAACTTTAAACATATATAAATGAAATGAATAACATCTTGGAAAGTAGGAGAGTTTTTTACAATAAAATGCATAATCCTATGTAATATATGAGAGAAAATTTCATTCATTAAACTCATTATAAATATAATGTAGTATGAATTAATCAACGTTAATGATTATGAATATAATACAATGTAAAATAAGTAATGCTAATGAATATAATACAAGAAAAAAATAAGGTACGAGGGTGATCTAAGAAAAAGTTTGAATGATTTGTAGGATATCAAATACACTTGTTCATTATTGATTAGTGTCAACCCAATGTTTCAAAGCACTAAATACAAAATTAAAATCATGCATGTAGCCCACTAAACTTGGTTTTGAGGGTATAGTGAGAGCAACTTCCTTGGGTGATATGATCCTTTTAGATGTACCACCAATCACATGGATAAAAGAGGCCTCCTATTGATGTAAATAAGAGATCCTAGGAATTTTTTGATATACTATGAGACATGTGGAAACTAATATCAGTGTTTAGTGGTATAGTATAATTGTGTACTAGGGTAATCTCTCATGCCACAATGTCTATAAATAGAACATCGTGTAGCCTTTCATGAAAATCACTAAGTAGTTTAAAAACTACCAGAACACAATTTATAAAAACATAAAAAATAAAGTGAAAAATAAAAATTGAGAATTTAAGTTTCAAAAATCAAGCAAATTTTAACTCAAGGTCAAAAGAAAGAGATTATGTGTCAAAATGATCCAAGGTGACAAGATAGTTTCTTCAATTTTGAATTTAATCCAAGTTCAAAGATATTGATTTTTTTTGTATCAGATATTATCTAAATTTAAAGGCTATTTTAATTTAATGTCATGAATTTATAGAAGTTTGAAAAAATTCATTTCCAAAAAATTAAAAAAATAGAAAATAATATTCTAAAAAATGGTAGGTTCACCAGAATGTTTAACCTTTTTAATTTAAGATGTCTTAATCTAATTGGTATTAAAATATTAAAATTCAAATGTTGATATGTTTTGATATAATATTAAAATAAAATATTCTACTCTAAATTATAGAATTTATAGAAATTAAAAACTTACTAAAAATAATAAGTTATGTTAGGGTTAGAGAGTGTCCCTTAAAATAATGATAGGTCTAACTATGTCTAATTTAAAACTATTTGTAAGGATTTATGGACTACTGCATATTAGAATAAAATAATTTTCAATATGTTGGGATAAGTCCATAGGAAGTGGATAGGGGTGCACTACGGCCTTGTTTGGATACCATGACTACTTCCTAGTTGACTGTATTCTTGATTTTCAGATTTGGATCTATGTGATACCCTATGAGGGTTGATTTTTGAGCTTTGTGTTCTATGTTTTTTAATAGAATACCTAAAAAATAAAAAAACCCTAGCTCCTACATAATAAATAATATAGAGATCAAATCTAAAAGGGGGGACAATTAATAGGGGGAATAATCGAGTTGGTCTCATAAATTCCACATAATTGATGCTTCCTACAATAGTTAAAATGGGCCTCAAGATGATGTATTTCTCACTCTAGAGTGCTTGTGTGATCCATGATTATGAAACTAGAGTGATTTAACTAGATGATTAAATGAAATGCTTGGGAATAGATTCCCTTGACCTAAAATATTTAGGCTTAGCTATTGACTATTAGAATGATACAAATTGAAATAGGAATAAATATTGCTCATTTTCTCATTGTGCAGTGCTTTTGATAGATAGATCTAGTGGGGGAATAATCAGTAGCTTTGATGTAATTTTATAAGAGAATATTTAGAGTAATTTATCTGACTAACTTTATCAAATGCACAAGAGAGCCACTTTGAAACATCTTGATCTAAAAAAGTGACTGTTAGAGTGCAGGGGGATAAGGTTATAGTGTGGCCTTATTCAAATAGTGTGGACTTGTTCCAAAAGACCATAAAAAGTTGGGATAAGTTTGACAAGATGTTATGGGTTGAATAGGGATGAATGCAACTAAAATAGGGATGTCTATGTGATATTCGGAGTGTTTACAAGACAATGAAGGCTCTCTTATAGATTTTGAGTTATCAAAATGGTGAATAGACCAAGTAAGTGTAAGGATGTCAATAATGAACATTGTCAAACACTTAATGATTAATTTTATGTGTCAACATCAGTAGATAGATATATTATTAAAGTACATAAACAACATGTTCATGATATGTATCATGGAATAATATATAAAGGAAATAAGTAGAAGCAATGCATGATAAGAATCACTATACCTGAACATGGAAATAATGTCACACAATGTCATGAAATTTGCATATAATATCACACATGTCCCAAAGGCCACATACAATGGACATGTGAATGACATAAAAACACAAGGACAAGGGCCACACATAAATGACATGATAATTACATACACATAATGACATGTATATGTTACATAAATCCAAGGTCCATACATAATAAGAAATCAAGTGCTAACATATCATGTAGTAAAGTAATAATTTTGAAAAAAAACATTGAGCAAATGATGCTAGTCTAGATTAACCATACATATCAATGTCATTGTTAATAAATATCATATCAATGTAACACAACATAAAGTATGAATAATTAGTAAAACAATTGTATTATATATAGCTTAACATGGTAGAGAGGTTGTGTATAGATATAACTTGTTTAAGTGTTCACAAAAAACAAAGAGATTCCTCTAGCATAGCAAGGCTATTAGATAAAAGGGAAGCCTGACATAAAAAAATCATGTAATAATATGTTCTGTTTCACACTCACATACCTTGTGAAAATCACTATGTATTGAAAATTAAAATATGCTAACTACTTAACAAGGAATAAATAATATATGTAAATAAGTAAGCTACCAACATAAGAAAATTCTTGTAGATCTTGATTTTATTTTTTTGAAATTTTGGAATATATGGTTTTTTTAATAGTTTATTTTTTTGACTTTTTTTTTAATATTTGAATTTAAAATATTTAAAAAGTGCTAAGAATCAAGTCTTAAAAAATAGAGTAAATAGGAGGGATTTGAACAATCTATAACAAAATGCTAAAGCATAGTGTGGCAAGAAGGAATCCAAGAAATGTACCCTCAATGTATGTGTAAAATATTCATAGTAATATAACATAAATGATTGATATAGATAAGAATGTACATTTCCCCAATGGGCATAAGACTATGTATGGTCCTAGAGAATGTAGGTAGATATATGCAATCATGTAAGTGTAAAATAAGCCATAACATGAAGATATGCAATAGTAATCAAGTAGATTTCCATTGAGAATGAACATTGAAAGCATTGAAAGTTAGTTGTTTTGGATTGTTTGAATCGATTTTAAAAATTAAGAGGTAAATTTACCAAAGTGAAAATAAATCCAAGGGATAGAAATATGCTTGAAATTTTGGATATAAGAAATAAAATAAAGTAAAAGCAAAGAAGTTATGTACAAAGAAAAATGTGTAAATAATTAATCAAGAAAATCAACCCAATCAATGGGTTGGGAGGAAGTAGGATTTTATGTCTAACCAAAGATATCATTAAGATAATGCATATATGTATACCCAAATGTATTGTATGGAGTGAATTCTTGTGAATAGGGAGTGCCAACTATAGATGCCTTTGAATATAAATAAGAATCATATGTTGTAATATAACTATCTGAATCACTATCCCTATACCCATGTAAACTTATAACTTTTATGTGTAACTAGAGAAGATGTAACTACATATACCTATGGTGAAGCACTCTACATAACTTGTGGTGCCTTAAAATATGAAGACCTTTTTTTAGGTGCCACTTTTAGCTTATGATAATGTACCATGCTCTTTGGAACTAACTATTATGCTCATGTGCAATTATATTATGTTCATAAATAGATGGAGGAAATAACTTTGTAGTATGTTTTTGAATATTTAGATAATGTCTTGAATAGTTATGTAGATTATTTCATTACCATGTTGCTCAATGTATGCACCAACCAATTTTTCTGTATGAGGAGTAAATATCACTAGTTATAAAGGATATTCAAATTGAATTCCTATAATTTTGACCACTTAATTATCATGAATATATTTAAGACATTTAAACACTTTATAAAGTACTAATATAATATTTTGTATCCAAGGGCATCTTAATAAAATATCAAAGACCCATTGCTTAGTAGATCTAAGAATTGGAGTGGGAACTATGAGAGGTCACACTTGTAAAGGTAACACTATATGACCAAGAATATCTTATGTATGACCATCAAATGCTTTGATAACTCTAGAAGTATCCTAAAAATATTTCTCTATATAACCAAGAGAATAAAGGAATGTTATGGTGCATGCATTTTTTGTTTGATCCATTTTCTATCATAACACTTTGTATGGATTACTTGTCAACATATGCTTAAATAAAGAGTGCATGTATATTTGAATCATCATAGTAAACTTCACTATCATCAAATGTAATCATAGTATGTGATGATTGTTTAATTATAATTATACCAATGATGCTATCAAGTAGACACTCATATGTAGAAGGAGGAGGATGAACATTATTTGCATACTTTAGAATTATCCTTGTTATTTGTTGCGTCATGATTTGGAAAAGGATATCTATAAATTTATAGTTTTGAATTTTCACTTTCTTGTTGCTTAGCCTCTTCAATAGGTGCGCCAATGTCAAAATTAATTTCATAAATGAGATCTTGAATTTTGTGCTTGAGTTTGAAAAATATATTTGTAGAATGCGCAATACATCAATGGCAGAAACAATATGCACTACTATCAAAGATTTTAGATTGTGGTTTAGACATGTCTACTTCCATTGGTGGAGGAAGAGATATTAGGTTGCATTCAAGTAAATTTTAAAACAATACATGAGGAGGTGATGGTAATCTTGAGAATTGAGTTCTTGGTGGAGCTTGTAATTAAATATTTTATGTTGGTTGTGAGATAGAGTTAGCTTTAATATTATCTTCATTATTAATTTCATTTGGTTTTCTCTTATAATTTAGCTTGGTTTGAAACTTGACATTTGAAGTATAAGTAGAATTTGAAGTATACTTGAGCTTGTTTAAAGTAATTAATTTGAATTCACACTCCTTAACTATATAACATAATTCATTAATAGATTTTAACTTATCAAACATAATTGAATTTTTAAGTGGAAATATAAAAATTGAGTGAATATGTCTTGGAGCTCATTATCAACTATTTAATTTGTCTTTTTTATATCATTGTCTTATATCTTAGAACATATTCACTAATTTTTTTCATGGACCTTATTTGAGATTCAAAATTTGAGCATATGATAGATTTTCAAAAATGTTGATAGAAAAGTGTGTCAAAAAATCTATTTTCCAAATGATTTAAAGCCTATAATAATTGAATAATAAAATCATAAAACCATGTAAGAGCATATTCTTTGAGACTTCTTGGAAAGAGATTTATCAGTAATTTGTCATTATCTGCATAATCTTGACAAGCTGCATGGAATGCACACAAACACTATTCAAGATCACATTTTCCTTTATATAAAAGAATATTAGGAGCCACAAAACCAATTGGTAATGGATAATATGTAATTTTGGGTTCCAAAGGTTTATGTAATAAGGAACATGAGTCTATAGAATGGCTAGTATGAGAAAAAGTTTGCTCAAGCTAAGATAGCTTGGCTTGTAAGTTAAGAACTATATGCTCAAAAGTAGTATTTGCATATAAAAGTGGGGGAGTATAAGTATAATGAGTATGCATAGGTATGGATACTTGTTGGAAACCAAGTGATGTTCCCAAACTAAGGGATGATGTTATAGAGGTAACTAGAGGTGTATAAATAAGAATGGTGCAATATTGGAAGTGGCCTAACATTGGAAGGACTACCTCATGGACCTTTCTTTTTTTCATCTATAGAAAAATATAAGAGTGAGTCAACCTTTTTTGAATGTTCATAAAGATATTCCATAAATTTTTCTTCATTAGTCTCACTAGACTTTTCTTGAGTGTTGGGTTCTAAAATGAAAGCCATAATGTGCCCTTCAAGAGGATGTGGAATAATCAATGGAAGATCCTTTGAAGTTACAGACTTGAGACAATGAATAATGTATGATTCCTCTTGTTTCCAAATCTTTTCATATTTGAAAAAAAATATTTTTGGTGATGTTTGAATTAGAGAAGAATAATGACATGACATAGTAGTGAAACCATTTGAAATAGGAAGATCATGAGATTAGACCTTGTTTACTATAGCTTCTTTATTAATTTGGAATTGAATTAATGTAAAAACTTATTGAATAAAATGCTAAAAATTAATACAAAATGTGACAATCAATTATATAATATTATATATCAATGAAAGAAACATTCACTTATTGGTCCCATTACAAATAAAATACAAATAAAAAGAAAGGTATATAGGGTGATCTAAGAAAGGGTTCAAATGATTATATGGGATCTCAAATATAATTTTTCATTCATAGATCACTATCAACCCAATATTTTATAGCATTAACTACAAAAGCTAAACTATGCCTGTAGCCCACTATCCCATCTTCAAGGGTATGATAGGAGTAACTACCCTAGGCTATATGCTCCTCATAGGTGCACTAAAAATAAAATGGATAAAGAGGCTTCGTATGGTATAAACAAGGGACCCTATTCATTTGTAATATATTATGAGTTATGGGGAAACAAAACTTTATGTTTAGTATTGTAAAATGGCTTTAATATTGGGGTAATACCTGCAGACACCTAAATTTTGTCACATTTAGTGTCATAATTTACTTTGATTAAAATGGATACATTAACTCAACTACCATACCAAATTATAATTTCATCCTAACATCATTTACATCCATTTTTCAAATAATTAATTCATCTATATTAGTTAATTATTCATGCACATATAAAAAATCTAGAATTTCCACCTCATCCAAATATATTTCACACTTCTCTCAACCAAGTATTGAGTCATTTAGCTGCTTCTTTAACTTCCTCAACCAATTGTTGAGTCACCATTGAACATTTAAACTACCATGGTGAGTCACTCAACCACCTTGACCCATTCATGATAAGTCATTCAACTAACAACTAACTATCCCCCTCTCACACACACATGGGAACTAGTCATCATCCATTAAGATGAGGAACAAATATTGCTGGTAATAATTCTCATTATCAAATAAGTTTGGATTAGTCACAACCATTCATCTCTCTATCCATAAGTCTATAAATTGAAGTGTCATTTTCAATATTCAACTTTAAGATATCAAATTAATACCAAATTAATCATATGCATCCATTGATAATCCAAAGCATTTTCACCTGTATGCTACGTAATTCACCTTTGTTTGGAGAAAAAAATTGAGCACCCATATCCAATGAAGCAAGAGCAAATCATATGTTCATAATGGAGAAGGCATGAATGTATTTTATATGTTTTGTAAGTATCTTATTATTTAGATTTCTTTTGTTGTTGTTACTCACTTTGAGATTTTAGTTTAGATTTAAAATAAGAAGTTGAATTAGTTTGATTTATTAGTTTAAATAGATTCTAAATGTTTATTTATCACATTTTGACATGCCTGGTGGGACCTTTTCCACATCTTGTTTATCATAATTACATTCTTTAAGATTTTCCATTTGTTTTTATTCTCATTCAAATTACATTGTTATTTAATATTGGAATTAGAAGTTAATTTTTAATTTTTCAGGTGTTTTTTTTGAAGTTTTATGTGTGACTATAAGTGTTTCTACATAATGACAGGGTCATTCTATGGAACAATATATTTTTAAAATATTTTGATAGTTTTGTTCTTAACAATTTAATGGATTTTCATTGACTATTTTATGTGTTTTTATTTAACATTTATAACTTTTTTGGCCTAATGACATGATTTTTATCATTTTTTTTTCTATGTTAATTTGAGTCCATCTTTCTGAGTTTTGTGGAATGATAGTTTTGTAGCATCGGTCGGTGGGTTCGCTTTATGTAAAAATCAGTTTGTGGAATATTTTAGTGGGTTTGGTGTAAATCATGGTAGTTTGGTCAAATAGTTTCCTTTTATGTATTTTTTGCTTATCTTTTTGATATTATTTCCCTATTGTTTCTAATTTTTCTAGTTTTTTAGCTTGATAATGATTGACTTTTCCTTTTTTTCTATTTTTGGATTTATTTTTCTCTATTTTTATATCTAAAGAATGGTGGTTTTGTGCAACATTTTGGTAGTTTCGTTAGACATTTTAGTGGGTTTGACAAAAAAATTATTATCTTTGTCTAAAATTTTAGTGGTTTTATTTGACATTTATTTAGTTTTTTTCTCTATACTTTTATTCAGTTTATATGTTTTTCTTTGCTTTCTAAGTTGTCTTATGTTTTCATCATTTTATGTCTCTACCTAACAATGGTTTTGTTCTAGAGAGTTGTTTTTTTTGTTTATTTTTTATTGTAATTTTGGATAACTTATAAGGTCTTTGAGTTTCCTAGCTCCTTACAAATAACCAACTAACTATTTTGTGTAGGATGCTTGCCAAAGAAATGAAAAGCAAAACTTAAAAAAAAATATTTATTGATAACCTTGATTATTTTCAAATTTTTGATCTTTACAAGTTTAGTAATTAAATCACATTTTCATTTATTTCAAAGATTCCTATTTGTATCACATAGGGTTGTGTATTCACTATTTCCTTGGCTTCACATTGGTGAGGATACTAAAAAAAAAAAAAACTCTCATGACTTTGTGTTACCTAGATTAAAATTGTGTGTATGATCTTTCATTAGCATCACATTGGTGATGATACTTGGAAAATAGAGACAAATACCAACCTATTTTTCAAGAAAAAATTATATGGGCTTTATCAATTCTGGATTCACCACAACATGGTAGGCCAAATATCATATACTAGTGGGCTATATAAATTGAGGATTTTTTATTTCAATTACCTAATCAATTGTATGTTTTAAACACATTGTGACTTGAGGGGATTCCATGCTCCAATACCTGAGATTTAAATAGTGACATTGAAGTCTGATGTATCTAATATTAACCTACTAAAATCCTAAAATTAAGCTAGGCACATTAGAACTAGAACCATTTGTGTGCATCTATTAAATTGACCTATTCCATGGTCTTGGGCATCAAAATATTGAAAGGTATATAGAGGAATTCCATTTAGATAAGATTTTATAAACCTTAAGCATAGGATATCCATTTCAACCATTTAAATTGTAGTGCACTAGCAAGCAGTTAGCTCTGAGAAGTTACTCTCAACTTACCCTCAAAACTGGGTTAAGTGGGCTATGGGTATAGTTATATCTCCATAGTTAGTGATATAAAACATTGGGATGACACTTTATAATAGATGATTCAATATATATGAGAGCCTACAGGTAATTCAATTCCTTTTGCTAGTTTTTAATCCCTTTATATGACTTGCATGTTTATATTTAGTTAAAGTAGAGATTACTTACTATTTTTATTTCATTTTACCTCCTTGTGAAAACCATGTGATTGAAGTGTTTTGTGTTTTAAATCCAAGTTTAAAGTATTTAAAAATCAAAATACTAACCAAGAAAGAAATTCCAAAATCCAAAAATCTACTATCAAACATTCGTACTATAAATTTCTTCCTATTTTTTATAGTTTTTTAGTCAAAACCTTCAAAGAAATGTCTCCTATCACAAGACAAACAACCTTATTGAATAATTCTAAATTTAGAGAACAAACTTTGGGAAATGACCCTTTTTTATTAATAAATTAGTATCATCATATTGATATCATTGAAAATGTTGATGATGAGGGACCCTACCAAGATGAACATACCCATATAGTCACGTTGCATAAAAATATAGGTTCCCAAATCACAGACTATATCTTAGAAATAAAAAATGAGGTTTTGTTGTAAATTTTAGGTCTAGGATCCAAGTTTCCTTTTGATTTTGATCCAAAGGACTTATGAATATTAATTACAAGGAAATAAGCCACACCTTTGATCCAAGATCAAGGAACATCTAGTGATTCCCTAGGGAATAACAAAGAACTTATAGGTTCCACTAACACCAATCAAAATGTCTCCCAAACTTAAATGGATAAAGGTGAGGTGGTTAGAGATGAAAAATCTCAATAAATTCATACCTTTTCTATTGAATATCATTTCAAAAAGATAGAAATGGAAATAACCTGACTTAAATCCCATATGTAAGTAATCCTCTGATTAATTAATCAAAACATTCAAATCCTAATTTGATTGCACATTCAAATTTATATCGATTAATCAAGTGAAATCAAAATAATAATTCAAATTTAAATAAACCAATTAATTGAAATCAAAATCCAAATTTGAATGTGTTTTCAAATAAAAATCAAACCCCCAATTCAAATTTGAATATGAATCAAATTAAAATTAGAATTCAAATGTTAGTTCAAATACCAATCCAAATAGTCAAAATCAAAATTAACATTCAAATATTACTTCAAATACCAATCCAAAAAAATAAAATTAAAACCAACATTTCATTTCAAATAATAATACAAAATCATTTGCTAATCCAAATCAATTTACAAGTCAATCATCTAATCCACTTTCAAATCCAAATCTGAACCAACTATTTCCACTCAAGGATGTGACATTGAGCTAAGAATGGTAAAACATTAAAGAAAATATCCAAGGATTACAAGATGGTAGCTATTCTAAAATAAAATATTTTAAGTTTGAAAAAAATTGTGTATGCCTCTTTGACATTATTATGATGATGGTACACTTTCCTTCATATTTTTAACCCCCAAAGTTTGATAAGTACAAAGGAAAAGGAGATCCAAAGAACATCTTAAAGATTTTTATATGGCATATTCAGACATTGATTATAGAAATGGTTATTTATTAATACAGGGGGTCAAGCCCTAGATTAGTTTTACACCTTCCCAAAGGACCTTTTCAAAAAACATTGTGCATAATTTTTTGTATAATGTTGAACATGATTTGACCATGTTAGATCTATATAAAACTAAAAAACACAATTGAGATACTTTCTCCTCATTGAAAATATGTCATGCTTTAACAATCCACTTCCCATGGTCACCTCTTGAAAAACAACTTATAGCTATCTTTGAAAACAATCTTAATTTAGAATTGGCTTATCATCTACAAATCCATTGTTCTACATCCTTTGATGAGGGTATGTTTATAGAGTTGGGGGAAAATTACATGGACATTTCCCATAACGCGATCATGTTATTTAAATTATGGATCATGAATTACCAAGATATAACATGATCACATTATTAATAATTCAATCATATTATTTAAAAATAATAATACAATTTCCTTAATAATGTGATCATGTTATTTAAAACCATTAAATTAATCAAGTTAATAATGTGATCACATTCTTTGTGTTTACTACAAAAAATGAAAAAATGAAATCAAACATAGAATTTACTCATTTTGTATTCGATTTATTTATTCCCCTCACTCTCCTCCACTTTTTGATCACATTTTGCCTTAGTGAGGCTAAACCTTATCAAAATTCATCTCACAAAGCTAAAAAAATCAACTAATTGATGATGATGTAATGTATAAGAGGTAGGTACTAAAAATCTACACCTGTTAACCCTAAATTTTAGTATTTTTTTATTATTTTCATTATTTAATTGGTAGCTTATTTATTTCAAACAACCCATCTTGATAACCCTCTTTTTACTCAACCTAACCCTCCACCTAACCCTCTTGTTCCTCATTCTAGCCTTCCACCTAAACCTCCACCTAACCCTCCTACAGTTCCATAAAATCTCCCATGAAATCAAGAGACTCTAGTTAACTGCATTGTGAAAATTAAAATTAAAATTGAAGAATTAATTAGAAGAATGAGGGTCCCACTTCCAACAATACCCACTGTACCTATATAGATAATTCCCTAGAGTCATTATTAGGTCAAATTAACTCTATAACAAGTCAAATTGATAGATGGGATTCATATAAGGATAGTTGTAGGGATTACTATGCTAAATTTTTTTCATCAAGTGAGGTCAAGAAAAAAGACTTCAAAATCCTCCATTTGCACCTTATTCATTGACCCAACCACAAATGCACCATTTTGAGTAACTACTAAACATTTTCTAATCCATCACTCCCAACATAATTTAATCACAACCAATTTTTGAGACTAATGGTGGATGGTGTTTCATTATCCACTATGTAAAAATCATGATTTCACATTGTATTTTTTGAGAAAACTCTACTGTGAATTTGTCCTCAATAAGATTCTCAACTATTTTGATTATAGTGAGTTTAAGGGCTGAGGGAAAGGCTCTGCATATGATTGACCAAGTACACATCATGTGCCTAATTATCTTACAAGGATTTATATCCAAAAGCCACTTGAACTTGAATACCATATGTAGCTCAATAGTTCATGAAAATTGACACTCTACATGCAATTAGTTTATTTACTGATACACTCATTCAATATATGAATAGGCTCTTAGAGACTGATGCTAGAGATACACCACTTAATGTGCATACCTGACCCCACCCTTATAGATCTTGTGGAGCCATATACACTAGACCTTATGATGATGATGATGCTAGTGGTTCAGAGGGTTTAGATAATATAATTATGAGTGATGAGTTTTTGGCATGCACTTTTGGTGTACATACATCAACCACCACATACATGCATGTCTATTTTATATGAATGTCATGTTAAATTTAAGTTGTATTTAAAAATTTAATTTAGTTAATTATTGATTTAAATAGAAATTGAATAATATATATGTATTTTTTTATATCCCAAGAGGTGACAATGACTTCATTATCACAAATGACATTTACAACATTTGATTTAATGTATCCATTATTTAAATTTTTAGATCTAGCTATTAGCTCATCCACTACTGCATCTGTCTCTATTAGGATGACACCTTTTACTTATACAGAGGTAAAATTTTGAGTTAATCTTATCCTCTATGTATATTTAGTCTATGTATATTTTCCTTGTAATTTTAAGTTAAATGTATCTATCAAGGATCTCCAAATTCAAGTACAGTGTTATTAAATACACTCTTGGTTTAATAAAGGATAAAAAAAATTCATATATATATATTTGATACTTTATAGAAAAGTGAGACCTTGTTTACATTCAGTTGATGGTTTAAGTAAACACTCCTCCATCACTGAGAGCTAAGACAAACATAGAAATTACTACTGTAATGTCATCTACACATGCATTGATAGAGGTATATATTAACTTGTAATTTTGAATTGTAAAAATAGGCATGTTTTAATAATTTAATTGCATACTTGGGGAAAATATAGCTTATGTGAATGTATTATGTATGTAGGGTTGTCCCATGACATATGATAGTCCCCATTAGATTATTAGTAGGTCAAATTCTCATGTTTCTTCCCTATTTTATATGCATTTCAAACAACTAAGCTTACCACTGACTCGTTTGAGCATCAAAAATAAATTGAGTAAGACCGTGAGCTTGAAATAAATGAATATTTAAATGATTTTTTATTATAGTTTAAAATTCATTTATTAACAAGTGGTTGAATGTATTTTATGTTAATTTTGTAATAATACTTATATTTTAACAGGTTCAACTACAAGCAAGTTATATGCATAGGACCCACAATCAAGCCTTGGAGAAATTCAAGGCATTAGAGGGATCTCCATTTACTATCAAGGCATCTTAGGGAGAGTATTCTTTGAGGAAGTCAAAGAGAGGGAGGATATTTGATGATTAGTATGTCTTATATGAGATGTGATTTTTTGTATGCCTATATGACAATTCATGCAATTCTGGCATTGTATGTGTGTATATGACATTCACCTAACATTAGATACTATGTTGGTAGATGTTGTAATTTTTTGTATGCCTATCATGAAAATCTATGTATCATTGACATTGTACATGTCTCTATATATTTTTTGGATTTTTCATCTAAATTATGTTAATTTATCTAATTTATATTCAATTCTAATTTAAAATGTTATTGTATAGTATTGTTTTGATATTCCAAATGATTATCTTTCAGATCTTGTATTCAATGTTGTACACAAATGAGGATTTAGAAAAAAAACATTTTCAATTTTATAAATCTCTAATATCCCATATTTTTTAAATTTAAATTTTTATTTGATGGTGTGTAGTGCAAATAATTAATGACACTCTTATCTAGTTTGTATTGTAATCACCCATTTACAACTTTTTAATTGATCATTAAAACAATTTAATTTCACTTAAGGCCCATACCCAATCATGTTCATACTTGTATAATGTAGAGACATAAAATAATCCATAAATCCATGCAAATTTATCACTCTAATACCTATAACTACAAACATTATCTTTCACCTTCACCTATCTCTAATGCCTTTTTGGCTAGCTTTTATTGAAATTAGGCATACTAATTGTATGACCTCTATGATTCTTGTTCCTTTATATTTTCCCTCACCTCTTGAGTAATCTCTATCAATACCTATTCTTCACTCAACTCTTTTACTATCCTCCAACCTACCCCTTTTGTAATTCTCTCTTCACACTCTCTCACTATACATTCCCTAAGCTTGCCTATGCCTAGATGCCTTCCTCTTATTTAATACTTTCAAGAACACTTCCTCTAATTATTATATCCACCTATATAACCTTAAGTTAACCTACTAAATCTATTTTAAAAGTCATCCACTCTCATTTAAAATTTCTTTCACTTTTACCCTTCAAGGGCTATTTGGCCTAATAGGCCTAATGCATGTTCTTGAGACTAGTTTCTGATCCTTCAACACCTCACTCCTTCAACACCTCACTCCTTCAACACCTCACTCCTAACATAACTCAACTCCCCATTGAGGTATCAATACCCAAGTTAATTCCCATTAATATTTTTATTTCTTTATATGCCTATCCCTTAAGGGTGGTACGCCTCCTACAACTGATCTTTGACAATCTTACAAATTTATTCTAGCCTCCAAATAACCTTGAACACTTAAAATACACTTTCATTCAAAACTGGGCGAGAAAAGGGAGAGAGAAAGTTACATGGGGGTGTGTGGTTTGGGAGAGTAAAGGGAAGTAGTATGAATTAGTAGAATAGGTAGGAGGTTCAAGAAAGAGGGATAGATGGAGCAAGAATATGGAAAACTATATTGTCTATGAGGACAAGGATATGATAGTGGATCATATTGTAAATATTTATGAATATCAATAAAATATGTGTCATCTAGTGGAAGAACCTCATTATCATTATGTTTTGAATATAGTTGAATAAATTTTTATGTTTGATAGTGTCATTGAAGCCTAGAGATAACATCCCATGCTAAGTTGCAAGTGTGTGAAGGATTGAGTGGTTGTAGGCAAACAAAGGGTAGTTTCACCCTCAAGTAAAGGTGGTTTGAGGAATAACAATCAAGGAGATATAGTTTACTAAATTCTTATGGAAATATTTTTATTGAGTTATTGAAATTCAAAACTTTTATAGATAATTTCAACTAGCACATTGAATCTTCTACCCAGAGATTCCTTGCATCATTTAAAAAGAATTATTAATTTTTAATCAACCATACAAAGACTAACAATAAGTGCAAGCAAAAAATATTAGTTCTAAGTAAAGTTTCAATATTAAAAGACCTTATATTGACAAAAAAATATAACTTACAACATATTCAAGGGGTGGATAATCTCCAAAACCAGGTTCTTGGCCTCTCATCATGCCCAATTGACAAACCCACCACCTATTTTGGCCTCAAGAATGCCCTTTCCAACATAAGAAAAATGAAAATTTTTAGCTTAAATTTAAACATACATAAAAAAAACTTGTAAGTAATTTATGTGAACCATAAGATCCTTCCTTTGCTTCTTTATGCCCTTTAATCACACCCAAGAGCACTCAAGTGGAACCTTTGAGAGTAATCTATGACACAAGTTGTAGTGACAGGTCTTAAAATGCAACTTTTTGGCATTAAATAGGAAACTTCTTGAGCTCCAAATCCATTTGTACCTTAGATACCTCCATTTGATAACATATCAATTTAATCATGCCTAGATAGGAAAATTACATGTGCTCACACCACCATGACATTCAAATCCACCTAGGAGTACATTTTCACTACCATTTAGGAGTGCGAAAACATTAAAAACAAATGTTATCAAAGTTTAATTTATGGTTGTATAACTCTAAATCTGATGCTTCCTGACCAAAAACCAACATTTCCAACACATTCAAAGGCATATAATGTCTAGGTCTAGGTTCTTGGCCTATCATCATGCCTAATTGACAAACCCACCACCCATTCTATCCTCAAGAACACCCTTCCCAATACAAGAAAAATGCAATTTTTAAGCTTAAGTTAAAATACCCATAAAATTAACCCTATAATTTATTTATGTGAACCATCAAATTCCTCCCTTTCCTCTTTAAGCCCTATAATCATACCCTAAATCACTTAGGTGTAACCTTCGAGAGCAATTCATGGCATAGGTTGCAATGATGGGTGATAAAATGTAACTTTTTGGCATTGATTAGGTGACTTCTTGAGCTCTAATTGCCATTTTTTCCTCCAAGACCTCTAGTTGATAATCTATCACTTTGATCACATCTAGATAGGCAAATTACATGTTCTCAAACTACCACAATATTCAATACCACCTAGAAGTGTATTTTCACTACCATTCAAGAGCACAAAAATATGGACAACAAATGCTATCAAAGTGTAAGTTGTGGCTATAAAACTCTAATTTTGATGCTTCCTGACCAAAAACTAGCACTTCCAACACATATAAGGGGTATAAAATGTCCAAGACAAGGTTATTGGCCTCCCATCATGCTTGATTGACAAACCCACCACCCATTCTAACTGTAAATACCCTAATTTAGTCAAGTAACCATAGGTATTGTGTCTTTTATTTATCTTTCACATAAGGGTCTTAGTGATGGTTATATTCTTTGTTCACATGGTCATATTGAGTATTTTTTAATCTTTCTTATGTCTTATTTTACCTATTTTTGACACCCCCAACAATCATAAATCATCTTTTCCTAATCCCAAGGGCCCCTAGCCTATCATCCCTAATTTTTGTTGTATTTTAAGCCTTAAGACATTAACACCACTTTCAAATAGCTGTGCCACATGATGCTACTATTCACTTTTGGCTTCAATGTTTGATAGGCCCTTTCACTTATGTTTAAGTCTTAACCCTTTCATGACCCTTATCTTATGTTTATTATATCTACTTCATGACTTGTCAGCCAACAAACAATGTCTTATATTCCAAATAAAGATATTAATATATAAGGATTTTCACAAAGCATTTTACATCTAGCATTTACTATTTTGATACTTATTTACATAAAATCAACTGATAGTATAGCTCAAATACTTTGCATACTACTCAGATTTCACACCTAAATATTTACATTATTAATCAAAGAAGGGCCTAGGTGAAATTCATTCTACCATATGGTGCAAGTCGATGGTGCACATTCCCTAAGGGAAAATTATATGCGATATAAGACCCCTAACATTAGGGTTAATGTAGGTAGTGGCTAGGTTAATAGGGATTATGATTTATGCAATTGTAACATCCCACAACCCATTTTTTCCTTTACTTTTGCATTTGATTAGTTCATTATTTCAAATATGTAAGTATTTATTAGGGTTTTAGAGAAGAATCAGTCAAAATAATGACATAGACAAGTTCTCATACAACATTGAATCACATATAGGTACTCTAAGAACTCATGCAGATTCCTTAAAAGTTATAGAAAACCACTACAAAAAGTAATTTAGTACCAGAATTGGACACTAGTGCCACATGGCACTATTATCCTAAAGGGGGTGTTATTATCTAGAGTTAGATCTCAAAAAAAAATTAATAGATGAAAGATTCCTCTATGCTTACTAAGTTGTCTCCAATTCTTTGATCCATGAAAAAATCTATATACATATAGATAAGTTCTTTTTCTCCTTGTGGTTACTATTTTGGAAAGGTTCCATAGAATCAATAAATTCTAATTATATTTCAATTTAACAAACAGACCTAGCCATTTAATCTAGCTTAGTATTTTTAAATGCCCATTATATAGATCGAGGACCCATATCCTCCTATAATATATCCCATTGCCCAGAGATAAAAAATCATAGGATTTGATATACATCCTCTAATGTCATAGTAATCTCACTTGTAGGTAGACATAATGTACACACATTTGCATTCAACCTCTCACATAGTGTAGTGATCATATGCTTATCCCAAGGCATAGACTCCAAGAAATAAACATATTGCAAGAATGATATCTCAAAAACATCTATCTCAACATCAAATAAGGACAAACCTTATATAGTCTCCATCATATTTCTTATATAGAATCACCTCATATAGGCATCAACTTAAAAAATTTCAACTGAAACCGATATCAATAAAACAACAATAAAACTAAAAATTAACCATATGAATCAGATTATTGATAAATTTTTTGATCAACACATATATAACCTAGTGGACACTAGCACTACCTAGAGGATGGTAGCATAGGATAGTAGTGCCACACTCTATATAGTAGTGCTAAGTTCTGGACAATAATGCCCAAAATGGGAAACTAGCACCAACTTCTCTAAAACAACTCAAAAATAATCCTTTTCCACCAAAATTAGTATAATGGACAATAAAAATGATAAATAATAGGAAAAATTTAAGTCCCTTACCAATAAAACCTCCTCCCTAACCTAAATCCATGCCTTAACCTCCTCATAGTGTGATAAACTAACATCTCATCTCCTCAGCATATTTCTCTCTCTCAGACTCAGAATTATTTCCACTCAAATGATGCAAATGAATTTAAAATGATTCAAAATGACCTATTTAAGTCATAGCATACCCAATGCCACCTTATTAAGGTTACCCCTATGTGCCAATTTTCCTAATTAATACAACTCTCTTGTTATTTTCATATCTTGAGAACTGTAGCTCTGATTTGTGAACTGTTTCTTGTACATCATGGGACCTAATAACAATACACTATGTCCTATATTGGTAAAATTAATCCTGTCATCATTATAAAACCTAAAAAGTGACAAAAATAATCAAATTATATTAACAATACAAAAAACCAAGTATTTATCTAACTACACACTAAATTATCAACTCCAACACAATCAATACATTATTTAAACCAAGTACAACACCACAAATACCAAGTAAAAAACATACTCAATACTTGCCACTTTTGGTTACATATCCTTGTCATAGTCTCAAATATCTCACCAAAATGGGGGGGGATATGCATAAATTGCTTTAGACATATAGAGTTATATTCAGATTTTTAGACACATGGGTCTACATAGGAATCTAGAGTCACATATTTTAAGAGATACAGACACACATGTCTACACAGGTTTACATAGGCATTCAGATGCATGTTTTTCAAAGAAATAGACACATAGTTATACACAAGTTTACATAAGCATCTAGATTCATAGATTTATAGAGATATAGACACATAAGTCTATACAAGGTTACGCATGAATTTAGAGACACAAATTTTAAGATATACATATGCATAGGTTTACATAGGCATCTATAGTCATATAGTTTTAGATATATAGATGAACATGTCTACACAAGTTTATACAGGCATTCAAAGTTACATATTTTTAGATATATAGATGTATAGGTCTACATAAGTTTACACAGGTATCCAAAGTCACAAATTTTTAGATATATAGATGCACAGGTCTACACAGGTTTACACAGGTATCTAGAGTTATATATTTTTAGATATACAAATGCATAGGTCTATACAAATGCATAGGTCTACACAATTTTTTACACAAGTTTAAAAAAGTATTCAAATATACACTCTATGTAGACATATAGCTTTTGACACATATACTAGTTTATTCAGATATTTGGATACACAACTATATCACTCAAATATCAGGATTAGGGGACATAATGTAGAGCACATATTTTTTGTCCCCATGTTTATATTTATTAGGTTACAATAGTATCATCACTAGTTTTTCACAAGTTTTGGGTCATAGGACCATCTACAATGATTGACCCATAGCATTACAGTAGACCTAATTTACATACTCTGATTCAGAGTGGGGGAGAATGCGTCTTGTTTCTCCACACCTTCAGCTTACATTAATCAAATTTAGAGTGGGGGAAATCGAGCCTTATTTATCCACACTTTTATCTTACATTACTCAGATTTAGAGTGGGGGCAAGTGAGCCTTGTTTATTCATGCATTTTGTTTACATTACTCAGATTCAAAGTGGGGGAAACCAAGCCTTATTTCTTCACATGTTTAGTTTATATTACTCAAATTTAGAGTGGGGACAAGTGATCCTTATTTCTCCATGCATTCAATTTACATACTTAGTTTCATTATAGGGAGCATTCACACCATATGCTTCCCTTCACATGCTATGCTCTAGTTTTCATCCACTTCTCTAGCCAAGAAGTGGGCCAAATCCATATTAAATTCACATAGGTAAGTATAGGTAGACATTTTTATTTTCTTTTACTCTAATACTTCCATTTCATTGCATTAATAGAATAAAAGGGGGAAAATGTAAACACCCTAATCTAGTCAAGCAACCAAATGTATTAGGTCTTTTGTTACTCTTATATAAAATGGTCTTAGTGATGGTTATATTCTTTGTTTGTGTGGTCATCTTGGGTCTTTTTTATATTTCTTGTGTCTTATTTTACCTATTTTAGACACCCCTAGTATTCATAGGTCACCTTTTCCTATTCTTAGGGACCCCTAGCATGCCATCCCTAATTTTTGTTCTATTCTGAGCCTTAGGACATTAGTGCCACTTTCAGGATAGTGGTACCACATGGTTCTACTATCTACTTTTGGATTTAGTGTATGATGGGCCCTTTCACCTATGTTTGAGTCTTGACCCCTTTGTGACCCTTCTCTTATGTTTTTATACCATTTTCATGACTTGTCAACCAATGAACAATGTATTATATTATAAAAAATGATCCTCCTATATAAAGATCCTCCTAAGGAATTTTACATATGGCACTTGTTTACATAAAATCAACCAATAGTATAGCTCAAATACTCTACATACTAAACTTTCACACCTAAACATTTGCATGTTTGTTGAAAAAGGGCCTAGACAAAATTCATTATAGCATGTCATGTAAGTTGATGGTGCACATTCCCTAAGGGATAAATACATGTGATATGAGACCCCTATAATTAGGGTTAATGTATGTAGTAGCTAGGACAACAGGAGTTGTACTCCATGTGATCATAACATCCCATGACCTAGTTTTTTCTTTCCTTTTACATTTGAATAGTTCATTGTTTCATGTATGTAGGTATTCATTAATGTTTTAGATAAGAATAAAAAAAAATAGTGACATAAACAATCTCTCATATAACACTGAATTACCTATATGAATTTCAAGAACTCTCACAGATTCCCTAAAAATTATAGGAAACAACTACAGAAAGGAAACTAACACCAAAATTAAAAACTAGCACCACATGGTGCTACTATCCTAAAGTGGGTGTTACTATCCAGAGATAAATATTTAAAAATAATCAATAAATGAAATATTATTTTATGTCTACTTAGTTGTTTCTAATAATCTGATCTGCAAAAAAGTCTGTGTACATACAAATACGTTCATTTTCTCCTTATGATTACTATTTTTGGAAGGTTCCATAGAATCAATAAATTCCAATTTTATTCCAAATTAAAAATAGACCTAGCTCTTTAATCTATCTTATTATTTACATAGTAAAACCCTAAAAGGTTGAAAAACTAACCTCAAGAATGCCCTTCCCAATACAATAAAAATGTAGTTTTTTAGCCTAAATTTACACATGCATAAAATGAAACTTATAATTCCTTTATATGAACCATTAGATCCCTCCCCTAAATATTTAAGCCCTCTAATTTTAACCTAGATCACTTAGGATGAAGCTTTGATAATAATCCATGGCACAAGTCATAGTGATGGGTCCTAAAATATAACTTTTTGGTATCGAATAGGTAACTCATTGAGCTCCAACTGCCATTTATACATCCAAGACTTGAACTTGATAATATATCATTTTGATCATGAATAGATAGGTAAATTACATGTGCTCACACCACCACAATATTCAAATCTACTTGAAAGTGCATTTTCACTATCGTTCAAGAGTACAAAAACACTGACATAAATATTATCAAAGTTTAAGTTATGGTTACAAAACTCTGATTTTGATGATTCTTGACCAAACACTGGCACTGCCAATATATTTGAGGTGATGGATAAAATTTAGGATTAGGTTGTTGGCCTCACATCATGCCCAATTGATAAACCTTCCACCCATTCCATCCTCAAGAATGCCTTTCCCAATACAAAAAAGTGTAGTTTTTAATCTAAGTTCAAAAATGTGTAAAAATAAACTTGTAAGTCATTTCCATGAACCATCAGACCCATCCATTTCCTCTTTAATCTCTATAATTTAACCCTATATCACTTATGTGTAACCTTTGAGATCAATCCATGGCATAATTTATAGTGATGGGTCCTAAACTATAACTTTTTGGCATTAAATAGGCAACTTCTTGAGCTCCAACTACTATTTTTTCCTTTGGGGCCTCCAATTGATAATATATCACCTTTATCATGTTTATATATGCAAATAAAATGTGTTAAAATTTCCATGACATTCAAATACACCTAAAAGTGCATTTTCACTATCGTTTAAGAACATGGAAACACTGATGTTAAATGTTGTCAAAGTTTAAGTTATGGTTATAGAATTCTGATTCTAATGCTTATTGACAAAAAAATGGCACTTCCAATAGGTATAGGGGGGAAGATAACATCTACTACTAGGTTCTCATGCTCCCATCATGCCCAATATACAAACCCACCACATATTCTAGCCTCAAGAATGCCCTTCCCAATATAATAAAAATGTAGTTTTTTAACCTAAGTTTAAACACATGTAAAACAAAACCTGTAAGTCATTTACGTGAGCTATCAAATCCCTTCCCCACCTATTTAAGCCCTCTAATTTGACCCTAGATCACTTAGGTGAAACCTTAGAGATTAATTCTTGGCACAATTTATAGTAACAAGTCCTAAAATGTAACATTTTGTCATTGAATAGGTAACTTCTTGAGCTCTAATTTCCATTTCTACCTCTATGACCTTCAATTGAGAATATATCACTTCAATCATGTCTAGATATGAAAATTACATGTTCTCCCACCACCAAAATGTTCAAATCCACCTAGAAGTGCATTTTCAATACCATTCAAGAGCATAAAAACACTAAGTATTTAAAAAGTTATCTTCTCTTAGCTTGAAGAATATGCAATTCTTTATTGAAGTGCCAACCACGTGAAGGTAGAAGATTATTTTGACCACTAACCTATAAAAAATTGTTAGTAAATAATTGAAAAGGAAATTAATATGTACTGCCTATAAAATAGAAAATAGTTGGTAAAATTGATTACATCTACATCTAAAAAGTCAACATACTTGTATAATGCAATCTAAAGAACCACTAGGATCTGCTCTAACCTTGATAGTATCAAGAATAGATTCATGTTCTAACTCCTAAAATTTCCGTAGTTTCCTTTTTAATGTCCTCTCATGATATTTTTGTAATTGAATATTCGTTACAAGAATCAAATTTGAATAGTTTAGTATCATCCTGTGCATTGCAAAATCTTCAAACAACCATTGATCTAATTTTTTTATATGATATCATCAAAACCAAGTTCCAATGACTACCACTAACCTAGTGGGATAGTCAATGTTTTCTCAATCTATAACTGAGGACGTTAATTTTTTCATTCTATCTACACATTGACACAAGTAGTAATTTATGACCTCTTGTCCTCATCTACAATAACTACAAAAACATGCCTTGTATCATAAAAAACCATTTTTAGTGACACTATGAAGATATATAATGAGAATAAATTGTACATAATGAAAAATATTCTACCTGGCTGTACTAGATTAGATACATGGTCAAAGTCATCTAATAATGCCATATCTATAAGTTACAATGTTGTCGAAACAAGATATGTGTTGATTAGAATTAGAGGTTTGGAACTCTAGTCATCCATCCACTCTTGTAACTCACACTCATTCCAAATAGATTCCACATATGCATAACATAAACATGGCAAGTGTCTCATATGAATAGTCCAAGAATTTGAATTTGAGATATGAAATGAGTAGAGATCACTTGAACCCATTTGAATCATACAATAATTATACTTTGCCAAGTGTTCTTCCTTTATTAACTAGTAATGTCTATGAATAATAGAATTTGGTTGAGAATCATGACACATATTCTTATTACACCATTCAAACATGATTTTTGCATCTGTCAAATCAACACCCTATTCAATTTCAACTCCTCCCTTGCAAGGGATATTTTTACATATGCTCCAACATCATCATGCTCCCTTTTTCCATGGTCAAGCTTGGTTCAAATCCAAATGTGTTATATAATAGTCTTAACATGTATCCTACTCGACCAATAAAATATCCATGTATTTTTGAATTGTGATGTACATTTTTTTGACCAAATGTAATGTTAATTGAAATTAATGTTCCTCTAACTCAATTGTTCATAGAACTTATGAAAACAACTTTGCACATACTCTGAATAATGTGATTGGTCATCACTGATATATAAATGGTACTCCCTTAATATTTTTTGTTGTTTCTCTATACTATCAATTGCATGCATGAATGTTATATGCACAAATATGTCAACTTGTGATGAGTTGTAATACTATGATTGAAATAAAAACTTGGAACTTTGAATGTAAACTTAAAACATTATCTAATTAATTATTTTCAATTTAATTATTATTAATTTTATTGTGGTCAATTTCATCATTATTCAATTCATTATGGTCAATTTCATCATTGTTTAGTCCATTATTGTCAATTGGCTCATTATCTATAGCATTTGGTTCATCAGGATTAGGGTTTGTAACTTGTATTAAATGAAGTTTCTACATTTGTATCTTGTGTTTATCTCTCAATTCTTATAATTATCTAGTGCTTTTTAATTCAACATCTTCCTCTTCCTCAAATGTGATCCATCACCCATCAAGGATAATTGATAGATTTTCAAATGTAGGGTTAAAAGAAGTACACAAGTCCCACGGGTCCCATAGGAGTACATAAAGAGTGTTTATTGGGATAGAATCATCAATTTGGTTTTTAAAAAATGTAAAACTGATTTTTATCTATATTAATAATAATGTAATCATGTTGTGAAATAACATGATCACATTATATAACATGATCATGTTATTGAATACACGATCACATTATTTTTAATATAGATTAGGTATTAGGGCATTATTACATATGGATTATGTATTAGGGCATAAGTTTTAGGTTTAAGGGTGTCTATAAGGTCTAATTGCTCTATTCCATGTGAACCTAATTCTTACTACAATGGATGTTAATTGGGGCTAAATCAATTGGTAACTAGGGAACCTATGGTTTAAAATTTAGGGTATAGTGTTTAGGATTTATGGTTTATGGCTTAGGATTTAGTTTATATATGGTTTGGGGTGTACAGAGGGTCCACTATTTTTTTGGGCTCAATTACCCCCCACATCATCATAGATTGAACCAATTAATTAATTTGGATAATGAACAATGTAATTTGGGCCAAATTAAGTAATGTGTATATCTAATTATTACTCTAAATGATGTTAATTAGTGCTAAAATGATTGCATTAGGGTCTGAAATATAGGTTATAGGGTATAGTGTTTATGGTTTAGGGCTTGGGGATTAATAACTATAAGGTTTAGGGTTTAGGCTATATAGGGTCTAATCGCAAAGATAATTGAGGACAATTTGAATCACTTGGACCTCTTTGTGACTATTAGAATATGTTTTTGGTTTTTCATTATACCCCATGTAATCATGAATATTGAGTGAATAAGTCAAATGTGGTAATTATTCATGTGATTTAGGCCAAACTAAGCCCTGTGAACTTAATTCTTAGTCTGAATGATGTTAATTTGGGATAAAATGATTGGTTTAGGGTTTAAAGAATTTATATTTATGGTTTAAATTTTATGGATTAGAAAATTTAGGGATTAGGGATTAGGGTATAGTTTTTAGGGTATATAAGGTAAAATCATGAAGGAAATTAAAGTAAATTTGAGCTCCTTAAACCTAGATTTGTAAATAAAGAATGTGATATTAGGCTCAATTAACCCCCACATCACCACAAATTGAGATAATTAAATTAATTATGGTAATGAGTGATGTAATTTTGATTGAGTTGATCTTTATGAACCTAATTATTACTATAAAGTATGTTAATTATGGCTAAATTGATTAGTTTAGGGTCTATAATTTAAAGGGTTTGGGGTTTAGGGCTTATGGCTTAGGGTTTAAGGTAAACGATATAGGGTTTAGGGTTTAAGGTATAATTTATAGGGTTCAATTGAAAGGTAATTAAAGAAAATTTGAGTTTATTTAACCTATTTGTGATAATTGTCTTCATGTTTGTATTTTTGATAAAAGAAGAGTCAGTTAAGCCATACATGTTGCATACAATATACAATCTATTGAGCCATAAATTTGGTTTAAGGGCTCAATTTTTCCCAAATAAAACCCATAATTACAAAAATTTACTAATTATATCAATTAATAATAGAATCAAACTTAATTTTTCCCTAAATCATATCTTGCTCTTGAAGGGGTTGAATTTAACCTCAAATGCCTCCTTGATTAAATTAATCAACTCTTTGATTAATTATATATGGCATGAAATTATGGTCAATTTAAATCCAAATCACATCATATATAATTTAAAATAGGTTTGTGTGGCTCATTTTGACCCTAATTAGGGATTATGAGATTAGTGCATAGGATTTAGGGATTAGGGCATTAAGACATAGGGATTACAATTTATGTTTTAGGGTTCAGGGATTAGGGAATAGGGTTTAGGTTTAAGTGTATATATAAGTTCTAATATCTTTATGCCATGTGAACATAATTATTACTACAAATGATTTTAGTTAAGGCTATATTGATGGGTAAATATGGAACTTATGGGTTACATTTTAAGGTATAATGGTTAGGGTTTATGGTTTAGGGATTAAGGTTTAATGTATATATGATTTAGGGTGTACATAGGATCTTCTAATTTTTTGGGTTGAATTAACTAACACATCATCATAGATTGAGCCAATTAGTCAATTGGGATAATGAGTAATGTGATTTAGGTCAAATTAAATAATGTATATACCTAATTATTACTCTAAATTATGTTAATTAGTGTTTAACTAATTGGTTTAAGGTTTAAAAACATAGGGTATAGGGTTTATGGTTTAATGATTGGGGTTTAAGACATATAAATTTTAGGGTTTAGGGTACATAGGGTCCAATTGCAAATATAATTGAGGATAATTTGAATCACTTAGACCTATTGGTGACTATAGAATGTGTTTTTGGGTTTTCATTATACCCTATGTCATCATGAAGATTAAATGAATTTGTAAAATGGGGTAATTAGTTATGTGATTTAGGCCAAACTATCCCCTATGAACTTAATTATTATTCTAAATGATTTTAATTTGGGCTAAAATGATTGGTTTAGGGTTTAAAGAGTTTATATTTATGGTTTAGATTTTAGGGATTAGGAAATTTAGGGATTAGGGCTTAGGTTATAGGTTTTAGGGTATATAAGGTATAATTATGAAGAAAATTGAGGAAAATTTGAGCTCTTTAAACCTATATTTATGAGTAAATAACATGATTTAGGGATCAATTAGCCCCCACATCATCACATATTGAGCCAATTAAGTCAATTGTAGTAATGAGTGATGCAATTTTGACCAAGTTAATCCTTGTGAACATAATTCTTACTATATAAAGGATGTTAATTGGGGATAAATTGATTGGTTTAAGGTTTAAGGTATACAATTTAAAGGGTTTGGGGTTTAGGGCTTATGGCTTAAGGTTTAAGGTAAATGGTATAGGGTTTAGGGTTTAAGGTAAATGGTATAGGGTTTAAGGTTTAAGGTATCAGATATAGGATCTAATAACTAAAGTAATTGAAGAAAATTTAAGTTGTGTATTCACCTATTTGTGATAATTGACTTCATGTTTACATTTTTGATAAAAGTAGGGTCAGTTAAGCCATACATGTTGCATACATTATACAATTGATTAAGCAATAAATTTGATTTATGGGATTAATTTTGGCACAATCATGCCCTTAATTGCATAAATTGACTAATTAGATCAATTTATGATAGAATCAAACTTAATTTTATCCCCAAATCATATCATGCTCTTGAAGGGGTTCAAATTGGTCTCAAATGCCTCCTCGATAAATGAATAAACTCTTTGGTTAATTATATATGACATGACATTAGGGTTAATCTCACTCCAAATCACATCATATACAATTTAAAATAGGTTCATGTGGCTCATTTTGAACCTAATTTCCTCCATAATTAAACTAATCAACATTTACATTCATTAGTTGATGAAATTCAAGTTTATTGAGCTCAAAACCACATTATATACATGTAAAACTTGCATAAATAAATAATGTTTCTTTTCTTCAATTGAGCTAATGAAATTGGAGCTAGTCAACTCCCCCAACCACATTTTAAATTCATACAATTAGGTTGAAGGGGATTGAAATAGCCCCAATTTACTCTAGATGCACAACTAGATATGTATTCCAAAGGCTAAGTTTTGTCTATAGGTTTAAAAAATGCATTTTATGACATATCATGATAAAATTAGTTATATCATAAAATGTATAATGAGTTACACCTTAAAACCAAGTAATTGTAAGTAGTTAAGTCAACATATTAAAATGTTGGTAAATTTTTTGAAGTATAATGTGGTACCATGACACCTTAATTCAATATCCAAGATTAGGGACCTTTCCCATATCACATGAAAGAACACCACTATTAGGGAGCTCAAGAATATATTAACATATATAAAATATGAGCTCAAGAGAAAAATTTGCATTTTTGGGTGTTATGAAGATATAATGTGATCACATTATGTGACCACATTATTAACATAATCATGATATTTGAGTTTGAATTCAAACACCAAGCCTTTTGGCTCAAGAATGGATTGGATTCCCGAGCCAAAGGCTTGGATTTGTCAATCTATAGTTGAGTCCAAGATTTTTGATAAAAAACAAAAAAATTTGACTTTGATCTCTAAATACACTATTAATTTTAATTATAATATTTAAAAACTTAATACCATCATGATGAACATGCTCTCCTCCTTCCAAAAATATGTTTTTTTATAATATTTGGACTAATTTAAGGTTTCAAACCATGTTGATTTCTAACTATACCTTTTTTAGGCCACTACATGTTACAAACATACATGCCTATACATGTTCATGTAATTTATTTTTCATTGATCCAAGTGTGAAAAAAGTTATATGGTCAAAAACTAGGCCTAATTCTACACATCTTTTAAAAAAAAACTATTTTTTTTGAGGTAGTTAAGCATGCTACACGACTGACTATACATTTTTTTGGTTAGTTTTCAGGAACCATTTACTTGAAATATTCATTAAAAAAAGTATTCATTAAAAAAACATAAAAATATACATGTCAAAAACTAGAATATATTATATAAATGTTCAACAAAGGGTTTCAAACAATATTAAACACTACTAAAAAAATGGTGCACAACATGGCCATCTATCTACTCTAGTTTCTTAAAAAATAGGAGTTCCTCTTGAAATTTTAGATGTTTTACCTAGTTATACTTAACCAAAAAAAAATAGTGTTTTTAAAACTAGACTTGAATTTATACATTTCATGTTCTTACACCATCTTCAAATTTGGAGTGTAGATATATCAAATTATCTACAAAAGTTCAAATTTTTGAATTTCAAGAAAACCATGTCCACAGGTAGGCCCCTTTTTGTTCCCCAATTTGTGCACTTACCCATGAAATCATAGAGAAATGGTTTAAAATTGAAAAAGATTTAGTTTCCAAGGGTGCCCTCAAATTTCTAAACAAGATAATTTTTCTTCAAGACAAAATGAAAAACCTAAGTTTTATGGAAAGAACAAGAATGTGGTAAGAGATAGTGTAACTAATTTTAAATAAATTAAAAACATTGAACCTATCAATGACATATCCATACCAAGTGGTCAACCTTGACAAGAAAATAAAAAATGAAAATTCACTCCTTTGGGAATGCCATAGTGTACAATGTTTTGAAATTGGTCACCACAAACATGACCAACCTCCCCCATATCAAACACTTTGATGAGAATGTTCAAAAACCCAAGTGTTATAAAGATAATGAATATTTATACTACCAAAAAATCAAAGAAAATTCCATAAACCATTTCATGAGACTCAAACATATATCCAAGATCTTATTGATAGTGGTGACATAGAAATAGAGGATGATGCATCAATGTATAAAAATAAAAAACCAGGGATATATCAAGATTATTTCCCAAAGCATGACTAAGGGCATACTAATAAAAATTAAAATCAAATCCAAATGAATAATGTCAATTAGATCAATCACCCCTTTGATTTTATAATCAATTAGATTGATTGTATGGATCATCATGTTTATGTTCTTATAATTAAATCCAAAGATTTTGTCATCACCATGAGGTGTGCAAAGATTACACTTCCAAGTTTACCTTTGACTACTCTTGAAGGAAAATATAACATCATAGAGAAACTTGAGAAAATACCAGCCCAAATTTCCATCTTAGATCTCAAGATATCTCCCATATATAAGGACATTTTATTAAAAAACTTGTAAGAATCCAAAGTCCCATAAAATATCAATCTGTCTAAATTTCAAGTGCTTTTAGGAAACTTATCCTTGAAAAATCAAGTGGCTTTTGATTAGTTAGATATTTCACCACGGGTTCATCCCATAATTTTCCACTATACATAGAAGGCTTCATTTCCAAGCATAAAGTAAAAAGGGTGTTTATAGATAATGGGCCAGGCTTAAATCTATGTCCATTAAGTTTGATAAATCATTTGGGACATTCTACCATATAACTATAGCCTAATACCATTATTATAAAGGCATATGATAACAATTAGTGTTAGTCAATGGGAACTATCTATCTTCCACTTATGGTGGGGCATGTCATTTAAGAAACCCTTATTCATGTTCTTTATCTAAATCTCCCACACTATCTACTCTTTGGATATTCATGGATCCATACCATGAATGCCATTTCATCCACCCTCCATCAATGTTTATATTTTTCTCATGACGGTAGGAAGTTACCATTCTAGGTGATCCTCAACCATTTTATATTACAAACTATTAGAAGGGATATATCAAAATTCTAATTATTTACCATTTGCTGAAGATACCTATGAACTTACCAATGAGTCACTAAAACTTTCCAATTATATCCATCATCATGATTTATTCTCTACATCCACCAATCAACCACCAACATCCATAAATCCACCATCCACATCCAAGTCCACATTTCTACCATCTAGAATTTCGATTGTGGATGTAGGTATGAGAGAATATGAAATTCACAATGCCAATTATTTAGAAAAAATTAATATGTCCCCAAATAAACGTGGAAAGATCTATCATAGGAAACAAACATAAGTGGTTCACAATATTGGCAAACTTCTATCATGGAAGGCAGGTTCCTTTCTAAAAAAAAATTGATGATTCAAACCCCTCTTGTTCTATTGTAATAAATTAGCTACATGTTTTCAAAATAATCAATATCCTATACCAAAATCAATTATGTTTAATATCATGAAATAAAAATGAAAAGGTCTTGTTCTCCATGAATAAGGTCTCATCAAACCTATAATGCCTACAACACATGAATCCTTTCATGGTATTGGATTCAAACCATCTATTGTGAGCATATGTAATTATGATAGTGATTCTTATTCCACATCTGAGGGGGCCTATTTTAACACAAAAATGAGTTCCATTTATATCCATTTTGAAGACTTATCAATCATTAACTTTTTTCATGATAATGTCATTTTAACCCTGGAAATAACCTTTCCATAACTTATCCTATGGGACCGACAAAAACCACTCTCACTTGATTTTGTTTAGAATGATGAGGCAATATCTAAGTTTTTGAGAACTAGATATCATATAATAGTAAGAGATCATAATAAGGGTTTTTTAATTCAATTAGATAATTCTACATGATTTTGGGAGCTTACAGCTTCTACTCATCTTTACCATCCTATAAATAGTATAGTTTGGTTGACTGAGATACCAAATGATGAAGCTAAAACCTCTATAATATCGAATGAAGACATTCCCAATCAACAAGATCTCGAGGAGGAACTTAATCTTCCTCCACTTCCAACAAAGTTTCAAGAAGAATCCACTTTATTAATTTAAAAAACCATTAACATCAATAGTTGAACATGATACAATCCTAAAATGGTGAAACTTGCTACTTCCCTTAATCTAGAAGAACAATCCATTTTGGCTCTACTCATTGAGGAATTTTTAGCTATGTTTCCATGGTCATATGCAGACATGCCAGGGTTGGATCATTCACTCGTCATTCATCACCTTGTTGTACATAAAGATGCAAAACTAGTCAAATAAAAAATAAAAAAATGCATCTAAAGGTGGCACTACTAATGAAGGAAGAGTTTTAAAAATAGTTAAAAGTTTGCTTCATACAACCAATAGAGTACTCATAATGGATATCTAATATAGTACCAATATCTAAGAAACCAATAGGGATCGAGTCTGCATAGATTTTAGGGATATCAATAAATATGTTCTAAAGATGACTTTCCTTTACCAAACATATACATGATTATTGATTCCACAACAGACCATGAGATGTTGTCCTTAATGGATGGTTTTTCAAGGTATAATCATATCAAAATATCTCATGAAGACCAATATAAGACAAAATTTATAACACTTTAGGGCATGTTTTTTTTATCAAGTAATGCCTTTTGGCCTAAAAATATTGGATCCACTTATTAACATGCAATGGAAGTTATCTTTCATGATATCATTGAATACTATGTAGATGATATTTTGGCAAAATAAAAAAATAGAGAAGATCATCATATGGTAATATGTTAGATTTTTGAATGGTTTAGAGAATACAATATTCCTCTCAATCTAAAGAAGTGTGTGTTTGGGTTTAATTCAAGTAATTTCTTGGGTTTCATTTTACCAAAAAGAGGTATAAAGGTGGATCTTTAAAAAGTCACAACTAGAACAAAAATTCCTCCACCAATAAATCTCAAGAGACTTCATAGTTTTCAAGCTAAGGTTCAATCCATCCCTAGATTCATATCACATCTTGTAGATATATGTCATCCTTTCAAATTTATTCTTAACATAAAATTGAATTTCATTGAAATGAGGAATGTAAACAAGAATTTGAAAATCTTAAACACTATTTATAAAATCCACTAGTCTTAATGCCACCAACTCTAGGGAAATATTTTCTCGTATATATTTTTGTAACATAGTATGCATTAGGGGAATTGATAACACAATATGGTGAACAAGGAATATAAATAACAATGTATTATTTGAGTATAACCTTGGTATCTTATGAACTAAAGTATTATGCCATCAAGAAAGCATGCATATCCACTATTTTTTATTCCCAAAAAAATTGCCTTTACATGCTCAATAATCAAACTAAAATTATTACCAAAGTTGATCCACTTAAGTATCTCCTTTCCAAATTAGCTTTAATAGGGAGAATGGTTAAATGGGTCATGCTTTTGAGTTAGTTTGATATAACTTAAATCAAAAAATATATAAAAGGAGAAGTATTCATGGATTCCTTGGTAAAAGCACCATTGACAAATGTTAATTCTCTCATCATAGATTTTAAAGATTAAGTAATCATATATTTAGATGAATCATTAAAATGGTAGTTGTAATTTGATGAGTCTTTCACAAGTAATGGCTTAGGGGTAGGTATTTTTCTCATCACTCCACAAGGTGATCTTATTCCAAAGGCATTTCATATATTATTCCCTTGTAACAATAACATAGTATAATATGATTCTCTTATTTCTATTCTCAAAATTTTAATTTAGTGGAAAATACAACATCTCTTAGTTTTTTTTTTCTTGGTTAATCATCAAACAAGTAACTAATAAATATCAAGATAAATATGACAAGCTAATTCCTTATAAACATATGGTGGATAGTCTTACATAGTGATTTTAGTCTATACAATTTGATTAAGTTCCTCTAGTAAATAATAGGGTAGTTGATGCCATGGACATAATTGGTCCATTCCTTGACATACATCTAGATGATAGTCACAACCAGTTATATTTTTAGAAATTGGTGTGTCTAGTGTATGATAATCTTGAATCTGAAATTGTCTATGATGTTGTTACTCCTACTTCCACTTGGTACCAAGATGTATACACATGCCTCCATGATAATATAATTCCCCCCAACTTATTCAATAATCACAAGAAATCCTTCATCCAATTAGCATCTCATTTTACCATCCTTGGAAATACATTATACCATATGGGTTATGATGTAAATTTATTACAATGTTTAAAATTTGAAGAGGTGACCTTAGTCATTAATGAAAATCACAATGATAATTTTGGTGCTCATACTAGTGTCATGGTTCTTGAAAATAAACTTCTACATGTTAGATATTACTGTCTAACAAAGGAAATTGATTCATGTCAATATGTCAAAAAATGTGTCCTATGCCAAAAACATGGTGACCTAATCTATATACCATCACAATATTTTCAACCCATTGTTACTTCATGGCCATTATCCACATGGGGGTTAGGTCTCATTGTAAAAATCAACCCCAACTCTTTAGATTGTCAAAATCATATAATCATTGTTATTTAGTACTTTACTAAGTGGTTTGAAGCCATTCTGCTAACCTAGATAACTAGCAAACAAATTTTTAAGTTTATATTAAATTATATAATTTGTCATTACATTATCTATTATATCATTATATCTTATAATTAAGTATTTTAAAAACAAATATGTCAAGATCCTTTACCAAGCCTACCATATCAAGCAAAAATGGTCCACACCATAATATACCCAAGGCAATGGTCAAGCAAAGGCATCAAATAAAAATAGACTCAAAATAGTAACGTGCATTATCAATGATGTTGGTCATGATTGGAATTTATAACTTTACCCTACTTTGTGGGCTTACTGTACTAGGATTCACATACCCATGAGGCAACCCCTTATTCTCTTATTTAAAACACTAAATCCATCTTACCTATTAAATTTGATATTTCCTCCTTAATCTCTCTACAAGACATTATTTATTAATAAGAATATCACATATCAAGACTACATGAGATTGATCTCTAGATGAGAACCATATTTAAATGTATCAAAATTGTCTCCATTGTAGCTATAATAATAAAATCAAAGAGAGTTTGAAATTAGCTATGTCATTCTAAAATAAAATCAATGGAATACTAATATTTATCACATGAAAAGAAAGGCAAGTTTGAACCTAATTGGTTAGTTTCATACATCGTCATTGCTAAATATGGATCAAGTGCTTAAAATTTTTTAATGAGCTTATGAACATCATCATGCTAAATTTTAAGTGCTAAATATGGTTAGTTTCATACATCGTCATTGCTAAATAGTAATAGAAGAAGGAGAAAATTTTAATGAGCTTATGAACATCATGCACCTCAAGTGATTACATGCATAAACTATTCTAGAGAGAGAGAGAGAGAGAGAGAGAGAGAGAGAGAGAGAGAGAGAGAGAGAGAGAGAGAGAGAGAGAGAGAGAGAGAGAGAGAGAGAGAGAGAGAGAGAGAGAAATAAACATAGTTTGTACAAAGGGGGAAAACATTCTTATGGTGCTTTAGACAAGTACCATGGTGAAAACCATTTTATGGTACCATGCATAGACCATTATTTATATATACCCTAGTTACTTAGGGGCATCCCATAGCATTATCCATTCATCAATTATCCATTTTTATATATCCTTATTCATTTTTAATATATCCCATCCTTTTAGTTGCCTAAGAAATGTTAGTTTAGGGTTTTCGCTTCATGGTTACATGGATACACCTTTGCTTATGTTTTTAGTAGAATCTTCTATATAATCCTTAGATAAAACCCCACAACAACACATCCATCCACTCAAATGAAATAACACTTATCCATAATACCAACCCTATCATTTATTGTGGGGGTACCCTTCATCTAATAATCATCATCATCATCTTACCTAATATCATAAATTTTTATCTCTTCCCTTATTGGGAAAACTACATCAACTTGAGGTCCACACAAGCTATATAAGAAAAACCTAGATACATGGGGTATCTGGGGTCAACTCAACCACCACCATCACCAAAAAATCTAATAGCATCTAAAAACATTAGAATATCCTCAAAATTATAGAAAAATCACAAAACCAATCCAAAAACAAAGTGTCATTAGTCAATGTCTCTTAGTCATCCTTTACACGGATTACCCATCAAATAATTAACATTGTCAAATATTTCATATCTCAAAGGGTTATACTCTAGATAAGGACATCCAAAAATACATTTGTTTACTTGATATTTTGTTTACATTTGTTTAATTCATGTGAGAATATAATGTTGGAACTCCAAGTAAAGCCTATCAAAAGAATGTATCCAAACCATCTAATTTTCATAAACACATTTTTATATCCATTTTAATTACTCCATAATAAATGCTAAAAATATTAGCATGTGTGAAATATTAAATGCATAAGAGAAAAAATCATGCATATATCTATCCATATACTACATCTATCTAAGTAAAACATCCATAACATAAGTGAAACCATCACACAATCACATGACACCAAAAATTGTGTGTGTGGGTGTGTGTGTGTGTGTGTGTGTGTGTGTGTGTGTGTGTGTGTGTGTGTGTGTGTGTGTGTGTGTGTGTGTGTGTGTGTGTGTGTGTGTGTGTGTGTGTGTGTGTGTGTGTGTGTGTGTGTGTGTGTGTGTGTGTGTGTGTGTGTGTGTGTGTGTGTGTGTGTGTGTGTGTGTGTGTACTAGCATGAATGAAATATTAAATGCATAAGAGACAAAATCATGCACATATATATCCATCTACTACATCTATCCAAGTAAAACATCCATAACATAAGTGAAACCATAACACAATCACATGACACCAAAAAGCATGTCTGTGTGTGTGTGTGTGTGCATATATATATATATATATATATATATATGCACACACACACACACACACACACACACACACACACACACACACACACACACACACACACACACACACACACACACACACACACACACACACACACACACACACACACACACACACACATATGTATGTATGTATGTATTTTTATCAATACATCAAATGTGTCTCAATTAAATTAAACATGTATATATAGTGGTACATTTCAAAAATATGTCTCTATAATCTATCTCCTAGCTCTTACTTTGTCCTCTATTGGAGGTGCTCTCAACCACTGTGGTGTACTCCATGGAGGCCATAGTGCATGGTGAGATGACTAGATAATTGAACACTTTGGAATTGTGTTTCATGTTATCTTCATCCTTGATTTAGATATCCTACTACTATAGTAATATTTAAATGAAGATGATCATTACTTTAGTTAAAAAAATTTCTCATATAGACTCTTGTAGCATGTCACATTCTCCATCACCCCACCACATTTGATAGGGCCTTCAACTAGCCTGAAGTAATTAGTAACTCCTTCATTCTCTATATCTCGGTCCAAGATACATCCCTATATTATATATATCTTTGTTCTGATAAAGTATCATCCTTTATTTGTATCCATACATCAAATCACCAAACCTCTTCTCTACTCATAATCTCCATTGTCCATCTATCTACCTCTACCATCAACCTATCCACTTCCACTTATAATATAGTTATCTTTATTTATCTCTAGCTCCCTCCCTCTAATCCATCCCCTATAACCCTACAATATCAATGTATCATGATCTAATCTCCTCATGAATCCTCATAATCAAGGCCTCATCCTCTATTGATTATGTTGGTCTTGAAGGCCCAGCCTCATCATCTCCCTTGCATGGATCTTCAATGTAGTATGCATCATTATATCTTATCCATATCCTTCCTCATCACTATCAGTAATAATCATATGGGTATCTCCTCTAGTTACTACCTCTACCTTAGCTTATGCAATTCATGCCTCTTTAATATGTACACTCTCCCCATCACCCTATCCTCCATCCCCAAGGATAGTTTCTTATATAGGTACCTATTTCTACTTTGTCCTCCACTATCATACTTTGAATGTTGCACGAAATCTCTATCTCCATGTCCTAGGTCTCACATGAGTGATTATTAATATAATAGGCCTCATCTACTCCCACTATTATATATAAGCTTTTGTCACCCCTGTATCTACTAAATATTTCTTAGTCGGTATTGTATAGTTTGCATCTCCCTCCAATTGTGCTATACTACTTTAGGGTCTATCTTAGGTCCCCACTATGGTCCATCTATCACTACACATGCAAATAAATAAGGTCCTTATAGTACATCCTACCATATCACAAACTATCATAAAACCCTATCTATCATGTATTGCTTAATGATATACTCATGTTTACCAATAATGCAACAAGGTTTCAACATACAATCCATGCATTATGCATCTTGAGGCACTATGGATCTGCCTCCTTGTAGGGTATCTATGTGATATTTATGGGATTCAAATCATCCAAATCCCTCTTATATAATGTCACATCACCCATGTGTGTCCTTTATGCTCTTATAATAGTATATCATCCATAGGCAAATGGATCTCTAACTGCTCTCGATCTCATCTATCTAACATGCCTTTCCACCACAATATACTCCCATACCCACACTTATAATAGTGTGGATGGTCCCAAGATTTTATCTCTCTTATACATGATTGTATATAAGTATTTGTATAACTTTGAAAACATGTAGGGTCCCTATTCTAACGCCATAATAATCTTTAACATATCTATAATTACATATAATAAACCTATAAGAAAAAGTCTCCTACTCTTATTTGGTAGAAATATGCCACCAACAAGAGCCATCAATACCAATGTCAATATATCTATATCATCTAATGCCATACTTGAATCCAAATAAATCTCATAATCAATCATTAGTATGATGTCCATCCCAAAAACTCTAAGTACTAATATTGCTCATGTAATCTCCTTTTACTAAACCTTTGCACCCCATATTGAGATGCGAAGTATCCTCCATACATCTTCCATTGTCACAGTCATCTCCATTATCAATAACTAGAATGTGTTGGTCTCAAAATTCCAACACTAAGCCAAAGCTATTAATAGTGTTCTATCTGCATGGATCTCAAGCATCTATGTCACAAATTCTAGTCTAACTACCTCTAAGACACCTACCCCATAATCCCCAAACCTCTGCATAAAATGTATAACCCCTAAAAACCTTTCTCACATAGTCAAAGTAAGTCATCTCTCTTTTAATATCCAAAAAAACATGTTGAGTATCTTTTAGTATAATATATTCATTTATTATAATAATTAATCACCCAATCATGCACATTTGATGATATTTTTATATTCAATTTCATCTTCTAACCTTTCACAATTGATCACCAAAATGTTAAAAAAGTCACTACACCCTCTAGACAAATTTGTCATTCTGAAAAACTTTCATTCTAACAAAATTGATAAAACATCTCACAAACTTTTCCATCTGGATAATGAACCCATCAAAATTGACTTTGAAAACATTGTCTATAGAATAATGGGTTTGTTTTCCCTAACTTTCCATAGCATTTATGAGCCTAAAAACATAATAAAAATTCAAAAATAGTACTTACTAGATCCCCACTCCCATTTGGTCTCTGATATACTTAGACACACTTGCTATGATGCCCATCAGTTGGTATCTACTCCATTCTACTCCTATAATCTAGAGAAAAATCAACATCATGTGGTTAATCACAAAAATTAACCAAATGAATTTTCACATAATGAAATTTCCATTACCCCTCACCCCTATATAATCACCCACCCCATGAATTTATTTTAATCCAACTCTCAACTTATTTTATCACATTTTTCAATTTTCCACTTCATTTTATTTTCCAATCATACTATCAATTCATTGGACTACTTAGTATCTTTATTTCAGCTTGTAAATCAATCTTGTAAATTTTTATCACTTATCCTTAGAAAATTTATTTCTCCTTTTTTTGAATTGTATATGACCAATGAAATATATCATTCCAACATCTAATCTTTTGCATATATCATTTCTTAGGGCAAAATCCAAGTGTGTAGTTTATAAAATGAGATATTATTTTTCTAATCGACTTCCTAGCACCTATCCACTTGGGGAAAATCATTTTTACATATGCCTAAAATCATGTAAGAATTTCATTGAGCCTCATAATTTCATGATGGTGGTATTACCTACATCATTTATCCATATCTCTATGTATCATTCATTTTGATATTTTGTTCTCATCCATTCTCCCGTACGAACACTCGAAGGGGAATCATTTAGTCATTCAACAACAATTGGGGCATCATATTTATATATTCATTTCCACTCTATTTTTTTATTTGAAAATATATTACTTATTCTAGTTGTAACACCGTTTTAAAAAGGGGAAAATGTAGACACCTATTTTCCACCACATTTAGTGTCATAATTTACTTTGATTAATATCAATACACAAACTCAACTATCATCCCATATTAGAATTTAATCCTAACATCATTTCCTTCCTTTTTTCAAATAATTGATTAATATATATTATTCAATTAATAATGCACATATAATTCTTTAAAATTAGCTAAAATCTATCATTTCCACCTCACTTAGACATCTTCCACACTTCTCTCAACTAAGTGTTTAGTCGTCCAACTGCTTCTTTAACTTCCTCAACTAATTGTTGAGTAACCATTGAAAATTTCAACTACCATGGTGACTGACTCAACTACCATTAACTATTCATAATGAGTCATTCAACTACAAACTAACTCCCCCCTTATCTCTCACACTTGGGAATTAGTCATCATCCAGTGAGATGGAGATTCAAATCTAATTGTTGATAATTATCATTATCAAATAAAATTGTATTATTCATAACCATTCATCTCCCCATATACAAATCTATAAATTGAAGTGTCATTAACTCTTTTTAAAAATCCAAATATGAATATACATTTTTCACCTCATAACTGGTAAAAACCAACTAACTTCTACAACTATTTATGAAAATAAAACCTGTTAGTTTTATTATTAACTCAAACATAAACTTAAATTAATAAATCTAAATTAATTTGTTTATGGAGGTGTCTTTATAAAAATAAGCATTACCCATTTACATTTATTTAATTTAACATACCAAAATCCTAAACTAAGTTAAGAATTTGGAACAAGTCCTAACAAACCCCACTATGACCCAAAGTTAGTTCTTTGAACACATGCCAAGAATTTTTATAAATTTTTCAAATTTGATTTTGTCAAGGGTTTTTGTGAAAATGTTAGTTTTTTAATCAACAGTTGCATAATATATTGGATCAAGTGATTCCTTCACCACCAACATTCATTAAATAATGATATTTGACATCTATATGTTTTATTTTGGTATGAAATACTATATTCTTGGACATATTTATTGCACTTTGATTATCATTGTATAACTATATAGGAACAATCTAAGAAATCTGAATATATTCATGAATTCACCCTAAGTAAACAATTTCTCTAGAAGCATACGATGTATTTTAATTTTGTTAATTAATTTACCACTATATCATGCTTCTTAGAACACCAAGCCATTGCAGCTAAACCCATATGCATAGTGTATCCTATTATGGATACTCTATCATCCACACATCTACCAAAATATGCATCACAATACCCAACAAGTTTGAATTTATTGTTATGACGGTACTCAAGTCCATATGTTTTCATTCCCTAAAGGTAATGAAGTACTCTTTTTGTTGCATGCCAATGAATTTCTCTAGGATCATGCATAAACCCAGACAAAATTCCAACTAAAAATGATATATCAAACCTGGTATTCATCAAATATATCAAACCTCCCACTAAATGTATGTATTTGGTTCCATGAATAAAATCACTACCATTATCCTTAGACAATTTCAAGTTACTTTCCATGGGAATAAGGGTAGGTTTGTAATCATTCATGCCAAACCTATTTAATAACTCATAAATATACTTAGTTTGTGAAATGAAAATACTTTGCTCTCTATGAGTTACTTCTATGCCAAGGTAGTAGTGAAATTTTTTAAGATCTCTCATCTCAAACCTATCTTTTAATTCTTTCTTCACAAACTTATTATGGGTTTCATCATTACTTGTGATAAACAAGTCATCGACATAGAGAACGAGAATCACCAATTTCTTACCCTATGCTCAAAAATAGAGAGTATCATTAGAGTCACTATGTTGAAAGCCAATTTACCTCAAATAGGAATCCATTTTTTCATACCAAGCCCTGGGTGCTTGTTTGAGCCCATACAAAGCTTTAATTAATTTACACACTTTGTGCTCTACACCCACTCTCTCAAAACCTTGGGGTTGTTTCATATATACTTCTTCTTATAAATCACATTTTAAAAAGGCTCTTTTAACATCCATATGATGTATTTTCAAACCATTCTATGTTGCTAAGGTAAGGACCATATGAATAGTGTGCCATTTGGAAGTTGGTACAAATATTTCCTCATAGTTAGTAACTTTTTATTGTGCATAACCTTTTGCAATAAGTCTTGCCTTATGTTTATCAATGGAGCCATCCAATTTATACTTAGTCCTATAAACCCATTTACATCCTATGGGTTGAACATCTGGAGGAGGATAAACCAAAACCCAAGTATTATTGTTTAGTATTGCATCATACTCACTTTTCATTCCCTGTTGCCAAACCTATTTAGTAGAAGCCTCTTCAAAAGTAGATGGCTTAGTGGAAGAAGTAGTAACAACCATTTCATAGTTAACCTATTTATGATAATTCCTTGGACCTGTTAGACTAACTTCATCTACTTTCAAGTCATAAAAATTACTTTGAGCCCATTTTGGATACTTATCTAAATTGTTAAGATCAGGAACACCTAAATTCTCCTCATGTGCACCACTTGAAGGAAGAATTAGAGAATTTTCAACATTTTCTAAGTCATCAACCTATGAAATATTAAAGGAAGGAGAGGAAATATAAGGGATACTAGTCTCATACCATAACTTATGAGATTCAGCTTCATTATTCAATCCCTTATCACGTTTTGAAATCTTCCTCTCTAACCTATCAAATTGAGAATCAATCTATATAGTGTTCATAATACCAAGTTCATCAAATACCACATCCCTAATAACTATGAATTTACTTGTATCCTATTAAATAAAAGACACCCCTTTTTAGTTTATAAATATCCAAGAAAGATACATTTTTGACTTTGTGGTTCTAACTTAGTTCTATGTTCAGTGGGAACTAAAGCGAAATAAAGGCATCCAAAAACTTTCAAGTGTTTAAATTTTGGTTTAAACCCATACCAAGCCTCATATGGAGTTTTTCCTAAAAGTATAGTTGTAGGGGACCTATTTCTCAAATACACTACAATACCAATGGCTTCAGCCCAAAACTTATCATCCAACTATTTATAGTGCAACATAGCTCAATTTGTTCCCTTTAAAGTCCTATTCATTCATTCAAATACTCCATTTTGTTGTAGAGTATAAGCATTACTATATTATCGATGAATTCCATGTTATCAATAATAATCTAAAAACTCATTTGAAGTATACTCATCACCATTATCTAAACAAAGAGTGTTTAAGTGTGAACTTGTTTCTTTTTCAACTAAGTGTAACTAATCAACATACTTAGTGAAAACTTCTAATTTATTTTTCATGAAAAACACCCAAGTCATCCAAGAAAAATCATTGATAAAAAACATAAAATACCTACACGTTCTAATGAATGAATTCTTCATGTCACATACATCACTATGAACTAATTGCAAACATCCATTATCTCACCATGAATAATTCTCAAGAAAAAATTCCTAGTTTTATTTTCCCAAAACACATGATTCACAAAGAATACTATCTTTACAAAAAGTTGGAAACCCACTCACCATACCATATCTTTCAAATTCTACTAAAGAGTGAAAATTCAAATGTCCATAATAGAGATGCCATAACCACTATGTAGACATAGTACTTGTACCTGTATTAGCTGTTGAGTTGTGGAGCTAAAAGCTTCACTAATGAGCTAATGTGGAGGTTGCTGGGCTTACACAGTAATCGACATCGGTCAGAACCAACCGACATCGGTTAGGGGTCGATCGGCATCGGTTAGAACCAACCAACATTAGTTAGGGGTCAGTCGACATCGATCATCTTCAGACCGACACTGACTTTTGTACATTTCTAGAATTGTTATTTTTAGATGAATAGATTTGAGCCTTTGATTTAAGAGGTGGATCTAAGGGTGGCAAATACATGGCTCATGAACCCTAGTGTTGTAGTATACTATATAGTAGGGTTAGATCCTCATAGCATGTAAAATTCAGTAATTGAGTTGATTGTAATTGATTGAGAGAGAGAGAGAGAGAAAACTCTTGAGAAAAAATTACTATACATCTACGAGGTGTGAGGAGAGAGAAAATTCTTCATTGTATTTCCTTCTAGAAGAGTTTAATATAGATTAGTTGTTTCTTGTATCTCCTATTATTTGTTGTTTCTGATTTCTAGTTACTTATTACTTCTGGTTTCAATTTCATGTCTGGTTGCTTATACAAAAGTAATCAATTGTACTCTAAGATCCTAACAACTAGTATCAGAGCGTGTTAGTGTTTGTTGATTATAGAATTCACTCACAGGGGTTTCTAATTGAGTGGGAACAAATCAATGATAGAAGAAAGTAAACTAAGAATGGAGAAATTCAATGGCAAGAATTATCAATTATGGAGGATGCAAATTGAAGATTATTTGTATCAAAAAGATCTGTATTTACCATTGGGTGGGGTTTTAAGGAAGCCCACAGATATGGAAGATGAAGAATGGAATGTTCTTGATAGAAAGGCTCTTGGATCTATAAGGTTGAGCCTGGTAGCTTCTGTGTTTTCTAACTTATCACAGGCAAAGACAACGATAGAGTTAATGGATACATTGGCAAATTTATATGAAAAACCCTCAGCTTTGACTAAGATATATCTTATGAAGCAATTATTTAATTTGCAAATGCAGGAAGGTGGATCTGTATCTAGTCATCTTAATGATTTCCATACAATAGTAAATCAGTTAAATTCAATCAAAATAGTTTTTGATGATGAAATTAAGGCTCTCTTAATCATATGCTCTTTACCTGAAAGTTGGCATAGTTTGGTAATGGCAGTTAGTAATATTGCATCTGCTTCAAATATCTTGAAAGTTGATGTTGTTAGTGTAATCTTGAATGAAGAAATTTGCAAGAAAAGCACAGGGAAAACATCAGGTAATGCTTTAAGTGTTGAAAGCAGAGGAAGGCAAAGAGAGAAGGGCAAGTAAGGAAAATCAAGGTCAAAGATGGGAAGTAGATCCAAATCTAGAAATGGAAGAATAACCTGCTGGAATTGTGGAAAGAAAGGGCATGCAAAGAAAGATTGTTGGTTGAAGGATAACAAAGAAAATCAGCATGAAGGTAATAAAGAAGCAAAAGTTGCAGGTATTGTTACACAGGATGCTCTTATATTTTCTTTGGATAATAAAGTAGAATCATGGGTTTTAGATTCTGGTGCCTCTTTCCATGCAACCCCAAATAGAAAATTTTTCAATGATTATGTCCATGGAGATTTTGGAAAAGTTTATTTAGGGGATGATGAGCCTTGTAAAATTGTTGGCAAAGGAAAAGTGCAGCTGAAATTGCAGAATGGCAACACATGGGAGTTGAAGGATGTCATGCATGTACCCATCCTGAAGAGGAATCTGATTTCTGTAGGAAAGTTGGGTGTTGAGGGTTGCACAGTAACTCTCATAGCTAAATCTTGGAAAGTTTCCAAGGGTGCACTTGTATTAGCAAAAGGTAAGAGAGTAGGTACACTTTATCTATCTACTTGTATTACTGATTATTCTCCTTCTATTTTATCTACTTCAGATGTAGATGCAAAGTTGTGGGACTTTAGGCTTGGTCACATGAGTGAGAAGGGAATGAATGTTCTTAAGTCAAAAGGTAAGCTTTCAGATTTGAAAAGCATAGATCTAGATTTCTATGAGCATTGTATTTTTGGGAAATAGAAGAAAGTGAGGTTTCTCAAAATTGGGTCAATAAAGAAGAAGCACAAGTTAGAGCTTGTTCACACAGATATGTAGGGACCAGCTTAGGTAGCTTCTATTGGAGGATCATAGTATTATGTTACTTTCATTGATGATGCTACAAGAAAGGTATGTTACGGTGTGGAGCTAAAAGCTTCAACTATTTACAGACACAAGAGAGGATGCTGAAGAACCAGAGGAACCGGCATCGACAGTATAACTGACGTCGGTCACAGACAGTGGAGAAGGAGACCGGTGACGGCAGACAGTCGGCCGATGTTGGCAGCACCAGACTAGCAGGGACCAGGCGTCGGTCGCCTGTGTATTTTCAAAACTGCTGTTGACGAATAGTCAGTTAAGTGAAGCGAGTGTTTGCATGTTAAGTGACTAATTATAGTCACGAGCTGCGTGTCTAATTATTGTAACTAGAGTTCTATTTTTGTAAGCATGGGATCCTATTTAAAGACCCATGAGACATGTATTGTAATTATTCTAAGGCAAGTAAAAGCATTGAAGCTAGCAAGGTCAAGGAGATCAGCTGAAGCATTCAAGGAGGGATAGCAACTCAGGCTTTAGAGTTTTTGTGTTGAGCAAGAGAGAGAGGGAAGAAGGTCTTGAGGTGTGGCAAGCCTTTGAGGTGGAGGAAGAAGTGGCATCTTCCTTATTGTATTTTCTTCTAGTAATATTTAATACAAGAGTGTGTATTGTCTCTCAAATTCTTTGTTGTCTCAAGTTTCTAACTACTTTATCATTCTAGTATAATTCCGTGTTTAATTGCATATAAGAGAAGTAATCAATATGTGCTCTAATTGTTAGAGCTAGATCCCCTGACAAGTGGTATCAGAGCTACGGTTTGCAGGAAGCAGGGTATTGTTTTTTGATTACAGGTCATTCACAGAGTTTTCTGATTGAGTGGGAGTTCAACAATAGCAGAAGAAAGTAGGCTACAAATGGAGAAGTTTAACGGCAAGAATTATCAACATTGGAGGATGAAAATTGAAGACTATCTATATCAGAAGGATCTGTACTTACCGTTGGGTGGGGTTGCATGCAAGCCCACAGATATGAAGGATGAAGAATGGAACGTTCTTGATTGGAAGGCTCTCGGTTCCATAAGGTTGAGCCTTGCATCGTCTGTGATTTCTAGCTTATCACAATGTAAGACAACGGAAGAGTTGATAAAGTCCTTGGTGAATTTATACGAAAAGCCCTCGGTTTCTAATAAGGTATATCTTATGAAGTAGCTATTTACTTTGCAAATGCAGGAAGGTGGATCGGTACATACTCATCTCAGTGATTTCTATGGTTTGGTAAACCAACTAGCTTCAGTCAATATTGTTTTTGATGATGAGGTAAAGGCTCTCTTGATTTTATGTTCTTTGCCTGAAAGTTGGGACGGTATGGTTATGACAGTAAGTAATTCTGCATCTGCTTCTAAAATCTTAAAAGTTGATGATGTTGTGAGTGTGATCTTGAATGAGAAAATACGCAGGAGAAGCATAGGTGAATCATCAGGGAATGCTCTAAGTGCAGAAAGTCAGGGGATGGCAAAGGGAGAAGGTTGAGCAAGGGAAATCAAGGTCGGGAAGGAGATTCGAGTTCAAAGGTATTACCTGCTGGTTTTGTGGAAAGAAAGGACATACAAAGAAGGAGTGTTGGTTGAGAGATAAAGAGAATCAACATGCAGGTATGGAAGAAGCAAAGGATGCAAATATTGTGATGCAGGATGCTCTCATACTTTCTTCAGATAGTCAGGTAAGATCATGGATTTTAGATTCTGGTTCATCTTTTCATGCATCCCCAAACAGAGATTTGTTCTATGAGTATGAACAGGGAGACTTTGGAGTTCTTTATTTAGGGGATGGTACGCCTTGTCAGATAGTTGGCAAAGGGAAAGTGCAGCTGAGATTGCAGATTGACAACACATGGGTGTTGAAAGAGGTCATGCATATTCCAATTCTGAAGCAGAGTCTAATTTCTGTAGGAAGGTTAGGAGATGAGGGATGCACAATAACCCTCACAGTGGATTCTTGGAAGGTTACCAAGGGAGCACTTGTTCTAGCAAGAGGTAAGAAAGTAGATACTCTTTATCTGTCTACTTGTATTACTGATTCTACTTCTGGTGTAGATTTGAAGATGTGGCCTAATAGGCTTGGTCACAAGAACAAGAAGGGAATGGAAGTTCTTGATTCAAAAGGTATGTGTTCAAATTTGGAAAGCATAAATACAGTTCATTGCAGAAAGAGGAAATTTGATGCTTTTGACAGGAACAAAGAAGCCTTGGTGTTTATGGAGGAGATGAAGGACAGAGATTAGTCACAGGGGCTGAATAAATCTGAGCAGGGCAGCATAGATAGAGGTAGGATCCAAGAAGAGCTCGCGGATGAAAATTTCATCACTTACAGGAACACACAGACACTGATGTCGGTCGCTTGGCACCGACGTCAATCATCCAGATACCGACATCGGTCATGTGCAGACCAGCAGGGTTGGTAGGTTGGGTAGGAGAAGTTTGACGTTGGTCACAAGGACTGACGTCGGAAGGAGGGACACCGGCGTCGGCCAGGGAAACGACGTCGGTAGTCAGGGTCAGTGCAGGGAACGAACATCGGTCGGAAGCAGACTGGGAGATGGCCGAGATTGGTCACTGGAATGGATGTTGGGTGGATCTAATAAGTCTCAAACACCCATGTGGAGGTCAGGAAAGGTATGTGAACCTCATATTCATTGTTCACCTTCTTTATATTGCTTACTGACAGTCATGAACTAGGAATATGGAAGAAGCAATGTAGGTAGAATCCAGAAACAGTGGGAGCTTGGCATGGATGAGGAGTGTGAGTCCTTGGAGAACCAAACAGGTATTTATTGGTAGTGTTGTCAGCTGGAAGGAAGCACTGGATAGAGGGATGGTTTCCCGTTTTAGAGAAGAGAGTGGATGGACACATGAGACAGAAGGCTATGGTATATGGTCTTGATTATGCTGCAGAACAATGGAGGTTTGACCATTGTATTTTATCTTTACCAGGTTGGATAATATTAGCTACATTATGCTGTTACTGTATTGTGTTACTTGTTGCAGGGCTTCATATACAGGGAGTTTTCTTTTCTGAGCTAAGGGTAGAGTTGGTTCAAAAGTATGTCATGGAGAATTTGGGAGCAGCAAAATTCTTGTGGCATAAGAGACAGGTATTGCATCACAAGTTTGCGTGGTGGTTGGTCTTCAAGAGTGACATTGAAGAGGGATACAGAGCCTAAGGAATAAAATAGATGGTGTACAGGTACAGGTACAAGTTGCAGCTGTTTATCTCCAAGTGGGAGATTGTTAAGGTGTGGAGCTAAAAGCTTCAACTGTTTGTAGACACAAGGAGAGGATGCTGAAGAATCAGAGCCACCGGCATCGACAGTATGACCGACGTCGGTCACAGACAGTGGCGAAGGATACTGGCGACGTCAGACAGTCGGCTGACGTTGACAGCACCAGACAAGCAGGGACCGGCGTCAGTCGCCTGTGTATTTTTTGAACTACTGTTGACGAATAGTCAGTTAAGTGAAGCGAGTGTTTGCATGTCAAGCGACTAATTATAGTCACGAGCTATGTGTCTAATTATTGTAACTAGAGTTCTATTTTTGTAAGCATGGGATCCTATTTAAAGACCCATAAGGCATGTATTGTAATGATCCTAAGGCAAGTAAAAGCATTGAAGCTAGCAAGGTCAAGGAGATCAGCTGAAGCATTCAAGGAGGGATAACAACTCAGGCTTTAGAGTTGTTGTGTTGAGCAAGAGAGAGAGGGAAGGTCTTGAGGTGTGGCAAGCCTTTGAGGTGGAGGAAGAAGTGGCATCTTCCTTATTGTATTTTCTTCTAGTAGTATTTAATACAAGAGTGTGTATTGTCTCTCAAATTCTTTGCTGTCTCAAGTTTCTAACTACTTTATCATTCTGGTTTAATTCTGTGTTTAATTGTTTATACGATAAGTAATCATATGTGCTCTAATTTTTAGAGCTAGATCCCCTGACAAGTAATGGGTTTATTTCATAAAGAGGAAATTTGATATTTTTGACACATTTAAGAAATGGAAAGCTTTGGTTGAGAATGAAATAGGTTTGAGATTGAAGTGCCTTAGATCTGACAATGGTGGTGAGTACTATGGCAATAAATTCAATAGTTATTGTTATATGAGTGGAATACGCATGAAAAGGATGGTTCCAAGGACACCTCAACAAAATAGAGTTGCTGAAAGGATGAATAGAACAATAATGGAGCGTGCACGAAGTATGAGGTTACATGATGGTTTTCCCTTACAATTTTGGGTAGAAGCTGTAGATACTACAGTTTACCTGATTAATAGAGGACCTTCTACTGCACTAGATGGCAGAATTCTAGAAGAGGCTTGGACAGGTAAAAAGGTAGATCTTTCATTTCTTAGAGTTTTTGGTTCTGAAGCTTTTATGCACATTAATAAAGAAAATAGAAAGAAGTTGGATGCTAAATCTATGCGGTGCACTTTCATTGGTTATGGTTTTGTAGATTTCGGATTCCAGTTGTGGAATTTAGAAACTAACAAAATTATTAGAAGTCGTGATGTAGTTTTCAATGAGAAGGTGATGTGCAGTGATCAGCTCAAAAGGCTGAATAATTTTGAGCAGGGCAATCTTGATTTGGAAGAGGTTATGATCCAAAATGAGCTCGTGGATAAAAATCATCACTCCTAAAAAAACACAGAGATTGACGTCGGTCAGGTGGAAATCGACGTCGGTCAGATGGAAACTGATGTTGGTCAGATGGAACCGACATTGATTGGGTGCAGACCAACATCGATTAGAGATGATCAAGATCGGTCACTATCAAAAGAAAATTTGGGCAGACAGTAAGCTATAAATGAGTCTCAAATGCCCATAAGGAGGTCTGAAAGGGTAAGTAAACCTCTAATTCATTATTCCCCTTATTTATACTACTTGTTGCTCACTGATGGTGGAGAACTAGAAAGTTTTGATGAGGCAATGCAGGTAGAATCTAGAAAATAGTGGGAGCATGGCATGAATGAGGAAATTGATTCCTTGAAAGAGAACCATACGTGGGATTTGGTTGAGTTGCTAGCCGAAAAGAAAGCACTAAAAAACAAATGGGTATATAGGTTAAAGGAAGGAGAGAATGGACAAATGAGACATAAGGCCAGGTTGGTTAGTAAAGGGATTTGCATAGAAACCAGGTATTGATTTTGGTGAATTTTTTTCTCCTATAGTAAAGATGACTTCTATTCAGACTGTATTGTCTTTAGTTGCTATTGAGGATTTGCATCTTGAGCAGCTTGATGTTAAGACAACATTTCTTCATGGAGATTTGGATGAAGAGATATATTTGGATCAGCCAGAAGGTTTTGAGGTCAAAGGTAAGGAGAAACTTGTGTGCAGGTTGAAGAAAAGATTATATGGTCTTAAGCAAGCTCCAAGATAATGGTATTTGAGGTTTGACAGGTTTATGACAGAGCATGGCTTTAGTAAATATCAATCTGACCATTGTGTTTATTTTAATAGATTGGATAATGGTAGTTATATTATCCTGTTACTGTATGTAGATGATATGCTTCTTGTAGGTTCACACATGCAGGAAATTACTGAGCTTAAGGTAAAATTAGCTCACACATTTGCTATGAAGGATTTAAAGCAAGCAAAGAAAATCCTTGGCATGAGTATTAAGAGAGACAGAAAAAATCACAGTTTGATTTTGTCTCAAGAGGATTATGTGAATAAGGTGTTGGAGAGGTTCAATATGCAGGATGCAAAACTGATAAGCACACCTATGGCTAGACACTTCAAGTTGAGCAAAGAACAGTGTCCTAAATCACATGATGAGGTTGAGTACATGAGTAGAGTTCCATGTGCTTCAGTAGTTGGGAGCTTGATGTATGTAATGGTATGTACTAGACTAGATATTGCCCAAGCAGTGGGAGTTGTCAGCAAGTTTATGGCGAATCCAAGAAAGGAACACTGGAAAGAAGTTTAGTGGATTCTCAGATATCTGAGAGGGACCAATAGTAGACATTTATGCTATGGAGGGTCAAACACTTCTCTACATGGGTATGTAGATTTGGATATGGCAGGTGACTTGGATGGTAGGAGAAGCACCACATGATATGTGTTCACTGTTGGTGGAATGGTGGTTAGCTAGATTTCAAAGTTGTAGAAGGTTATTGCCTTGTCTACTATAGAGGCAAAATACATTGCAGTCACAGAGGCTAGCAAGGAAATGATTTGGATGACTCGGTTCATGGAAGAGTTGGGAAAAGAGTAAGAGAGTTGCAGATTGTATAGTGATAGTCAAAATGCAATTCATTTGGCAAAGAATTCAGCTTTTTAATCAAGAACCAAACATATAAAGCTTAGGTACCACTTCATTAAATAGGTATTGGAGGATGGATAGTTGAAGCTGGAAAAGATCCATACGGATAAGAACCCTGCTGATATGTTAACAAAGCTGGTAATAAAGGAGAAGTTGAATCTTCATTCAAATTTTGTTGGTCTTCAAGATTGAACTTGAAGAGAAAGAAATAAGCCAGAGATGTTTAGAGGATGTTGTTATACAGGTATAGGTGCAGCTATTTATCTCCAAGTGGGAGATTGTTGAGTTGTGGAGCTAAACGCTTCACTAATGAGCTAATGTGGAGGTTACTAGGCTTACACAGTAATTAGCATCGATCAGAACCAGCCGACATTGGTTAGGGGTTTATCGGCATCGGTAAGAACCAACTGACATCAGTTAGGGGTCGGCTAACATCGGTCATCTTTAGATCGACACTGACTTCTATGCATTTCTAGAATTGCTATTTTTAGATGAACATATTTGAGCCTTTGATTTAAGAGGTGGATCTAAGGGTGGCGAATGCATGGCTCATGAACCCTAGTGTTGTAGTATACTATATAGTAGGGTTAGATCCTCATAGCATGTACAATTCAATAATTGAGTTGATTGTAATTGATTGAGAGAGAGAGAACTCTTGAGGGAAAATTAATGTACATCTATGAGGTGTGAGGAGAGAGAAATTTCTTCATTATATTTCCTTTTGAAAGAGTTTAATATAGATTGGTTGTTTCTTGTATCTCCTATTATTTGTTGTTTCTGATTTCTAGTTACTTATTACTTCTAGTTTCAATTTCGTGTTTAGTTGCTTATACAAAATTAATCAATTGTACTCTAAGATCCTAACATCAGAAACTATCATAAGTTTTACTATGGGAGGAAAAACTTTACAATGCAGTCTAACCAAGTTTTCATCCTCATATCTATATACATGGTTTTCTATCCATCCTTCACTAATTTGATATAAATGAGTCCATTTTCAAGCACAATTTGATAACCTTTCTTTTTAATAGTTTCCAAGGAAAGAAGATGTTTTTACAATGTGGGAACATACCAAACATTCTCCAAGTAATTGATATATCCACTCAAAAGGAGAATTCGAATAGACCCAAGGCTTTATGGATTATGCATAGACTTATCTACCAAGGATATTAGAGAGAAGATTATTTGAAAGTCCAAAAGAAGTCTCATCTGAATGTCATGTGTTTGGTTTATCCTTTATCTAAAACCCACATTTTGTGAGCTCATCTTTAGCCTCATATTCCATATAATCAATGTTCCCTAAAGCAGTAAATATAGTTTCATGAGCTACATTGCTAGACTCATCATAAACATGATCAGCATATTGATCAGAGTTAAACTTATTCACTTTTTTTGGCCTCTAAATTTTGTCAAAAGCAATCCTAAACTAAGAGGTAATGTGACCAAAATTCCCACACCTATGACACTTAATGTCTGATCTACGTCAACCTCAACCTCAATAAGAGTTGTGACCACATCCTCTATCACTCATATTATTTGAATGAGAATGGCTAGATTATTGATTTGAATAATTTTTTTGATGATATCATCTAACTCAATTTTGAAATATACCTCCTCTATAACCTTGACCACCTCTATAACTATTTCCCTTATAGTTATATTGACCAAAAAAAGATGAACTAGGCTTGGAATCTGAAACATGGGTTCCTCAATTTTCTTAGATTTCTTGGGTAGAGAGAGGTCATGTTGAATAATAAAATCAACCAATTTATCAAAAGTGATGCATGCGATATTTTTAGAGAAATGCAACATTTCTAAAAAGTTCCTATAGGACATATGTAGTCCTTTCAATGTAGTAGTAACTATGAGATCATCATCTAGTTTTCTAAACCCAACCTTAGTGTACCTAGTAGCAATTTTCTTCAACTTAGACATGTACTCTCCTATATCCCTATATTATTTTAATGACAAAGTAAACAATTTAATGTGGATATATATCTTCTTATTCTTAGGTTTATTATCATATAAACCAGATAGGTTTTTCCATATAGTATAACTATGATGAGAGTTTTCAATATGTATGTAAGTATTCTAAGTACAAAAACACTTTATTAAAGCTAGGGCCTTAGAATCACGTAGATTAACAACATTAAGTTTGGTTTGTTATGTATGCATTGTAGGATTTTCATTCTTTATAACATCCCATAGCTCATTGAAAACCAATGAAGCTTCCATCAAACATTTTTAATCAAAATAATTAGAAATTATTAATCTATCACCATCTGAAAGCAAATTTTGAATCTTTGGCATCTTGAGATGCAAGTAAGTGTGAAAAATAAAAGTAAGTGTGACACAATGCAAAATAAGTGCAATAAATTAAAGAAATAACACACTCACTGATAGCACTTTGCACAAGATAATGCTTTTATGAGGTTTTTCACTTAACCTCCATGTAGAGCAAAAAAAAAGATTTTTGATGGGTTTTGCACTTAAATTCACCAAAAAAATCAAAATATTACCCTTATTTCACCAAAATACAACCTTATTTCACCAAGATACAACTTTATTTAACTAAAAGCAAAAGAAATAAACTTATATTACAATTTTCCAACTAGTATTCATGCTGTTACAACATGTATGCTTTTTACAACTTGCAAAGCATACGAAAAAAGATTTTTTTTAAAAAAAAGAGGAATATTCCTTAAAAAAAGAATATACCATATAGAAAATTCTTCAAAAAAAGAGATTGGAACCCTTAACCTCCTTCTTTCAAAGATCTACACAAAATTAGCCCTTTCAAGTGCTCTAAGAGCATTTACAAGTTACAAAGAGAGAATTTTACATACAAACCTGATTTTTTTCTCTATGAGAATTTAAAAAAATTACTTGGATGTGTAAAATTTGATTTATCCATGAATAATATTTCCAAGTAAATAAAAAAAAATTGTATAGATTTGTGTGGGACCCTCTCAAACCCAATATTTTTGATAAAATTTATTGGAAACTTTACAAAATGATTTTTTAATTTTTCTAAGACTTCCAATGCCATACTAGATGCCATGGTTACTCTGTAAATTTTTTAAAACTATTCTTCCATCGTTCTTGGCCATACAATTCCATACAAGGCCGTACCATTCAATATTGAGCTCTGTTTGAGACTGTTAGAGAGGAATTTGATGAAGTAAAACTAGTTTTTTATGAGTTGGGGCATTTTGGAGGTTGTACCAATGCAAATATGGGTCGTACAACTAAAAAACTCATCTTAAATAGCATCTTAGAGGCATTTGATGGTGAATTTTGGTCTTAAAAAATTTAAACATGGATAAAAAACTGAGAAGATTGATTTTAACAAAATTAGAAGCCGTACTACATAATAACAAAACTCTCCATGTTCAATAAAGTTGTATAAATGGTTTTTTGGGTAGAATTTAAGGTTTTTAAATCACATTTGATCAAATAATAGCCTTCAAAACCATTCTATATTGTTGAAAATGAAGGATCTAAATTCTACAATAAGAATGAAGATCTGTTCCAGGCATATGACCATACAAGACTAGTACAAAGGCTTATTCATATGAAAATTTATTCATAAGCTTTATAAAAGTAATGTAAAATATTTAGAAAATTAAATATTTTGATAATTTTTCAAAATTTTACCATTAGACCAAAGTTACAAAAGGGCATACCTTATACCACTCATGCATTTTTCCAAATTTGACTTCACATGAGTTTTCTTTGTTTCCATGTGAATGAATCTTTCACCTTTGCTTTCACCCAAATTCATCGTGTTCCCAATTACGACACTCTGATACCACTGATAGAACATAAACCACTTAGGTCAAATCATTTGCCCACTGAATGCAGATCCACAAGTATTTTATTAATTTCAAAAAAATAAGTACATAGAAAGGGGGGCAATATGCTATTAACCCATTTTACAAAACTAGACATGAATATATAGTTTTCACCTCATGACCGGTAAAAAGCAACTAACTTCTACAACCAACTATCTACAAGAATGCAACCCATAAGGTAGTTTTATTATTTACTCAAACATAAATATATATTAATTTAATTATGGGGGTGTCTTTATAAAAATAATCATGCCCTATTTACATTTATTTAATTTAACTTACCAAAATCCTAAACTAAGTTAAGACTTTGAAATAAGTCCTAACTTGTGTTTCCCCCTTTTATTCATTATTTCAAGAGTTCAAGAATTCATAAAAAACTTCTTAAAACATCTCAAAACTTTCATAGGGTCTCTATGCTTTAGAATCTTTTCAAGGCATGCCACCTTCTACAATTTTCCTACATAGGCCTTTATGTTTCATTAGACCTTTTGACTAAGTTCATAAGATCTCTTTGTTTCATGAAGTTGAGTTATTTGTATCACATGTGTCTAATTTTAAAATATTTACTAAGGGTATTCATAATATCTATTTCCATCCTAAAAATAACTTATCTTCATCTATTACCCTCAACATACAACTCTTCACCTTTTAACACACATACAAGTCTGACTATGTGGTTTTAGACTATTTGACTGCAAGCAAGGTAAGTTTACATTTATCACTCATAATATTCCTTTAGGTTTATCTGAACTAAAATGACCTTTATTACTTTGTATACCTATATAAGCTTTAACCCCCCTGTGTGCACTACATTTTCTCTTCAAATTTAAGGCCAACTGTAGATTGAATTATTCAAGTAGTCCTATAGGTAGTGATTGTAGTTTGACTGCATTTTGAATTTTAGGGTCTCAGTACAAACAACCAATAAAAATAATGACCTTTGTTATATTTTGAGATTTTATAACCTTTATTTGACACCCTCAATATCTTACATCCCGACAAGCATACACCCTCTTTCTTATGTCTATATATACATAGCTATTGGTGATGATTGGAAAAGAGTTTAAACATGATATTTGAAAATTAGTCTTCTCAAATAGGCTATGGAAATTTTGAGAGTGATTAAATTCATCAAATTATATTTTAACCATCTTATAATATCATTAATCTCTCATAACATCTATAGGATTTTGCCTTCTTGTCTTCATACACAAGCCTGTGTATGAGTATTTAGGCATGCTAACTCAATCATCTCAACCCTCTTTTGACTCTAAAATTCATTTGGAGTTATAATTCATGTGTCATATTTCATACATGCATTTATTCATGTTTCCTTAACTTATTCTTCTTCACATGACAATTGGGTTTTTGACCAAAATGAGGACCTATAGGTCTAGAACATGTAGGTCTACTTTTACTGGGACAAACTATGAAAACTAAATTATTGAGTCCTTGCACTTTAGAATTGTATAAAAATTCTCTTATAATTACCTTAATAGACCTATAAATATCAAACTAAACATTATGCAATTTCAAACTTGTCCATTTGTATGTACAAGTCTATTTATGAGGTCAACTCATGTGTAAGGCTTATGAATGAAAATTGGAGTCCATATATTCATTCATGCTCTTTAATGATTAAATGAGGTATTTAATGGCCAAACGAATTTTTATGAGCTTTACTAGGTCTCTCCATTTCTTAAACATCCTTAACATGTAACTTAAGACCAATGAATGTCCACATATAGGCCCACAGACCTGTGGGTGGATAAAACACATTACAACCTTTGTTTGAGAGTAAATTTTAATTATGTTATCATTATCTTAGAAATATAATTATTTAATAGTACTCTCACATGTTTTAAATTGGATTTTCATTGTTATTTGGGATCAGTTTTATAGATTTTTCATGTGGGAGACTATTCAATCACTACACCATGTCTCCAAAGAGCAAGAATCATGCCACCACTTGAGGATTGTATACAAAGGATAAATTTTCAAAGAGAGAGAACATGGATCATCTAATATTTAGTATTTTTTACGTTTTATATGACTAATTAAGTACTTGAAAACTCTAGAGAGTGATAAAACTCAAAACCAAACATAACTCTTGTAGTTGGGGTGGTGATGTTCACATATACTTGAGACACCAGTTTAATTGTTGAATTAATATCATTTATTTGAATTTATTTATTAAAATGAAATTAAAAATACTCATTTTATCTTTTAAAACACCTCAAAAAATCCAATTTCCTCCATAGAACTTTGACGTGAAGAAATAGAATCAAAACTAGACCCTGCTTGAATGAACAAGACATAGTGACATCCTTGCACTTTTAATGATTGTTCATAAAGGATGGGACAAAAAATATATGAATATGGACATGTATTTTAAGGTAATTATGAATAATTATTATGGAAAAAATATCAAACCATGAATCTCACCATATTTTTCGTACTGAGCATGTGAAAACTACCCTTACTAGCTTTGTAAGGGAGCGATGGAGGTTCTGATGCATGTTTTGACTTATCAGGACCTTTAAAATCTATATATACATGGATATGGACTAAATAATGTGAAGGGACACTCTTAATACATTTTAACTTGAAATTTAATCCTTCAAGTCTAGATAAGTGCCTACAAAGGAATGATTCTCTCTCATTTGGGTGTTGCACTTGTAAAACTTACACAATATGACATCCTTGACATATTTTAAAGCTAGATAACTCATTTAACAAGTTTTAAAAGTGTTATTTTATGTTAATTTTATATTTTATATATTTAAAATCATTAGAGTTAGATATATGCCCTTTTTCTCTTAATTTTCACATATGTGAAAGTTTTTAAAAGAACCTTAATCTTTCCAAACATACATGAAATGTTATAAAAGGTGATTAAGGATAAATATGAATTTATGGACACCTTATACCTTTGAAATTTTTTTACCAACCATTATATGCTCACTTTATGACTATATTTAGCCTAAGATAAAATAAGACATTACCTTAATTTTGTCAAATTAACCTTAATTTATGCTAATAAGACTTCAAAAGACTACTTTTAAGAAATCATAAAGCATGGAATGGATTATGACCTAGGTTATAATGCATGAAAAACAAGTTTTTTGTGAACCTAGGTAATGGTATCCATAAATTGGCTAACATATTTGGAGGCCTCCTAGGGATGCTTGCTTGATAAACATATAGAATGGTTACCTAGTCCATCCATTGGGAAATGGAGTTGTCTACGAATCAAAATCAGCCTTGAAATGACTTTGACACAAGAAAAAATAGATTAATTGACCTCAAAACACACAACACACAAAGAAAACACATAAAACAAGACAACACACAATTGTACTCTCAAGCACTTAGGGAACACAAAGCAAAAGCAAACATTATTCACTATTCACTCATGGATCAAATCAGAATTTATTGACGTCATCATGATACCATGGAATCAGGTTGTTACATGTTGAGTAGAGTCCAACTAGGCATAATTCATAGAGTAGAGGCTTCTTCTTGTATTTAGAGATGTTAGCTTGCTCAGAGCCTCTTTGACTAACAATTGGACCTTGTTACTTCATTCCCTATTACATACTCTGACTATATGAGTTAATTACGAAATTATACTCATTCCATACTTGTTTTCTTGGCACAAATAATCTCATTTCTACCTCATCCATAGGCTACTCTTAATCAAGCTGAATAATCTTAGATGAACCTCTTGGCATGCTTCTAGTGTTGACTTTAAGAAGTGTACCTTGTTTCTTGAGATCTTGAGGCCAATGAAGTTCAGTTTCATTTTATAAGAGTGAAGAATCACCTATAAATGGAATGAGAAGTTAATAACCTTGTTTAAAGACATTAAACAAGTCATCTTCAAATGGAACAATCTCTTAAGAAGGTAAGATTAGAGAACTACCTTTGTCTTGATTAATAAAACTACCTTCTTCAACCTAAATTAGACCTTGACATGTCTCTATAAGGGTGTAACCTGATTTTAGAACCTCAAACAAGTCCTTAAATTTATCTTCATTTGGTTCCAATTCACTTAGACCTTCTTCAAACTTGATAGGGGCTGATGTAGAAGTAGTTCCAACATAATTTGATGAAGAGTTAGAGTTTGTACCTCCTTGATCATGCTCATGGGATTCAAAGAATTTTTTTTCCACCTATAATAGATCATTAAAATTTTCCTCATATACTGTAAGAACGTGATCAACTTGTTCATATTGAGAAATATCATCTCTCTCAAAGTTTGCTATCAATTGATCAACTTGTACCTCATTAAAGTTACCTTCTTCTTCAACTTCAAAGGTTGGTTTGAATATTTCTTGACCAAGTGGTGTTCCAATAGTTAAATCCTCATCAAAAACACTTAAAGTGTCATCCTCATATCCTTCTTGGGAGTAATCTACAACTATAACTTGGATTTTTTGCTCAAGAAGAGACTACTCATCCTCACAAACCGGTTTTGAGTTCTCATCCTTAGTATGTTTGTCCTCCTCTTCTCTCCATTCATCAATGTATCTCTCCATATTTATAATGTATTTAATTTCATTTTTATCAATGAGGGCTTCAATATTCCTTTGAATACTCTCTTTAATGGATCTCTAAGATGGAAACTTCTTTGTTTTTTCAAGCTTCTCAACAAGGATCTCTTGTTTACTTTGAATTCCTTTTTAAATTCATTTCTAAGATGGGAAGGATTTAGAACCTTGAGGAGGGATGGGGAAGCTTAAATAGGTTTAGATTATTCTTTGATATCAAATCCTCAATCTATGCTTATTCCACTTTACCTATCCCATGATTTCACCACTTGATTCCAACGTGAAATCTTAAAAGACTTCTTGGGAGGTTCTTGAGGAAGAGGATTAGAATTTTATGCCAAGATGGATTCATTAGCTTCCCTCCAAGTAGTAATCAATATTTAAAATTGTAATTTGTCTTGATTCTTAATAATAGGCTACTCAACCACAACCTCTTTTTTCTTTTGGATGTTCTCTTGTATTGATTTCTAAGATAGGAAGGATTGAGGGGTATGTGAAGAAGTTGGAACACTTTGACACTCACTTAAAATGGTCTTTTGAGGAAGAATGCATGGAACATAAGAGGGATGAGGTGGTATAGATGGAGGAACTTGTGGTTGATGGCATTGAACTTGATATCCTGAATGAAATCTTAACTTATCCTTTATGCCTTGAATCAGACCACTTATGTCCATCATATCACTTGTGAGTCTTTGCCAATTTTCTCTCTCAATATGTGCCCACTCTCTCATTATCAACTAAAATGAGTTTCTCACATTATGAATGAGATAATTGGAAACATTTTGACCATACTCCCTTTGTGTGTTAATCCCTATCATGTTACTTTTAAATCCTAAGAGGTTTTTTTTAAAACTTAAGATGGACTGATTTGAAACATGGCTATGTTGATTAGGGGGAACATGGTCTTGAGGAGGTTGATTGAAAGAATGAGAGGGCTGCCAAAGAGGTAGACTATCTTGGTATGACTATTGAGGCAAAGAAAGAGGGTAATAATTTTGATAACAAGGCTGATAAGGTTCAACATACTACTAATAAGGGTTAACAAACTATTGACAAGGGTCAACATGAGTTTGATATAGCTTTTCAACTTGTGTGAAATAAAAATAAACATTAAAACCAACCATGAAAATTCATGATAAAGGCATAAATATAAGAACACTTATTTAAAATGGTACTTGGGTGGTTATAACCAACTAAATACATTTAGAGTTACCATTGATGTTTGTTTAACTACCTCCAAAGGCTGGTGCATTAAAGAACAAGACCAAAAACTCTTCAATTGATTACCATCTAGTCCCATTGAGCATGCCATAACTGTTATAGTTCAAATTTTCACCACTGATAGGGTGATTCAAGCCCTCTTAGCTTGAATTATGAAATGGGATTGATCCTAGGCTATGGGTGACCTTTAGATGGATTAAACCTCTAGGTTATAGGACTAGCTCCCCTTGATGTATCAATTAGGCTCTACTACAATACTAATTTTCAAGGAAAAGGGAGAAGGATAACATGAAAAAAAAGAGGGTGATAGACCAAATAGTTTATCTCTACCAACTAGTTGCATGTGTAATTTTAGATCAAGAAAACTAACCTTACATATACTGCTCCTAATTTGAATCTTTCACATGAGTGTTTCAATGTGAAGGTTATGATGGTTGATTAGGTTAGGATGAATAACCAAGAGGTTGTGAATGATATTAAATGATGGAAAATCTCACTTAACCCTTGAACCACACTTATACACTTCACATGACCTACAAACTAAGCCTTCAAGCTGCATCTAGGTGTTAGAAAGGACAACATGCTAAGGAAGATAATTTAATTTGATTGACAAGATTAACTATTCATTCACACACACTAAGTATAGTCATAGGAGGAGTTAAAAAAAATTATATTTAATTAATAAAAGGCATAAAAATGGGTAGGGCTTCACCATACCCAGGTGGAGGATACAAAATAAGCCAAATAAGGTTGCTTAAATAGAGAGATGTGAGTAGAAGAGAGAGAGAGGTGTGTAAGGGAGAAATGACATGTGTTAAGTGAGAGTTATAAATAAGAAAGGAGATAGATAATAGTTTCATCAAGTCTCTAATAAATGTGTTACTCTCTTGAAGATAATTTCCTCTTCCAAGTGGCATAAGAGTTTCAAACTTGGATTGACACCTTGATCTTCCTCTTAAAAAATGCCCTTCTCTTGGGTTGCGAGGTGACAAGTGGTCCTATTCATCATAAATTTATGTTGAGTTACATATTTATCCCAATTTTTGACACCTTTCATCTACTTAGGAATTCTCCAAACTGACATCTCAATGGTAATCATCAAGTAACTCTTTAGGTGTCTTGAAACCCCTTGGTTTCACTAGGCTTTTCTTGCCCAAATAGATCAAAACTTGATTTTGTATTTATAAATGCACTATATCTTCATGGATGTAATATATTAGTCATAACAAACCTAAACCAACCCATCTAGACCCATCAAACACTCCTCAAGACCTCATCTTATACTAAAAGCTCTCATTTACCCCCAATTCCTTGTAACCTTTAAAACACACAAAGCTCCTTGTGTGGAAGGATGTATGTATTATATTATAAAAATTAGGGTATTTTTTAGTATCCAATATAACCTTACAAATACATGCCAAGTTTCATCACCTAAAACCAAGTGGAAGTGTCCTTTTTCATCTAATCTCTTTCCCCAATCAGGCCTCTAGGCCTATAAACTAAGTTTTGGATCAAAATAACTCCTAAACATGTGAAAAATAAAAAAAGTGTTTTATTAACTTTCCCTATAATATGACCATCATCCATACTAAATTTTAGCTTTTATAACCTTGTGTAAGTAGGCAAACCAAGAAATGACCAAAAAACTAGCCCTTCACAAGCCTTTTCTACACTGCCTTCAACAATTAGACCTGTAAGAGAAATTATAGGGTGTAATGTATATATTTTTGGACCTGATAAGGTAAAATAAACCTCAATCCATCCTAACCAATGGTTTTCATATGTCCATGGTTATCTATACCTTATTTTGAGCTCAAACCTCCAAAAAAGTACAACATTTATTGAATCTGTATAGGTGTAGGTACAATAAAATTACATGGAGAGAATATTATTTGAGTGAGGAATAGTTTAAAAGAGGTTTAAATCTCATTTAAATCATTTAAAATACTTAATAATTCAATTTCTCTCAATTGGTCAAAATTGGTCCTCTAGGTAGCAAAAAACACACTTATCATCTTAATGATGATTCATAAAGTACAAGCCTTTAACCAATGAAAAAATGACACAAATTCCAAGTGTAAAAGGATACCTAACACCTAAAAATATAGTAGGATCCAATGAAAAACCTCTGTACTATTATGAGCATAAAAAGGTGTTTTTTGGGATAGTAAGACTGTGTTTAATGAGGTAAAGAGAGATTGACTTAAAAATGGCATCTTGGAGTTTCATTTTAGCTCTAAATGATTTAGGGAGGTCTATGAAACTCATATTATATTGTTTCAAGGATCTTAATTTCCTTTAAATTCATCAAAACTCCTATAACCTTCATTCATTGATGTTAGGGTTTAAAGGCAAACTGCCTAGTCTAACCCTAAAACTGTGTTTCCCTCTTTTCTTCATTGTTTTAGATTTCAAGACTTAATTGAGAACTTATTTGAATATATCAAAACTTTATTATGTTATATATTATTAAAACTCTTTTCAAGGGATGCCACCTTCTACAATTTTCATACATAGGCCTCTATTCTTCATTAGACATTTTTATTGAGTTCATAAGAGCTCTCTATTTCATGAAGTTGAGTTCCTTATAGCACCTATGTCTAATTTTAAAATATTTCTTGAGGGTATTCATAATCTCTCTTTCCATCATAAAAATAACTATTCTTCATCTATTACCCTCAACACACAACTCTTCACCATTTAACACACATACAAACCTAAATGTGTGGATTTGGACTGTAAGGTTCAAGGTAAGTTTGTATTTATCACTATATTATTATATTTATTTAGGTTTATATGAGCTAAAATGACCTTTGTTACTTTTTATACCTATCTTATCTCTAACCCCACTGTGTACACTACATTCTCTCTTCAAATTTAAGGCCAACTATAGCTTGAATTATTCAGGCAGTCCTGTAGGTAATGATTGTAGGTTGACTGCATTTTAAGTTTTAGGGTCTCAATATGAATGATAAATAAAAATCATGACCTTTTTTATAGTTTAAGAGTTTATAACCTTTCTCTGACACTCTCAAGAACTTGCATCCTAACAAGCATACACCCTCTTTCTCATGTTTGTACATACATAGTTGTAGGTAATGATTGGAAAAGAGTTTGAACATGACCTTTAAAAATTGGTCTTATTAACTAGGATATGGACATTTTAAGAGTGATTATATTCATTTAAGTCTCTTTTCACCATCTTAAAATATCATTAATCTTACATATCATTTACAAGTTGTTACCTTCTTGTCTTCATACATAGGCCTATGCATGAGTACCTAGGTCTGTGAATTCAATCATCTCAACCCTCTTTTGACTCCCAAATAGCTTATTATTCTTCCTTGATATGTGTATTATTTCATAATTTTACTGATCCATGTTTCCTTCACCTATTCTTATTCACATGACAATTAGATTTTTGACCAAAATGAAGACCTACAGGTCTAAAACTTGTAGGTCTACTTTTGCTTGGATAGATTATGAAAACCAAATTATTGAGTCCTTGTACTTTGATATTGTATAAAATTATATCATTTTATTATCATTACCTCAATATACATGTAAATATCCAATAAAACATTAAGAAATCTCAAACTTTCCCATTTGTACGTATAGGTTTTTTTATGAGGTCAACTCATGTGCAAGGCTTATGCATGAAAGTTGGAGTCCATATATTCATTCATGGTATTTAATGATGTAGTGAGGTATATAAAGGCCAAATTAATGTTTATAGGGCTATACTAGGTCTTTCCATTGCTTTAACATCCTCAACATGAAACTTAAGACCCATGAATGTCCACCAATAGGCCTACAGACATATGGGTTGCTAAAACACATTCCAACCTTTATTTGAGAGTAAATTTGGATTCTATTCTCATTGTCTTAGACATAAAATTGTTTAATAGTACTCTCATATGCTATAAATTGGATTCTAATTTCTATTTAGGGTTAGGTTTAGCAATTAGGCCTATAGGAGACTATTCATGCACTGCATCATGCCTCCAAAGAGTAATAATCATGTCACCGACTGAGGATTTTATACAAAGGATCAATTTTCAAATAGAGATCACATGTATCATATGATATTGAGGAGTTTTTACATTTTCTATGACTAATGAATTACTTTAAAACTATGTAGAGTGCCAAAACTCAAAACCAAACATAACTCTTGCAGTTGGGGTGGTGATGTTCACAAATACTTGAGACACTAGTTTCCTTATTGAAGGCACCTTAATCAGTTGGGTTGATTTATGAAATAAAAATTACAAAGACTCATTTTATCTTTGAAAACATCTCACAAAATCTAATTTCTTCCATATAACTTTGATGTGAAGAAATAAAAGCAAAACTAGACCATACTTGAATGAACAAGACATAGTGACCTCCTTACAATCTTAACGATTGATACTACATTATGGGGTACCAAATTTTTTAGTATAGCCATGTATTTTAAGGTAATAAAGACCCCTTCCTCTATAAAAAAATATCATACCATAACTCTCACTATATTAGCCATACCGAGCATGTGAAAACTACCTTTGCTAGCTTGTTAAGGGAGAGATGGAAGTTTTGATGCAAGTTTTGACTTCTCAAGACATATATATATATATATATATATATATATATATATATATATATATATATATATATATATATATATGTATATATATATATGTATATATATATGTATATGTATATGTATGTATGTGTGTGTGTGTGTGTGTGTGTGTGTGTGTGTGTGTGTGTGTGTGTGTGTGTGTGTGTGTGTGTGTGTGTGTATGTGTGTGTGTGTATATATATATATATATATATATATGTATACATATGTATATGTGTATATATATATGTATATATATGTACATATATATATATATATGCATGTATATATATACATATATACATATATATATAGGTATACATATATATATATATATATATATATATCTGTACATACACACACACACACATATATATATATATGTGTACACACACACACACATATGTATATGTATATATATATGTATATGTATATATGTATATATATATATATATAGATATATATATGTATATATACATATATACATATATATATATATATAGATATACATATATATATACATATACATATACATATATATACATATATATACACATACATATATACATATATATACACATACATATATACATATATATACATATATATATATATATATACATATATATATATACATATATATACATACATATATACATACATATACATACATACATACATATATACATATATACATATATACATATATATATATATATACATATATACATATATATACACATATACATATATATACACATATACATATATATACACATATACATATATATATATACACATATACATATATACATATACATATACATATACATATACATATATATATGTCCTGGAGAAGGTGAAGAAATGCTCTTAAGACATTTTACCTAGAAATTTAATCCTTCAACTTCATACAAGTGCCTGCAAAGGAATGATTTTCTCTTATTTGGGTATTGCACCTACAAAAAATTGCACAATCTAACATCCTTGACATATTTTAAAGTTGGATAAATCCTTTACCATATTTTAAAATTGTTATTGTATGGTAATTTGGTCTTTATTGGCTTGAAAAACACTGGAGTTAATTATATGCCCTTTTTCTCTTGATTTTCACATACCTTAAATTTTGCAAAAGAACCTTATTCTTGACAAACATATTTATGAAATGTTTATAAAATGTGGTTAAGGATAAATATGAATTGAGGGACACCTTATAAAATTTGACACTTTTTTACCAACCATTCTATGCTCACTTTATGACTAGATTTAGCACAAGACAAAATAAGACATTATCTTAATTTTATCAAATTAACCTTAATTTATGCTAATAAGACTTCAAGAAGACCACTTGTAAGAACTCATAAAGCATGGAATGGGTTATGACATAGATCATAATGCATGTCAAGAAATATTTTGGTGAACCTAGATAATGGAAGCTAAAGATTGGATAACAGACATGTCTGCTATGTATATGGAAATGTAGGAAGATGGGAGGGAGTTATGTCTTGAGATGAGTCAATGTCCTTTATGTGCTTAGACAAGACATGTCACATATGTATAATTTTTAGTTTTTTAATTTAAATTAAATTATTTAAATTAATTATAATAATACATTTATTTGGGTTTTGATGAATTTTATACTTCATGTATGGACCATCAGAAGGATGAGACAAATTAGTGTGCTCAAATAAGTCATCATTATTCACCTACTTCTTGGGACTTGCCATAAAGGTATATATTTTTTGTATTGTTATTTTAATTAAATTATTTTAGGGTAAGTTCATAGAGTTGGGGGCCAATTCTGTGGAAATTTATGTAATGTGATCACATTATTAAATAACATGATCATGTTATTGACATAACATGATATTGTTATTTAAATTATGGCTTAGCAATTATTGAGCCATAAAATAATCATGTTAATGTATAACATGATCACATTAATAGTGATTTATTATAAAAACAATAACATGATTGCATTACTATCATTTTGCACATTAAAATAATGAACATGTAGACAGAGCAAACCTTGGTTAATTGATAATATGATCACATTATGAATAACACTATCATGTTATGAATAACATTATTTTGTTCTTGTTATTTTGCACATAAAATCATGTGAAGACGTAGATGAAGGCAAATCTGGATAGAAGCTTATATTTACTAATCTAAATTTTAAGTATAAGTTTACATTTATATTGCTACATTTATTTCCTTATATTTATTTAGTAAATATAAGAAATTATGGTCATTCTACATCTGATAGAGTTGGTCTCATAGTTTCAAGTTTTATGATGTGTAAAATAGTTTCTCAAAATCTGATTTGGTCAGTACTTAGGTATTTTTAGTGTCCAAGTATTAAAGTTAAGGATTTTAGGACATAATTATTGTAATTGATGTCCCTTTTTGGTAAACATATAGTTATTTATTAGGTTTTTGTACCTTTTGAATTGATTTTTGGCATTTTTAGGAGTCCTAAGTTTGTCAAAATTAAATATTTCAAACCACTCACTTTGAAATTGATGCAAAGTAGTATGATTGGGGTAGCATAGATCATATTGATGACTTGCACACATCAAACTACCACTTTATGTTAATTTCACTTGTTCATCATCCCTCCCTCATCCCTGATCACTTCCTACTCATATCTCATCACCCCTAATTACTCTCTCATCATTCCTCATTATCCCTTGTCACTCCTCTAGCATCTCTGATTACTCCTTCATTAACCCTCGCTATCCCTCATCATTCCTAATCACTCACTCCTCATCCCTCATCACTCCCTCATTGACCTTCACCATCCCTCATCATCCCTAATCACTTTTTCATTGGTTCTCATTATCCCTCATCATCCCTAATCACTCTCTCATCATCCCTAATCACCACTTCATCATCTCAAATCACTCCTTCCTCATCCCTCATCATCCATAATCACTTCTTTATTGACCCTCACCATTCCTCATCATTTATAATCATTCCCTCATCATCCCTAATCACTCCCTCATTGACCCTCACCATCCCTCATCATCCTTAATCATTGCTTCATCATACCTCATCATCTCTAATCACTCATTCCTAATCCCTCATATCTCTAATCACTCCATCATCCTCCCTAATGACTCCCTCATTAACCCTCATCATCCTTATTGTCTCTCACATAATCTCTTCTAAATTCCTCCTCATCCCTTCTCATCCTTAATCACTCTATCCAATACTTTGATGGCGGTATTTTATTAGGATTGACCAATGTTATGAGCTAAAAGTGGAGAGTTGAGTGCTAGAATTAAATATAAGACATGGTGACCAAAATGATGTGGAGGAAAATTTGAAACATAAATATTTAACACCTATGAAAAAATATGGGCTGATTAGAAATTATGTAATTCATAATTGAAAATTTTCTATAAAAAGAGAAGTAAGTAAGAAACGATAACACCAAAAATGGGTTAATAAATACATGAGGACCACCAAGATATGTGATTTACTAAAACCAATCAATTTCTTTCCATAATATGACATTTTATGATATGAATAATTACATTGAAGGTATTCTATTTGTATGTATATTGATTGAGTTATCATACCAGAGAGTGGAAAATAATTTTAAAATGATTAGAATAAGTAGTCCAAGACTGGAAAGTGGTGCTTAATTCATAACATCAATATTCAATCTAATGAAGAGTGTCACACTATGAGATCTCTACTTCAACATATCAAGAAATGGGTACAAGTTATCTAGCATGATAAAAAGATAAGTAGATAATAGATTATGAACCCAATGATATGGTTGGTACCAAAAATATCTCTACTTCCCCTAATAATAAATTTTATGAATTAAAAATAATATTTCATTAAAAAATGTAGATCAATGGTGAGCCAATACACTTCATTATTTCTAATGGAATTTAGAAGAATTTAATTTCTCCTAAATCATATTTTCAAAAATTGAACTTGAAATTTATACATCATCCATAACCATACACTAGTATATGGTCTAGTGTAGGCCTTGCGAAATGGATCACCTAGTAGTGTCACTTGGTGTAAAAAATCAAACTTTTTAAAGATGAAATACTTTGTGACATCTCACCATTAGAGGTGTGTGATGTTTTACATGTGGTCAACCATATATTTACCATTGACATGTAGCCTATGAATTAAATCCTTTAAATGTTGTGATAGCTTGTCTTGATCTAAAATACCATATATCATAGTTATTTCATAAGCTTTCAGTCATTAGTGTCAGGAAGTGCAAGAATCTTGTCAATTATAGTAATAAGTATACTCTTAATGGTTATAAGTAATTGTAATAACATCATTATGTCACCATATCATAGTTTGTTTTATACAACAATAACAAAGACAAAATAATTAAACTATAAACTAGATGAATACAAGGATATATTTCAATCACCTAAATATGTTCCTACATATTGTACACTAAACACTACTATTGATTTGGTCCCTTAACTACCTATACCTCAAACCTCTTTATACAACATATCATTTCTAAATAATGAATAGATCAAGTGGTATATCCATGAAATCATGGATAATGGACACATCATGCCCAAACCATTGCCTTGTAGAAGCCCAATTGTGTTTGTGCCAAAGTTGTGAATCAATTAAAAAAACCTTAAAAAGATTAAAGTGAATAACTATTATCCTCATATAAATATTAAGGAATTTTTATTACATATCCATGGTCTAAAATTATTTTCCAAAATTGATCTTAAGTTTGGGTATCAACATATTCATGTTGAACCTCTAGACATTTGGAATATAGTCTTAAAAACAAAGGAAGGATTGATTGACTAGTTGGTTATGACTTTTAGGTTAACTCATGTAGAGAATTCATTCATTGAAATGTTAAATGACATACTCAGGCCCTTTAACTATGTCATTTTTAAAAATCTACCTTGATGACATCTTAATATTTAAAAAACATGGGATGAACATATACACCATGTTGAACTAGTGTTTCACATTTTGTAGAAACATATTTTTATGATAACATGAATAGAAGTTCATTTTTCATGCAAGAGATAAAATATTTGGGATACATTAGATACACAAGGAGTGCATGTATGAACCTAACCAAGACTCAAGTCATATAGGAATGATAAAGACTAAATAACTTTACATTTGATTCAAATATGCTCAGAAAGTGAAAATTATACAAGATATTTGTGTTTAATTTTTATCTTTTGAACCTAGCTACCAAAGGTGGAACCAAATAAAGTTTCATCTAGTCAGTTGCACAAAAAATATAATTCAATGAACTAAAATTTAGACTCTATATTGTGTTCGTACTTATGCTACTTGATTATAAATTTGGAAGATCATCTAATTCATTCAATAATAAAATTGACTATCAAAAATGGGTATTGACAACACAACAATTCCTCAAAAAGAGTTAATTTATATTATAATGGATTAAACAACGTATGATTGTAATCAAAGATATATTTAAATTACATACTTACATCAGATGATAAGGGAGTGATTAGGGATGGTAAGGGTCAATGATGGAGTGATGAGGGATGGTGAGTGTCAATTAGGTAGTGATTAGTGATGATGAGGGATGAGGAAAGATTGATTAGGGATTATATGGAATTAGGAGGGAGTGATTAAGGATGGTGAGGGATGGTGATAATCAATGAATGAATGATTAGGGATGATAAAGTTGAGTGATTAGAGATGATGAGAGATAATGAAGGTCAATGAGGGAGTGATTAGGGATGAGGAAGGAGTGAATAGGGATGAGGAAGTGATTAGGGATGATGAGGGATGATGAAAGAGTGATTAGGGATGATAAAGGATGGGGAGGGAGTGATTAAGGATGATGAGGGATAGTGAGGGTCAATGAAAGAGTGATTATGGATGATAAAGGAGTGATTAGAGATGACTAGGGATAGTGAGGGTCAATGAGGGAGTTATTAGGGACAATGAGGAATTATGAGAGAGTGATTATGGGTAATGAGGGATGAGTAAGAAGTGATCAAGGATGAGGGAGGGATGATGAATAAGTGAATTTAACACAAAGTGGTCATTTGATATGGGCAGATCATCAATATGACCTATACTATGCCAATCGTACCAATTTGGGTCAAGTTCAAAGTGAGTAATTTTCAAACATCAATTTTAACAAACCTAGTACTCTTATAAATGCTAGGAATTAATCTATAAGGCACAAAAACCTTTAAAATGACTATATGTTTACCAAAAATAGATATCAATTACAAAAGTTATGTATTGAAATCCCTAAGTTTAATACTTAACCTTGAAAATGCTTAAGTACTGACCATATTAGATTTTGAAAAACTATTTTCTACATCATAAGGTGTGTAGCTATGAGACTGATTCTATCAGATGCAAAGTGACCCTAATTTCTTATATTTACTAAAAAACATTTAAAGTATAAGAAAATAAATGTACGCTTCTGACCAAAGTTAGAAATTAACATTTAAAGCAGTAAATATAAGCTTTTGACCAAAGTTGTCTTCATTTGCATGTTCACATGGTTTTATGTGCAAAATAATAGGAACGTGATTGCATTATTTAGAACGTGATAGCATTATCTATTAACCAAGGTTCACTCCATCTACATATTCACTACTTTAATGTGCAAAATAACATTAATGCAATCATGTTATTGCTCTTATAATAATGTGATCACATTATCTATTAATACAATCATGTTATACATTAATATGATCACATTATTTGAATTTGAATTTAAATCCCACACCTTTTAGCTTGAGAATGGCTTGGATTCCCGAGCTAAAGGCTTAGACCTATCAATCTATAGCCAAGTTCGAGAGTTATGATAAAAAAAATAAAAAAATTCAAATTTGATCACCAAAAACACTACAAATTTCAACATGAAAATTTAAAAAATTAATGCCATCACAATGAGCACACTCTCTTCTTTCCAATAATATGAGTTTTATAATTTTTGGACTAATTTAAGGTTTCAAACTATGTTGATTTCTAACTTTACACTTTTTAGGCCACTACATGCCGCAAAGATATATGCCTTTACATGTTCATTTAATTTGTCTTTCGTTGAGTAAAGTGAAAAACAAGTTATATGGTCATAAATTAGGCCTACTTCTACACACATTAAAAAAAATTGATTTTCTTTTTTTTGAGGTAGTTAGGCACACCAAATGAATGATTATCCATTTTTTTGTCAATTTTTAACATCTATTTATTTGCAAGATTCATTAAAAAAATTCATTGAAAAAATAAAAAAAATATAGGTCACAAACTAGAAGATCTTATCTAAATTTTCACTAAATTGTTTTAAAAAATATTAAACGTTGCTAAAAAAATGGTGTGCCACATGGCCATCTATCTACTTTATTTTTTTAAAAAAATTAGGAGTTCATCTTCAAATTTTAGATGTTTAACCTAGTTATACTTTGATGTTTTGGAAACTAGACTCAAAATGCTACATTTCATGTTCTTACACTATCTTCAAATTTGGAGTGTAGATGTCTCAAACTATCCACAAAAATTCAGATTTCTGAAATTTTAGAAAAATCATGTCCACAGGTAGGCCACTTTTTGTCCCTCAACTTTGTGTACTTACCTTTTAATTAATTATTTTTTATTTTTTAATTTTATCTTAGATCCAGGGCTTCCATATCTTATCTTTATACATTGAGTAACACGAAAGTGAAATACCATATTGTTATCATCATCATCATGACACTCATATTTTGTGTCCACCAAGATGGATAGAGGTCACCCCATCTAGCTTTGACATGAATCTCAAATAAGGATTACCGAGAGGAGGGGGGACGGATAAAAACTCTTCACCACATAGACAAGGATCAACTCTCTTATTTGACATTTGCTAACTATAGAAACCGAGTCTCTAACTTACTTCAAATAAAATTATATGTAAATGACAATATAAAAATATTATAAAATACTTGAAAGAAATAAATATTATAAATTATATATATATTTTTTAAAAATTTAAAATTTAAAATTATTATAATTTATTTATTTTTTATTTTACATAATTTAATTTATGTACAATATATCTAACATACAATTTATTTTTGATTTTAAATTAAAAAAATATATAATTATCATTAAATAATTTGGAGAATAGTTCACAAAAGCCCACTATAACAAAAAGATAATTGAACATGATGTAATAGACAAGCTTAGGAGAATGAGGAGCAATATGAAGGTAAAGCCACGTAAATACATATTTATATTATTTTATTTAAGATTCTATTTTCAAAAAAATATATAATTTATAGGTCTTATATGTAGGAAATGCGGACGATGAGAAGATAAATGCAACAACTTAGACTTAATTATGTGATGATTGGCTCAATCAGGGTACAAATAATGTAAAGTAAATTTGATTAATTAAATTTTCTAAAATTTTAACAATCACAAATGGAAATTGAGTCGGGATCCTACTGGCTCATTACTTGTCAGTAAATTAATGTAAATGAGGCTGCACATTGTCTTATAAATTTAAATAAAATATTTAGTGTTACCTTTTAAATTTATAAAATATATTTTATATAATTTTTTATACATTATTTTATTACATAAATGTTATTACATGAGAAGTGATATGATTACAAGCCCACACCATAAACCTTGTTTAGAAACAATTGAAAGGCCTAGGATGATACAATAATTATTCAAACAGTGGTCATGTTACATAATTGCGTGAGTAATAAATTAAACTTTTTTTTTTAATTAACTAAGAATAATTAAGGTCTAGGATGTATATAATTTTCATTTGTAATTAATTATATAGATTATGATATTAAACATTTATTAAATTATGTCTTTGTAGGTTTAAATAACATCTATTTTAGTTAAAGGTTTTGATTTTTAGAAGAATGATGAAGAGGATCCTAGCTTTTTTTTAAGGAGTATTTCATGCACAACGAGACAAAATTTGAGCTAGATGTTACCTCACATGTATTTAACCTTAATGTTATGATAGAAGATAGATGAAGGTGATAACATTTAATATTATGTTGAAGCTTTTTTTTTAATTTTTTAATTTTTTTGGGGTTAATTTGGAAAGAATATTATATTGATTTCATTTTTTATATAATATTATATTATTTTAGATGAGAAATTATTTAGTTTTTCACGTACAACATTATTTTATATAGAATTTTCCCAATTTTAATATATTTTATTTATCATATATATATATATATATATATATATATATATATATATATATATATATATATATATATATATATATATATATAATAAAAAAATTATTTAAAAATATGAGAGACATTAGTTTTGAGGCATTCATGTTAGATTTGTTAATAATACATTGATTGATGATTTTATTACCTTTTTCACAATTTTTTTTGTAATTGGAAATCATAGATAGCTTAAATTTAGTTGTACAACTACGTTAAGTTTGAAAAATAATTTATAAAAAAATAGGATCCAAATTTTATTGTATATTTGATATATCACAATTTTTTTGATCATATTTTCTAATTAAAAAGGAAAGATTTCATATAGCAATCAAATAGACACCTTAAGGTTGAAATTATCTTATGATAATCAAATGTATTTCAAATTTAATATTGGATATTTTTATTTAAATTTCACACTATTTTACCTAACTACCACCTCTAAATACATTTATATATTATTCTTGTCAACATAAATATATATTTTCAAATATTAAAAATAAATAAATAATAATAATAATTTAATTATTTTTAATTATTATATTTCAAATAATTATAATCATCAAAATATTCGTGAAAGAAAAAGAACTCAAAATTTTGCAACCATTTTTTACAACACAAACTCATGCAAAAATGACATGAATAAAAATGTTTAATCATGCCCACTTTACGTTGCCAAAGTTGATGCAAAAACTTTGAATATTCCACCTTCAAAATAACCAAAAATATTTATTTACAACATGAATTTGGTGTGAATGGCAATGCAATTTGCACTTAATATAATAGCTTGGCTTCAATCATTATTGATAATGTTTCTTTTTCAATAATAATACGATGTTTCTTTTTCAATAATAAAACAATTAAAGAAGTTTAGTGGCAGATACAATATTAGCAATTGTTCTGAAGGTGTCAAGAAATTTGAAAGAATTGTATATTTTTGTTTTGTGATTATATTTAGTTTATATTAATATATTAAATATATATAAATATTATTTTATATAATATATAAATTGTATGAATAATAATGATTCTATAATTGGTAAGTTATTTATACAATATTTGTTAACTTTTTTTTCTTTGATCCAATACCAATTTTGCCATTATTAGTTGGCTAAACAAAAAAATTACAAAGAGAAATTTATTAAGTATTTACATTCTAGAAGAAACAAGCATTCAAATTATGTAAATCTATGTAATCAGAATTAATAGTCATAACAATTAGCAAAATTTTAATTCCAAACTAAGATTAAGCACAAAGATGTAACCACAATCATTGTACATCACGAATCATAAAAATGATTGGACGTTAAATTTTTAATAATAGTTGCCCCAAAAATGCAAGTTATGCTGGAAGGAATGAGTGCTTTCTTTTCATTTATGATTAATATAGATCTTTGTTGATGAAAATGGGGATAGACTTTATGAAAGTTAAAAAGTAAGTTGAATTAAAAGAGTGTTTATTTATTTTTTTATATTAAAAGTTTAACATGTTATAAAATATTGGCATATAAACTAATTAAAAAATTTTACCTATAATACTATTTTATATTTTAAGTATAGATATAGTAATGATATTAGAATCAGGTTATGGATAGGAATGATATTAGATTTAGGTTTTCACAGTGGTTATAAAATAGGTTTTAGAGAATGCTTCATCAAAATGCAATAACATATAAGACATCTTTGCATTGAATGAGAGGGATCCTATAGAAAGGAAGGATTAATACCAAGCAAGCAAACATGACAGGAATTTTCTCATGGTTATAATCACATATTTTCACCCTTAAATAGATTTGTATTTGAAAATACACATGTTTTTGATTGATTGGTTTAGCAAAAAAATATTCTTTCTCCAAACTCCCCAACAAAGTAAAAGTAGCGGCCTAGATGGAGTGATATCTTAATAATTAATAACATAAGTCCAAATGTAGAAGTCATTATTATTCAATGTTATTGTTATTTGTTTTATGTATTGTAGTGTAATAAATCTGGTTGCAATGCAGTGTATTTTTTTTTCAATTGAATGTTTTATCATATATATTTAAAACACTGTGTTCGTTTATTACATCTTTTCAAAGTAGCGTGTTGGCTGAATATATATTTTTTATAAAAATTTTAGATATATTGGCTCAAACAAATCCCAAGAACATTTGCTTATACATGCCTTGCACCTCTTCCCATAGCGCATCTTGATTGCACAAACCAACATGAAAATTGAGAGTGACTTGGTGAATGTGACTTGATTAGTATTATTTAATAATTTTTTTAATTTAATCAAAATTTTCCCAAAGTAGAAGGAACTTTCTCCCATATAAGAATATTGATCAAGTATCAGAAAACATGCAAACCATGAAAAGTATTCTAGATCATATAGTCTTTTTGAAATTATCTCACAAGACAACAATAACTTTACAAAATAGATTGAAGTAATTTCCAATTGTTTTCTCCTTCATAATTAACATCATTTTGTCTCAATAGATTAAGGGAATTGGGGTTACATATGTTGTGCATGGGATTAGGTTCCTTGAAATTAAATTTATAATCACAATAATTACTTGTGATAGGGTTTGATATATTACCAATTTGGTTAGAGAATGTAAAGCTGAGATGGATGTGATGAATGATGTCCAAATCATGTTTCATGGTCTATTAAGTGTTATCCATGTTACTAGTGTGGATGTAAATAAAAAAATAATAGAAAGGGGATTGTAAGATATAGACAACACACTTTGTGTAGTGCCACATCGAATCTGTCCACTCTAACTAAAACACATAATAACATTTAGTAATTACATAAAAAAACATAAACTATAATATATTTTTACTTCCCTGAATGGATCCTTCAAATTCAAGAAAAAAACATCTCATATTTGATAATCCATCATCCCCATTTATACAAATAGTGAGAACACATTTAGCCTTGGAATCTGATCACTTAAAAGATGAAAATTATTTTCAATTAGTTTGATTAGCAGGAATGTGCCATTTTGTTAGTTGGTATATATTTTTATATTTTTTTTTGATATGTTGGCTCAAACAAAAATAAAAGTTATCCACTCACACCATTACACTCCTTGACTATCATTGTAGGTTATAATTGTCATTATAATAAATTAAGTAATTAAAACAAATATTTTATTGACATCATGAAAAAAAATACTCAATTTAAAAAAAATTATTTACAATAATTAATATATCAAATTTATGTTTATAACTAATAAAAGTTAATGATGATGGAATAAATGGATCTAAAATTTTAATATGCCTTAAAAATTACTATTGTGAATTGACCACATTTATTAAAAAAATTTAATAAAAATTTATTTAATAGAATAAGAAAATTTAAATAAGAATAAATATTTTTCAGCCAAAACAAAATCTCCCTGAAATTCCAATGTATCCTAACTAAAGGTTAATGGGAGGTTGATTGGATCAATAAACAAAGACCAAATGTGGTTATGAAGATCTCAACAAAACAACCTACAACAACTAATTGGAAGGATAAAAAAGACCGCCCATAACTTATCATAGTGACAATAAATGTTATCGTCTGTAATCCCTTTTGAGTATTTTAACCCTATCATTTAATTCCCAAATAAAGCCCCCAAAACCAATCATAAATTATACTAACCAACTAAATGTGGGTCTCCCTCTACCCTTCCTGTTAATTCACAATAACATAAAATCAAATATGTGCCGATCAATGTATAATAAAACTCGTGACGAAATGGAAGAAAGTTGCTTTCACGATATAATTGTTAAATGTCAGAAACAAATGTGAAGCATCTCACACTCCCAAAAAGAAACATGACCACATTACATATACATTATATATATGTCCTGTCTAGACATGGAGATAAACACATATTTGTAGTCTATTAAAAGTGCAGAGGGGATTTCTGAGTCCGTTGAAATCCTTGATTGAAATGGAATGTGGTTCTGCTTGAGTGGAAAAAATTGAGATAAAAATAATGGTGGTAGTGTTGCTCTTGGGCTGAGTTAAAGAAAAGAAAAGAACAGAAGTTGATATGGCAACGACGTTAACATTGTTGATGAAAACTCTATTTCGAAAGGTTCAAACCTTAGACGTGGTGATAACAAAGATTGCATGAAGGTAATGAAGAAGGAGAAGATAAAAAACATGGTGCAGAAAAGGTAGCCGCAGAGAGGGCTTGGGTAGGAGCAAAAGAAGTGACTGCAGGAAGATATGGTAATGGTGGTGGTGGCTACATCTACAACTAATTGTATGGCATATGTATCATTGTATGGATACAGAAGGCTGCCTGTGGCATATTCTTTTCTCAGGTATCATCATCATCAATCTAAATAATTGTTTGCATGTTCATCTAATAGAAATATGTTTGGTTTGCAGCAGATTGCTTGTTTAAATCACAGGAGAAGAATTTTAAGCACTTAACATATGGCTTAATTAGTGCCTTCTTATGCTTCACTACTTCAGAAATATTAGTTTTTCAACACAGAGGATCATCCACCTATTTATCCCTATGGTGACTGTCCCTTGTAAAGCGTCCATAAAGAGGCAAAATCTTTCATTTGTGATGGGCAATTTGTTGAAACAATAACAATAGTGTGGTCGATGAAACTCCTAACTGCTAGCTAATGTAAATGGCATCATGCGCTACTAGACCGCTTTGCACCACCACTTCTCCCAAAATTTCACTATTCAAAACCAAGTCGTTTATAATAGAATATGTCATTTTGTCTCTTTGTAAAATAAATCTACAGAGCCTTGCCTACTGTATAAGCCTCTGACTTAACTAAGCATACATTGTATATTCCTTTCTATCCACAAAGAAATAATCAAGTTGAAGCTTCCAATAAAATAATTTTTAACATTTTTTAACAAAAATAGTGAATAAACATGATAATGATTAGCATAATTAAATATATTTTTAACCCTTTATTTATTAGTTTATGAATTAAAAATAGAATTATCTTTTGAACTTGAGATTTCCTTATTGAAAATGTTATTTAAATAAATTATCGATAATAATAATTATAGAGAAAATAAATTACATTAATTAAAAATGCTAAACAAAATTAAAATTCATGTTATTATAACTTTAAAGTTTATGAAAATCATCTTAAAAAACTTTATATTATAAAAATAAGATCAAGAGAATCTAATGTGAGTGATAAAGTATTAAAATGAAAATATTAATCTAAATAAAAAAGAAAGTTCAAACTTAAATAGCTTGGCCTTTTTATCATCACATTTTTTTTAAAGATTGGATCACCTTTTTTTAGATTGGAGTTATATTAGATTATTATATTAGGATTTTTTTTTTAATAAACAAGTTAATCAATATTATGCACTTACAACTATTATATGTTTGAGACTTGTTTCTTGTTATCTAAATATATATGCATGTTTTATCTTTCCAATTGTCCTCTTTTATGATTAACTTTTATCTATTTTTGTTTTCTTCAGTGTGTTAAACATTTTATATTTTACTTTGATCATTTTTTAAATTTTTGATAATGTGTTATTTGTCACAATTTATATATTTTTGTTCTTAATAATTTATTATTTTTTTATTTGATTGTTTTTTTTACGATTATTTTTTCTTTTTGTATTCATATTTTTTTTGTTTCATTCATGATTAATTTTTATTTTTACATTCATGTTTATTTATTTATTTGTTTAATTTGATATCTAATTGGTTATGTATCGATAATTTATTTTATTTATATTATGCAAATGTTTTCAAGTTATTGTCTATTTTTTTATGATTTATATCATATATATATATTAGAAAAAAGAAACCATGTTCGCAATTGACAATATTATATTTTATGTTAATAGTACTACATTGTATAACTTTCTTGAATATGTGGTTTATTTCATTGATCTTACAATGTTTATATATTTTTCTTTCATATGGGGCATACTATCTTTGTATTTTATTATTTACATTTTTTTCATATGGGACATATTATTTATGCAATTACATTATTTGCATTTATGTTATGTAGGGTATATTGCTTTTGTACTTACATTTTGACTAGGAGAGGCATATTACACTTGTGCTTATATTGATTACATCATAGGCCCATGTTGAAAAATTTATTTATAACTTATATGTTTCCAAAATGATATTTCTCTATGTTATACTTAGTGATTTTATATCTCACCTTACACATGATGTGTGTAATCCTATTCTTTTAAGATACGCGTTTCAAAGGATCATCTCACATCTTAAAAGGGAAGAGTATGTTGCATCATTTTATATAGAATCGAGACTTTAGGATTTCAATATTCAATAATACCTTTGCTCTTATAGAAAGGAAATTTTATATTTTTCTTACTTATAAATGTATCTAACACATGTTGCCACTATGGGATATATTTGTGATGTTTCTTAACCTTAGCTATTTAGTATTAACATTAAATTTCTTTAGCCTTAATTTTTAGTCACTAAACATTGTACTAAAAAATAGAGGCATGATGTAGAACAAACTTAAAGGCATGTGACTTTATAGGAGCAACTTCAAATCTTCAACAAAAGCATATGTATTATTTTCAGTTTTCTTTTACAAATTTTAGTAGATTATTATTATGAGCACTCATTCACATGTAAATGTTCTTGCATTTTAAACATAAGCATTGGAGTTTGTTGCAAGATTTTTAGGTGGTACAAAATCTTTTACCACAGTGGGACATTATATCTACACTTTTAACTAGTCTCTAAGAATTTATTAACCCTCAAATTACATTATTATATGATATTTTTATATTTATTGGTCTAAATTATATTATATTATCACTTTGTTTTATATTTTAACTATTTTTTAAATCATATCCCTACTTTTCTCTTTCTTTCTTCTTTATCGATGTTGTGATGATTTTCCCATAAAAATATATAAACTCAAAAATGTACAATATATATTTTAGAGTATGGGTCCTTTTAACATGTTAAGGGATTTCCAATTTTTTTTTACTTATTTACTTTTTTATTTATATATTATTGATTTATATTACTAAGGTTTTAATTTAAATTTAAAATATATATTTATATTTAAAATATTAAAAAAACCAATCAATACAAACATATAAATAAGACATCAAATAGATTAAGGAAATCTGAAAGTGCCTCAATTTATTGCATTATTGAAGATCATTGTAACTGCACACGTGAATTACATTCACCTATAAATCAACTTTAAGGTGAAATTTTCTGTTTATAGCCTGTACCTATGTACAGGCACCGTGGTACTCTTGTATTTCAAGAGCATAAATATTCTTACATAGATAGTAAACTCTCCTTAAAATACACTACTAAACCCAGTTCAATACAATGACATGCCAATGGATCGAAATGCGTGGGGTGTTGACACTAACATGTTTAAATCAGAGAGATTTAACAAGACCGATATAGATGTGAGAGGGCAACACCTTGATTTGGATACGCTTCTTATTTTCTACTTTTACTGGCTTGCACAGTAAATACAGTTACTTTTCCTAGATTGTATATATTTTTAATTGATAGATGATGACAGCTTGACTTAAATTAACATATTATATATCTTTTATGCATGAATATTTTTCATTATAGACAATGTTAGTCTGTCTTCAATTAGTGGAATCTTTTTAAAAAAAATAAATTAAATATAAAATAAAATAATTTAATTTAGTTTAAAAATTTATATTTATAGAAATAATTTTTTTAAAAGATCCAAACATTATAAAGAAATTTAAAATTATAGAAAAATAAATAATGTTTCTATTTTAAAAAAACCACGCTTTTCTTTTATATGGTGAACAAAAAGGATGATGTTAGGATTATATTTTGGGGAAGTTGTTGGAATGAATATTTTTTAATCTTTGGTATTAATAAAAAAAGTATTATGTATACATATTGTAAAAATAAAGTTTTGATTTAAAAAAAAAAAAAAAAAAAAATCTTACTAAAATCATTGTATTTTGTGAATTTAAATTATATAATATTATTCTAAGTTACTTCATTTGAACTTATAGTTGGAAAAGCAATTCCCTATGATATGTTATGTCAATTAAAATTTTAAAATGTATAATGGGATCCAAACATGATCTACTTGACCTTATAATGGCTATCTACAATATAGATTAGCAATTATATGAAGGAGGTGCAATGTAAATTTTGATAAAAAAAAAGATGTGTCTTGCTAATTGTTTGAAAGAGAAAGGATGTGAAATACAAACAAGAGATTCTAGAAAGTTTTTTGACCTTTTTTTCAAGGGATAAAATATTCTCCAATAAAAATAATCGATGTCAAATATCTATGAGACTCACATTTTTTTGCCAAATAATTGGTTGTGTAATTTGTTCACGAGAAATTAAAGAAGAGAGGATACTTAAAATTATGTTAATTACATTTCACATAACATAATTAATAAACTATATTTGACAAATCCAAATATCACCCAAACATTAGAAACTAATATTCCTTTTTTAAATAACACGATAAGGAAGCATGGATTAAAATAAAAAACCAATCGTTATAAAAAATCATAGTATCAGTTCATGTGATTGATCTTTAATTAATAAAAATTTGGTGACCATATTTGTTACATCCATAAAAGATTGTAACACATTATAAAATCCATATATGCCTTTAGAAACAATATTTCTTGATCAACCTTGAATGAATAAAAGAAATAAAATGAAAAAAAAAAAAACATGTTTAAAAAAATGCCAATATTAAATATTTTAATGGAGGATAATACTATTATGCACAACTTGCCTTATTCACAAGGCAACCTTGTCAGTTATCTCAATAACAGTCATTGCGTTGGAAAGACCCTGTTTGTTTGTAAAAACAATACCTCATAAATTATCATAAAAGTTTTTTTTCCTATTTTTATTAAATAAAACAAATATAAAATTACAAATCATTATTTACAAGTTTTTTTTCTTAGTAAACAAAATTATAATTGTAAATACACACAAACATGTTTATATAAAAAGCAATTAAAAAATATATAAAAAATGTTGTACATGTATTGGCCATTCTATATTCATAGTACCTTGAGACACTTATTTCTATGGCTTCCTCTACACATTGTATGCCATGTCTTTTTGCTTCAAAGTTGGTAGGAAAACTATCTAAATGTCTTGAGCAACATTCCTTGTAAAATAAAACAAAGGAAACCAATACAAAGAACATTGTTAGATTTTGATGACATCAATTAAAATGAATAATTTAAAGATATATTAATATGTTTTCATTTCTAATTCGATATATTTCAAGGGTTTTAATTGACGGTTTCATGAAACACAACATATTTTATATTTTTTAATGTTTTTGAAATGAATATTAAAAATATAATAATCATTTTCTATATAATTATGAATAGTGAGAAATGGTTTGAATTTGATTTTATTGGAGATTGAATATGAAGCTTGAAAATTTTAAAGAATATTAATTTAAAAATGAGTATAAAAGTTAAAAATAGAATATCTATTTTTTAGCGATTTGGAATTCAAAAGAAAAAGTTTATGAGAAGAAATCTTACAACAAATAACAAGGATTAAATCCTATAAAAATATTTTAATAATTTTTTTCCCCATATTTCTTTTCATTATTTGATTAAAAAAATGTTAAAATTATAAATCTAAAATATTAAACAAAATTAAAAAAATAAAATAATAGATTTAACTACTACTGAAATGGATTAGAATAGAAGGGCGCGGAACCTAGCTCGATCGGCCAAGTACTTCCGTTGCAGCTTTGTTAGTCCCGAGGTCTAGTCCCCGCTCCGTGGTACCGGTATTAGGCGTGTTTAGCCAGCGCCGCCGGTCACGTTAAAAAGTTTACCAAGCTTTTTTTTTAAAAAAAAAAAAAGGGATTTAGAATAAAAATTATAAAAACATTTAGAAAGAAAAGATGATTTGTCTACAATCTTTCGCACTTCAATTTTTTTTTTTTTTTTTTTGGTGAGATCGAAGAAAAAATAAATCCAACCGACTTTTATTTATCTGAAGAATAAACTAATGAATATAAGTTCGATAGGAGATTAATTTAAGTAAAATAAGTTTTGTGTAAAAATAGTTTAGGCAATGTATTGCACGTGTATCATTAGCTCCACACTATAAAGATCACCTCATCATTAACGTACGAGAATGTTTTAAAGTAGTTTGAAGGGTAATTGTTTATTCAATCTAAATTTATATTATATGATGCGTTTTTCTATTTATAGTATATATTGTTTAATAAGATGTAGGGGAATCATATAATGTTTATGGAATGAGTTTACTAAGTGACGCTCTGGAAACATGTTAAAGTTACTGATTTGTTTTTATTTATTTTTTGGGTTGAAGTAATGAGGAAATTAGGATTTTATTTATTTATTTTTATTTTTATTGTTTTGTTTGTTAACGGGAGGAAATAGATGTTTGATATATTAAAGTGAAATGGTTTTAATTAATATATTGATATTATTATTTATATGGGTTGGAGTATATTTAATTTTTTTGATGATTTAGTTATGAAATGGTTGTAATTAATAGATTGATATTATTATTTGGATGGGTTGGAGTATACTCAACTTTTTTGATAATTTAGTTATATTTTGATGATTAAATTTTATATTTTTTCAATGTTTGAGTTAATTAAGATATATCTCTCAAAATTAGATATGAAGATAGGCTTTATTTCGTAATATCCAAAGTGTATTTGTGTACTCTATATGAAGAAGTGCTAACATCTACCTCAAGGTATTCCTTGACCACATGAGACAATCACATATATTATAGAGTATAATATCATAAAATATTTTATATTGTTTTTGAAGTAATGAGAAAATTAGGAATTTTTTAACTTCTTTTTATTGTTTTATTTGTTAATGTAAGGAAATAGATGTTTGATATATTATAGAGAAATGGTTGTAATCAATATATTGATATTATTATTTGAATGGATTGGAGCACATTAAACTCTTTTGCTAATTTAATTATATTTTGATGGTTAAATTTGACATTTTTTAAATGTTTGGGTTAATTAAGATATACCTCTCAAAGTGAAATATGAAGATAGGCTTCACTTTGTAATATTCAAAGTTTATTTATGTAATTCATATGGACAAGTATGACACCTACGTCAAATTGTTACTTGACCACTTTTTAAAAGTTTCCAATAAGTACAATGCCATTGAAACCTAAATGAATGGTAACAAATTTTTGACATTTTTTAAATATTTAAATTAATAAAAGCACACCTTTCAAAATAAAATATATTGATAGGTTTGAGAATGTAATTTTTAAGATATATTGAGTGTAGTTCTTATGTTAAAATACTACCACTACCTCAACATATCCCTATGACCAATTTTTAAAAATATCTAATAAATTTAATTTAAAAAACATGAATCAATATTTACAAACGCTATTAATTAAAATTAATATTATTACTTATATTAAAATTTAAAAATTATATGTATTATAATATACCAAATTATAATTCATATATATATATGAATGAGACAATCACATATATTACAGATTATATAAATCATAAACTTTTCTGGGAATCAAGCAACAATTACATGTCCATAATTCACACGTAACGAAACGGTAAAACATACAAGCAGTCGGATCAAACGAGACCCGGTCACAATCCCACAAGAACCGATGAAATCCCACCAAAATAGAGGAAATATCAAATTCTAAGCAAGAAAATGCTGAGTTCTGGTCCACTGCCATCAGGATTCATCATGTAAAACGCCTCAGAATCCTTAGATCCAACCACTCTTTCAAACCTAGCTCGCATATACATCAATTCGCCGTCTGTTCCTTCCACATCTGTGGGAATCACACCCGCTCCCATGGACACCGCCTGCACAGTGTTTAACACCTTCATATCCGACTCCGAATACACCTTTTTCAGGCCATACCCTGTCTTCCTACCATTACAATACATTTCCCACACAGGCTCCTGAAATAATTTCCCCCTGTCGGTAGTCTTTTCGCATTCCAGCGCAATTCTAACCAGTCCGGAAGACATTTCTTTGACCAGAGTCGAGGTGGGAGTCGCCAATTCCAGAAGAAGAAAGGGAGGCAACTTGGAATTTTCCTGCACGGCCAGGTGAACATAACCCCTTCTGAAACCGAACAGGGTGCCCGTTACAGGGTGCCCTGCAGATCGAAAGTCGGAGGGGCCTGACGGCAGAGGCAGTAATCTACAACCAGAGGTTCGGATCGTTAAAACGCGGAGGAGTGATCTTAATCCTGCTATCAATTTCCTGGGCTTATCCCATTTCCCTTCTGTCGAACCCATGGTCAAATGGTTTTTTCCTGTATCGATTGGCCCCACGATGGCATTTTCTGCTGTCTTCGACGCCCCCATGGCTCAAAGCTGCATACCTCTCCGCTATCACAACGTCTAAAACAACCAAAAAAATTCAAACCCTTATTTCTTTTATATATCCTATAAAAATGATTGAAACCTGAAATTGCAAGAAAAGAAAAAAGAAAAACCTGTACCTTACTGACTGTTTACGGATTATTTACACTGTTGAAATACCTCACGTCCAGCCAGCTTTCTATGCCGACATTTTTGGTTTATGATGAGTCACAATACGAAATTATTAAATTGAAACTGACAATTATTAATAACAACTTTAATAAATTCAAATAGAAAAAAAGTCTGTACCTGCGGTAGCCTTATGATTTTATGATGTTTTACAGAAACACTAATAATGTGAACTGTATACAGTCTTTTGAGCTTGTTTGGTCACAGTATGCAGTCGAATTGTACCAGAACAGTTCTTTTACACCAGAAGTAATCTTGACTCTTCTTTGAAAAACACCAACATGTATTAAAAAACAAACAGGTTAGAATTGTCCTTTAGTTATTTTGGAAGCACAAAGCTTTAAAATAAACAACAGGTACTTTTAAGTTGAATGGTGTTGAAGGTTCTTGGCTCTTCTTAAACAAATAGTGGGTACGTTCACTTTAAATGGTGTTGAAAGTTCTTGATTTTTCTATTAAAAACAAATAATAATATGTGGTTGAATTTTTTTTAAATTTTTTGATACATTTATAAAAAATGAACCAGAAAAAATTAAACAGGTTAGAATTGTCCTTCAGTTATTTGGTAACACAAAACTTTAAAATAAACAGTGGATATGTTCACGTTGATGATGTTGAAAATATTAAATGATGTTGAAAGTATGTTAGTTGAAACTCACCAATATTCAAAATATTAAAATTAATCAAGGAGAAAGTATAGATTGTTTAATCCATACAAGAAATATATCTCTAAAGATTAATTTGACTAAAACTTATTGAAAGGGAAAACATTAAAAAAATATATTATTTTAAATTCACCAAAGTTTAAAAGTATTAAATAATTAATATATTAAAATTAATTTAAAATATGGTATGAAATATTTAACCTATTAAAAAAATATAGATATAAAAATTAATTTAATCAAAATTTATTATTAAAAAAAAACATTAATTTAAATTCAATAACACCTAAAAATATTAAACAACAATATCAGATATTTAACCTATTTAAGAAACATATATCTAAAGAACAATTTAACCAAAGCTTATTGAAAGGGCATTTCTTGTGACTGTCATAACAGTTTTAATTGGTATTTCTGTTGAATAGAGTTGAAGGTTTTGGACTCACTTATTAAAAAATGAACATGAAAAAACAAACAAGTTAGAATTGTCTTTTTGATAACACAAAGCTTGAAAATAAACAACAGGTATGTTCACATTTATGGTGTTAAAAATATGTTGGTTTAAATTGATCAACGCTTAAAAATGTTAAACAAAAAATATATTAAAGTCAATTAAAGAGAAAATATAGATTATTTAATTTATGTAACAAATATATTTTTAAAGATCAATTTGATTAAAATTTATCGAAAGAAAAGGAATTATAATAATATGTTGGTTTAAATTTACCAACAGCGAAAATTATTAAATAACCAATACATTAAAATTAGTGAAAAAGAAAGTATAAAATATCTAACTTATTTAAAAAACATATATCTAAAGATCAATTTAACCAAAACTTATTGAAAGGGCATGATCTTTAACCAAAGCTTATTGAAAGGGCATACTTATTCACTGATATAACAATTTTAACTATTTTTTTCCTTAAAATTTATGTTCAACACCATTCAACATGAATGTATCAACATTTTATGTAAGAATAGTTACAATCAAAATCTTATATCATTTTAAAAATAATCTCAAAGGATATATAAATTCCATTCTAAAAACTAAATTTTTAATTTATAAAATGAGTATAATTTTATTATGATACAATTGTTACTTCATCCACTAAAACACAAGGAAGAAAATTTAAATAAAAGAGAAGAGGCTAGGTTTCGTTAAGCTGAATGGATATCCTTTTATTTCTAAAATATGAAAAATATTTTAAATATATTAAATATATTTAAAATAAAAATAACAAATTATTTATATTTTGAACAGGCATAAATACCCTTTAACGCTAAACTGAAAACTTAAATCTGAAAAAAGTACGAGGACCGGCATATTCATTAAACCTATTTGTCCACATCATTGGAGTCCATTCACGGATGTAAAGGGCAACGTACCTGAAAAATACAGCTAAACCGAGCCTGTCGAGCCGAGTAGTCCTGTGATTAGAAAAAAAAACAAGCCGTACGATCTGGTTTAAAACTATTGAAGCTCCGATTTTGTGTGCTAGGAAATTAATTGCACCAGATAATACGAAGGCATATTTATCCCGACTCCAGTTAAACGTGTATGTGGCGGCTATACACGCACTAACTTTTTCTATTCAGGGATGCCATTGAATACTCTTAACGGGTCTTTCTACGCCTAAGCTTCCAAAATCTGATTGTGAAGGCAAACATATCCCACCGTATCTCGGACGCCCAGAGTTAGCTGGATTGGAGTCTATAAATACGACTTTTTCAATCCCCACACCGACAATCCGTCATCATATTACATCGGCTTTTCATGAATTTTGTAATTGAGGGAAGCCACTGCACTTGACCGCTCCTTTAAAAAGTAATTATTAGAGAGCAACTGAAATCTGGAGATTCCTGTGCAGGTGAGAAAGCTAAAGGCAAACTTTTTCAGGCGTAATATACTAGGGCTCATGATTAATAAATTGATTTCTTTGACAGAGAAATATGAATAATTAAATGAAGAGATGATGACCCGATGAAGGTATAATAAAAACAATTTCAACGGTATCGAATTGTCAGTATCATTAAGCCCAAGCTTTTAACAAAATATTAATATTAGGAGAATGCATAGCTCAGCATCGGCGTGCTATAGACGAAACAGTGGGGCATGATTCCATGAGCATTTACTGGACTTACATTGTATATGGTTTTTATTTCCCATCTCGTTTGATTATGGTCTACGAATAGCAGTTGTCGTTACTTAACAGGGTCAATTTTGCTACAGTAACGTCAGTGATACTGTGACAGGTAAATTTGTCCATTATCAAGACACTATAAGTTCATAGTGTCTTTCTACGTAATAGGTAACCAGGGGTGTAATTTGCATGCACTTAACCAACACATATAAAGAATTATATTTTATTTGGGTAACCAATTATGATATATATATATATATATATATATATATATATATATATATATATATATATATATATATAGAGAGAGAGAGAGAGAGAGAGAATGATTTATATGATTCATCAAGAGAGTGGAATTTATCAATTTGTGTATATTAATGATTGAGTAGCATCCAAATATTATTAGGAAAAGAACAATTGAGTAGCACCCAAACACTCTTGGGAAAAGAACAATTGAGTAGTACCCAAACACTATTAGGAAAAGAATACTTAGTAATAATTGTGTGTATCCCGTTACATTGCAGGACACATTGTTTTGAATGCCATTGCTTAAATAGAAGAAACACTTAATTCACAATAAGATAAAAAGATAAGTCCCATAGCTACTCAACACTCCAAATAGTGTTCTTCGACCATACATACATGATGTTTACATTGCATGATTTTTTTTGCTTTCTCATCACTAATGTTTCACCACATGTGAAATGCAAATGTAATGCTCAAGAAGGCTTCATGGTGTTTGGGAAAATAATGCTATTTAATAATTACGTGCACCCATTACATCATCAAAACACATTGTTTTGAATGCCATTATTTAAATAGAAGAAACACTTAATTCACAACAAGATGAAAAGATAAGACCCATAGCTACTCAACAGTCCAAATAGTGTTCTTCTACCATACATACATGATGTTTACATTGCATGATTTTTTTTCTTTCTCATCACTATAATGTTTCACCATGTTTGAAATGCAAAGTTAATGCTCAAGAAAGCTTTGTATGAATATTTTTTTTTCTAAACACTAATAAAGAATCATTTGGTTTAGAAAGATGATAAGCATCTCTTAGAATAACTTAGTTTATTAGTTCATCTTTAAATAATTGTAAAAGTGAAAAAATTATGATAAAACATTTAACTTAATAAAATAGTTTAGTTTGAATAAAAATTAATGTAAAGTTCTTAGTTTTATAGCAATTATGTAGTTTTTTATTTAATTTGTGGGAATTAATTTCAATAGGTTTTTTTGAAAGTTATTATAACTATCTTATTTGTATATATGTAATGTTGTTATGGTTGTATAGTTAGTTGAATAAACTATAATTTTGTTTTGAACTCTATGAAAATTTGGTATCGAAGTTTGTGATGAAGAGTGCTCCTAGAATTTATGTTGTTGGTACAAAAGTTTCAATCTTTGCACTTCCTTTATTAGGTATTCATGTTTGGTGAGCTTGGGAAGGGCAAAATACTAGAATAACTTAATTTATTTCTTCATCTTTAAATAATTGTAAAAGTGAGGGTGTTATGATAAAACAACTCATTTAGTAGAACAATTTAGATAAAATAAATATTAATGTAAAGTTGTTAGTCTTATAAAAACTAAGTTTTTTTTTTTGGTTTATGGGTTTTAACTTCCATACGTTTTTTGGAAGTTATTGTAACTATCGTGTTTATATGTATGCAGCGTTGTTATAGTTACATAGTTAGTTGAATAATCTTTTTTTTTGAACTCTGCCTAAAGAATCCATGTTTAGTATTTTTTTTCGAACTCTACTAAAAAAATCCACATTTAGTAATTAATTTTTGATGTTAAAATCTAGAAATTCATTGGTTAGAAATTAACTTGTTAGTTGCAATCAAAATTGAGTTCTTGTAACTACACAACCCTTGGTAACACATTGAGTTTTTGAATATCCTTATCAATATTCTAATGTGTTTAAGTGTTACATTAAAACTCTTCATACAACTCTCATTTAAATCTATTAAAAATTCCATGCAAACCCCCATATAGGTGTCACTCTATAATGTATCTATATTATCTCGTACATAGATATTTTCACATTCTCAAGAAGAAATTTGGGTTATTGTGTTTAGTTTTTCCTTTCTACATTTTATCAAATTATTGATGTTAGGACTGATTAAGTTCCCTGATTAATGTTTACAAGTCAATTATTACAGCCACATAATATTTTACAAAATGGGCTGAGGACAAACCTTTATAGTGTACTATAAGAGATGATATTTGTCACTTCTTGATGACACATTATTTTATGATTTGTATTGTCATTAGCTATTGTAATAGATAACATATCATCCTTACAAAATAAAATAGTAAAGCAATTCTGCATTAAATTCAAAATTTGACACACTTTCTCTACTCCATATTACTTACAAGGAAATGGGCAAGCAGAAATGACAAATAAGATAATAATCAAAATAATAAGTAAATGTGTTTCAAAAAATAGTGCATATTGGCATAATTATATTGTCTACACACTTTGGGCATATCTCACAAGTATGTATACCCCAACAAAGGCTACACCATAGTATCTTGTTTACGACACATAAGCACTACTACCTCTAGAGTTGGAAATTATTGATTTATAGGTATCCCTAAAATCCATCATTAAATACAATAAATATTGGGAAAAATGATTACATTAATTGGAAATGCTAGATCTGACAAGTGTATTCAACCATAGCTATTGCCTTCATGGCCATGTTCACTATTTAGGACTAGAATCAGTATATCTAAGAACCTACAAGCAAACACATCCTTGAATAGTTGCACCCTAAATCCTTTTTTCATTTTTCAAAGTTTAAAATTGAAACCACATTAAAAATTAATGTATTTTACTTACATATTCTCAAATTAGTTTTAATTTACAGGATGTTATTCATTATATATATGCATTAATCAAATCCAAAAATCATACAAAGTTTAAAATAAATAATATACATTCTCAAGCATTCCTTAATTCATATTGTTGCAATATATAATATGAATTATTACTTATCACTACCCAGCACCAAAGGGTATGCATGACTCATTTCATTCCTCTTTCTCCAATTATTTATCCACAACTAATATTAGATTCTAATGTACACACTATCAACACTCCATGAGGGTGGATATATTATCCATTGTGATAGAGAGAATGTGGTAAACATGTTCATTTTCAACATATTCCACCTCCCACAAAGCATGCCTATAACTCTAAAATGTATGATATCTTGGATCAACTAAAAAATACTCATGCTGAGATTTTAATGATAGATTTTTTGTAAAACACCAATGTATAAAGATGTTCTTCATGAAGCATTACACAACAAAAGTTTACCCAATAATCAGAACCACCTTATGTTGTTTCTATTATTACTTTGTGATCAATGGTGGAAAATGTTTATTTTGAAAGATAATACCTACCTCCCAAGAATATCATAGATCAACATCTACGATTATATGTCTAGGTCTTTGTTAAAAACAAATATGTGAAAATGGTTCTTGTCAAAAATGGATCAAGAATAAATATTTTTAATATCTCTTTCTTAAATATACTAGGTATATAGGCACAAGAACTTACTTATTTAGACATGAACATTCAAGGCTTTGATAATATTTCTTCAAAAGTAATCAGATAAACTACATTACACATAACTGTGGGACCTCATACAATAGCCATTGTTTGTCAGATTATGGTTAATGACCTGAATTATAATATTTAGGAAGACCATAGAAACACGAGATGAAATTATTTCCCTCTACTCTACATGCATGTTTAAAGCTTAGTCACCCAAGATACATATATACATGTCCTTTGGATTAGGAACCATTTAGTTAAATACTACACATTATCACAACTTGAGGATCATTACATTCCTCATATGTAACTGCATGAAAAAAATCAACTCAATAATGTCACCACTTTCTCCTTCCGATCCAATTTCATCATCACCAACAAATTATGGTCAATACAAATTTGGGCTTAAATATTTACAAAAAAGGGGATATACAAGACAAAGATTGGGAACACATGTATATGGTATTATTAGCCCTATTCAATTGTTCATTTAAAATGATGAAAAGGACTCAGTTATTCAAAATATTTAGGGAGATTAAAGAAGGAAACATCCACACCAATCACTATTTACATACATTTCCTCAAAGCAAAGATTGAGCAATCATAATAAGTTTATAACACATGTGCATTACATATGGTATTCCTTGAAATGATTGATGATACAACTTCTCTAGAAATTTTGACATTAAATGAATTTCAAAATGATGAATCTCTCCTATAATACCTTGGGACATATGAGGATCTTCCTTCCTTCTATCATAAGAATAAATTTCTTCATTCAATAATCAACTAAACATACTTTGGAGAAACTAAGGACACCATTGAACATGCTAGAGTAGATGGTGTAGATATCATTCCTAAAACACCATATATGGAAGAAATAAACTACTTAATGAATAGATGATAGAATATTGTTATGGAATGGATAAATATCCACAACTATTACTTCTTGCAACACTATTAAACATGGATGGGAATAAAACTCTTTAATAGGTTCTACATGATTACCTATAATTATTTTCATGGTATTACAAATATATGTTTGGAATTGATCTTGTAATTGTAATGCATAATATAGTACTATACCCTGACGCCAAGCTAGTTAAATAAAATATTAGAAAGATGCATCCAAAAATAGCCTTGGTAGTCTAAAAAGAAATCAAAAGGCTTTTAGATGCAGGTTTCATTCAAGCTATTGATTATCATGAGTGGGTAACTAACATAGTAATAGTTAAAAATACTAATGGAGATAATTGATATTGTAGACACTATCAAGATTTAAACAAGACGTGCCCCAAAGATAATTTTCCATTACCAAACATTGAAATGATCGTCAACTCTATACTAGTTGTGAAATGTTATCATTTATGGATGACTTTTTAAAATATAATCAAATCAAAATTATCCATGCTGACTATGAAAAAATGTAATTTAACACACCATGGGGAACATTTTTATATGTTGTTATGCCATTCAAATTAAATAATGCATGAGATACTTCCAGAGAGCTATGACACACATTTTTCATGAATATATACATAAGATTATCAAATATTATGTGAATGAATTACTTTACAAATAAAAACATTGAAATTATCATTTCATAGACCTACAAATTTTTTTTGAGAGATCAAAGAAATTGAAGGTGTGTCTTAATCTAAAATAGTGTGTATTTGGAGTTACATCAAGAAAGTAACTCGACTGTATCATATCTTAAAAAAACATTGAAGCAGGTCCAAAAAATATCAAAGCTATCATTGATATGTCTCTTCTAAAAAAATTAAAGCAATTATGGTCCCTTGAATGAAATATTCAGGAAATAAGATGATGTGTTGCTCAATTGACTAATAAAACACAATCATTCACATAGCTATTAAATAAAGATACAAAATTTGAATGGGATCCAAGCTATCAAATTGGTTTAGACATAATTAAATAATATCTACTCAATCCTCATGCCACCAATACATATAGACCTCTACTATTATACATCTAAGCTAAAAATCATGCCTTGGGAGATTAAGTCACATAATATGATGATGGTCATAGATAAGACACCATTTATTATATCAATTATATGTTAGTCAATTATGAGAAAAATTAAAATGCAATGGAAAAACTATGTTTAACTCATTTTTTAGTACAAAAATTATGACTTTATATGCTTAATAATGAGACATAAGTTATCATAGAGGTGGACCCACTCAATTTTCCCACGTCCAAGTCACATTTATCAACACACATTTCTAAATCTATAATGTTACTCATGAAATTTGACTTAAAATTTATCTCTCAAAAATCAATAAAAGGTAAAATTATTGTAGATCATCTAGAAACAACTCCATTATTGGACACATCACCAATTAATGATGATTTTTGTGATGACTTCACCTCATATCATATTGATAATGATAATTAGATCATGTACTTTGATGGATCAAAATGTGTCCCTTGTGCAAGAATATGAAGTCTTCATTAATCCTCAAGGTCACCATTGCCATAATTTAATTTTATCCTGAGATTTTCATGTGCAAATAATATAGAAAAATATGAGACTCTAATTATTTCAGACAATTTCAGCTTATATTCCAAGAAAAGAAGAAGAAAGAAACTAGATATGGGTATGGTTGAAAAAACTATTTGGTTGTGTATGCATTGAATCAGATGATTGTAGAGAACTCCTCTTTGGTTTGGGAGGAATGACGTGTAGATAAGAAATAACTGAAGCAAATGGTTGGTTAGATAGATAGCTAGGTGGATTGCTTAGCGCTAGCTAGATATCAGAAGTAAGAGCTTCTTTGGGGGTTGTCAATCCATGCTCTTGAAACAATTAATTTCAAAAATTGAAAGATAAAGTACTTGCATAAATGATAGAAGATGCTAAAATTAAGTAAAATAAATGCTTGATAAAGAAATTGATGAAGTTGACTAATTATAGAAATAAATGGGCTAATACTAATGTTAAATAGGTCAATTGTGGTTCAAAAAATAGGCTAAGGATTTATGAATAGGCATAGACAAATAAATTTGGATTTGGTTGAGGGTAAGTGTGTGAAAATAGCTTGTTATTTTATGCCATATTGACCATTAGTGGTTGAGGAGTTTGTTGGCAGTTGAGATGACCATTGGTGGTTGGGTAACTATCAACTATTGGGACAGACCATTAGTATTTGGAGTGACTGTCAGTGGTTATTGTGGGTTAGATCTGGATAATAAAAGGTTGTTTGGATAGGGTTATAAAATGGGGCTATGAGAGATTAGCTTGCGCTGAGTTGATTACAAAATATCAATAAAGTGACTGAATAATTAAAAATAGATACTTAACTTGCCATTGGTTGATCAAATGAATGGTTGAGGTGGTGGAGCCTGAAGTAATTTTGGCAGAGTGATGGTACTTAGATATTGGATGATGGACGATAACACTTTGACTCTCTATCATGATGGCTGGATCATTGGATTGATGAAAGAACATCTATAAAAAAAAACTTTGGATATAAAATATCTTGATAGTTGTGGATCCTTTATCACATCCTATTCCTCTCTTCTTATAAGAAGGAAGGAGAGGTGTAACAAGATGCTAAAAAGGGGTCCAACTTGCTATCTAATTTTAAATTCAACATACATGGGATCACACAAAAATTAGATAATCTAATTATAGAAAAGCTAGTTAGAGTGATGTTGGTGTTTAGTGGTTCAGATGGTGGAAACCTAACCATCGATAGTTAGGGTGACCATCAACGGTTGGTGACCATCAGTGGTCAAGGGTCAAGGTAAATTTGGGTTAAAAAAGTGGGTTGAACCAATAAGTCAAGCTAACTTGAGTTAGGTCGATTAGGTCTGGTTTGTGGTCGAGAGGTCAAGGTTGGGCCCAAGGGGGTCTTGAGGTGGTCCAAAGGAGTTTTGACACTCAGAACCATAGTATGTGGATTTTTGGTGTCTACATTTTACCCTTTTTTGTTATGCAGTTTGTATCAACAAGTTATAAAACAAAAAATAGATTATGGGTTGAAGGTTAGGTTGCCTTGAGTGTGGGAAGAAGTATTAGGTTGCCCTAAGTATGTCAAGAGGTGTCCCCCCTCAAATCGGGAATCGATGAGGTGAAACAAAATTAGGTGCAGGTTTGATGAGTGTTAAAATTGATGATAAAATGTGGGGCACTAAAGTGAAAACACATGCACAAAGTGTGATAGCTAAGATTGTGCATTGACTAGGTTTCCATAGCTAGTAAAAATTAAGGTCAGTGCTAAAAGGATAAATGACAAGTGGACTACATGACTGCATTTAGGCATGGCGATTGGGAATGCTCATAAATGCACATCTTCTAGGTAAGGTATATGTTTTTTTGGGTATCCAATGTAGGAAGTACTCCTAGGAAAAACACAAAGTGGTCTAGTGTAGTCACAGGTATCTAAAGTAGGAAGTGCTCTCGAGAAGACACAAGTGGGTCTAGTGAGCACAAGTTCAAAAAAAATGTTCAACATGGAAAGTGTTGTTGGTGCATTCAAAAGGACCAAGACAAAGTAATCATAAAGCAAAAATGAGGTGAAGTGGTTGATGGTTGAGGTGGGTGGAGAAGGTAAACTCTATGGGTGGGCACTGAGTTGGGTATGTGCCAAATTTTTGAAAAGTGGGTGGTTTGGTGTAAAAACCTTAAAATTTTAACCATCAATGGTCATGGGCTTAGGGTTGGTCATCAATGGTCACCCTAACTGTTGGTGGTCAGTTGGAAACCCTAAAAGGGGAGGAGACAAAAGTGACTCTACTTGTCATTTTCATTCATTTGAATAAGTTGACTTTGGCATCTGGCTGCTTGGCATTTTTTGAGAGAGTGCTAACAACATTTTCTGAGTAGGCTAGTGGTTGAGTTGGAGTGAGTTGACTAAGCTGTCGAAGGTGGACCTAGTAAGGATGTAGGGTAGATGAGGATGTGGTCAAATAGTGGGTCCCAAGATTCCTCCTTGATGACAGTCAAAGAATGAGGTAGGGGTTATATTAAATTGATAGCATAAGTTTGAGATTGTAGATGCATTGTTAATTGAATTTGGTTATTTTATCATTATTTTGTGGGTGGGTGTTAGGGTTTGACCTAGTTTTAGGGTTTGCTTGGTTTTTGGGTAAAAGTGGTGGGTGAATTTTGAAATTGGTCAGGGTATGTTAGTTAGGGGAGGTAGAATAGGTGTGTAGGTAATTTTGTCATTTGATTTTGATTTTTTACTATGTTTTTGGGTAGGTAGGGTTTAGGCATTCCATTAGTGGTAATGCACAGTGATCATTGATAGTCATACCTAATTATCAATAAGCATTATCGATCATCAACGATTGATAGATAATGAAAGTTAGGTGTCTGACCATCAGTGGTCACCATGTTCATCAGTGGTTGATAGAGGTGGGAAATGCTTTTTAAAAGTTGTAAAGTGTTTGATTGTTTTGAAAGCATTGATTAGTTTATTAAAGGTTGAGGTGAATGTTTTAAGGGTAAGGGCTAAGTGTTGGAAGTAGAAGTGTGATTTATTAGGTTAAAAATAATATAGATTAAAGGTTTGGTCATGGAGATAAGCTATAGACATAGGTTGTAGGAGGGTAAGGTCATTTGATAAAATAATATAGATAACTAAGTTTGTTTCCTATCAAACATTGTAGGCATAGGAGCAGATTTAGATGCAATATTGGGTGCCTCAACTCTTTGTAAAGATTTACTAAGGTATGACTTTTGTAGACTGGGCACACATAGAGGAGGTGGGGATTGGTGAAATGTTGCATTACCAACATGTGTTGTGGGATGTGATGATGATAGTGACCCTCATCGAGAGATGGGATCCAACTATTAACACCTTCTTACTACCTACTAGTGAGATGATGATCTTAGCTAAGGATGTGCACAAGATTACATGGTTAGCCATTTGGGGTGAGCCAATTTACCACATTGAGAGGGAGGAGAGAGATGAGTTCATGGAGCTATTCTATGAAGATGACCAAAATTTTGCTAGGTGGCACAATGATGGTTTTAGCTATACTCTGCTATATTAAAAGGTTAGAGATGATAGGAGATTGATGACCATGATGATGATAGTGGTCTTATGCTTTGCCATTCTAGACTTGAGTAGTGAGAGGTTTTCTTATTTATTGCTGGGGGTTTTGGTAGAGATGCTACTAGGTCATATAGTGTTCGATTGGGTGCATGTGTTGCTAGTCTAGATATATAGGGAGTTATGGGGATTAAAAGCTCATAAGAGGTATGGTATTAGCATTAGATTCATTTTACATTATTGGTCTTATGAGCACATCTGAGTGCTAAAGATGATGGTGCTATTATCAGAGGGGTATGCACAGATGGAGTTCATAGTTAGATTCATGTGATGGAGAGATGATTTTTCCCTTTCAAGATTGGGTGAAGGAGTTCACAACATTGATTGGTTTAGAGGGGCATTGGATGCCTTGGTTGTTAGTGATGTGATTTGGAGACCCTACATTAGGTTTCCAAAGTGGGATGGATATAGGAGACATACATTATCCCTACATATCAATAGGTGGATCTTTGATAGGAGGGATGGTGAGATAGAGATCACCCCATTTGATAGGGTTTGATGATAGTTTAGCCTAGTGTAAGGCATCCTAGATCTGTTCTTGAGGTATAGGTGGGAAGATGTAGAGATTCTACTCCTAGAGCCATAGTCCATATATATTTTTATTGATCATGAGGAGTGACCGGCTAGGGCTGAGGTAGATGATGAATGTTTTATAAATGGGTACCCAACATGGTACCAGACACTCCATGTTGTAGTTAGTTTTGGGGGTGATGATTGTGGTAGGCAACTGATGGTTATCGACCTAGTTGGTAGAGGTTAGTAGGTATAGGTACAAAGGGATGCCTTAGATATATAGGCAATGACTATATAGAAAGATTAGGCATGAATGGCACTAGCCATGACACAGGCTATCGTGGCAGCACTACAAGGTTAGTTGGTAGAGGCACAGGGTTAGGTGGCTACATTTATAGGTGAAAGGGACCAAGCTAGAACTACACTAGCCTTAGTTATTTAGGAGAGAGGCTCTTTGAGATAGTTCAAAGGAGGATCTACAACATCTGTAAGACCACTAAGCACTATCCTAATGACATGGTATCTAGCCATAGTAGAGGAGTTATGCTATTATGAGGCCATAGTCTTGACATGCTATCTTGATGAGCCCTGATGGGGTGAATACAAAGCTAGTTTGGTAGGTGGTGCTAGCATGATGACACTAGGTCAGTGGGTTATTTCTATAGGTGGATAGGTAGGTAACTTAGGAGGATAGGCACCAGGAGGTAGCAACACCCCAAGAGATAGTGGTGCCCTAGGGGCATAGTTATGAGATATTATATTTTGTTGTATATCATTTTGATACCAACCTATGAGCTGATGCGGTGAGATGTATATTTTGAGAGAGATACATGTATATTTTATTGTATACACGGTGATGTTTATCTATGATTATAGACTCATCATTTATAGATATGATCTTTATTTATTGCTTATGATTCATGGTTATCATGTTCATGTTGCTCATTTGATGAAGTTACATTGATTATGGTTGTGATATGGATATGGATGTTGATGTGGACTCACCTAGCTACGCATGTGATGAGATTTCTATTTATGTTGATGATGATGTTTATGACATTTATGGTCATGATGATGTTTGTTCATGATAAAATTTAATGAGTATATGCTTCCTTATTTAGATTTAGACATGTGGTGAAAATGGTTTTTTTTTAATTGTTCATGGATGGTATGATGTTAATATGATGTTGATGGTTATGATTATGTTTATGGACATGGTTTATGCTAATGATGTTTTTTTTAATTCATGATATATGATGATATGATGTGATATAGTTATGGTCATGGTCATTGTGCTTAAGGTAAAACACATAAAGTAAGCTGAATAACAACATTAGATGTAATAAATAGAAGATAACCAAGAGACAAATGTCCAAATGGATATATTGACTAGTTATGAGAGGAGAAGAAGAGGGTATGATGCTTCTTATTTGGAAAGGATGAAAATAAGCTAAAGTTGGATTGGCTTTAAGGAACATAAGCCCTTTGAATGCTTTGCATTAGCATTCATTAATTGGCTTAAAAGGTGTCTTGATCACATAATGTCAAGTGAGCTAAAAAATCCCTTACTTTAGTGAGAAAAAGGGGAGATGGAAATGGAACCTTCTTGGGAGATTATCTTGCCTCCTCTATAGGTTATCAAAGAGCTAGTATAAACAAGTCTATGTCATATAAGGTGTAGACTAATTGATACAAGAAGCCTACTCATGAGAGCCAATTGTAGCTTTCAAATTATTTTGCTTTTGAGAGCCAATTACGGATTTCAAGATTAGTTTGATTTTGTTTTTATTTTGATAATGGGTGCTTTGCTAATTATTTTGTTGCTTAGGAGGGTTGGGGGAAGCTGATTGATATGTGAAGCTTCCAATAAATTTCTATGCTATGACAAATTCTATATCCATCCATCCTTCAAGGGAATGGCCTAAGTTTGTGTGAATTGCTTAATGCCTTTGATAACTATCCTTCAAAGGAGTAGTCTACCTTATTTTGAGCAATTTTTATATGTTTCCAATAGATGTCCTTTAAAGGAGCAGTTTGTGAGTGCTAGGAATGACCCATGGTTGTTTTTGGTTATGACTTTATTTCTCTTATTTGATTTTTTTTTGTGTTTTATTGACATAGACCTATTTATATAGGCTTAAAGGTTGACCTTTATGAAGGAAAAAATAAAATCACAAGAGGGTTGATTAGGTGTAAAGAGGTTTAGGTGACAACAATAATTGGAATCCATCCTATAAAAAGGATGAAAAGTACCATGAGAATCATGCCATGGCTAGAGTCGTGGTACCCATTATTCAATATTAGGATATGATTGTGATGGATAATCAAATGATTAAATTTTAATTGATTGTACCTAAAATAAGGAGATGAAAGTGTTTGAAATCAAGGGATGAACTTAAGTTATAAAAAAGGTGAGTATGATCCTTTTTAACAAAAGAAAGGATGCAGATGTGAAGCATTGAGGGGCTTAGGTTCTAGGTTGCCTTTAAAAGAGGACAACCAGTAAGCTCCTAACCCATATTTATGTGTTATGATATAAGGTCCAAGCTAGTTGAAAGTAAATTTGCCTCACTTGCTTTTCTCCATATTGGTGACATGTTGATTTTCCTTTAGGATGAGGTCTCTGATATTAAAGTTTTGCACTTTAAGGTGTTTTTTATAAGCTCATTTGATTCATTCTTGATAAACATGAAGATGGGTGAGGATGGCTAATTGATGTTCATCAAGTAGTTCAAGATGGTTAAACATTGTTGATTATACTTGTATTCAAAATGATATCCTATAGGGATATACAAAGCAAAGGAATTTGGACTTCAAGAGGTAAGCCATCCTCCACTCCATACATAAGACAGAATGGGGTAGCACCCATAGGGGTTAAAATGCTAGTGTGATATGCCCATAAGGTGAAAGGTATGTGTAAATACCAATCCCGACTAGATTCATTGACCATTTTAGTTAGCATATTGTTAAGAGTTTTGTTACAGGCCTCAACCTATCTATTAGCTTGAGGATGATAGGTTGATGAAAATTTGAGATTGTTTCCAAATGTGTCGTAAAGATCCTAAACTTGTTTGTTTTTATAAGATTTTCCATTTTTAGTGATAATTTTATGAGGAACACCAAAATGATAGATGATGTGATGATTGATGAAGTTGACAATATTTTCATCTTTGGTTGAGACAAGAGGAATAACTTCTACCCATTTGGTAAAATATCAGATTGTTATGATGATAGAATGGTGTCACTGTGAAGAATGGGTTAATTTCACCAATAAGGTCCAAACCCCATTATGAGAAAGGATATAAATCTGTGGAGATGCAAAGACTATGGCTAGGTGCATGATGTAAATTGGCATGTTTTTGACAATTAACACACTTTTTCACATAATCAAAGCAATCTTGGTTAAGGGTAGGCTAGTAATAGCCAATGCAAAGGATGTGTTTAGCCATGACAAGGCCACTAAAGTGTCCCCCATAGATCCCATCATACATTTCCTTAATATCATGAGAGGTTTCATGACTGCATATGCAATGGAAGAGGAGACCATCAAAGCCATGTTTATAAAGAATTCCTCCCATAATGGTATAATGTGAGGTACTCTAGATAAATGCTCTTTGAGCATTCCTTGAAAGACCAAAAGGAATGATGACAAGGTTAAAATATTCAAAGGTCTATTGATACCAAAGTTTAGGTTGGGTCTCCTTCACATTAAAGATGGTGGGATAATCTAGTTTGACATAAGATAGTTAAGTAAGTCTATGGATGATGAAAAATAGCTTAGAGTCAGAGGGTGCAGATGGGATTTGAGAGGCAAGGGAAGATATGGTATCATCAAACTTGTTGGTAGATTATGGGGTGATTTGGATATGATAGTTCTCAAATGATGTTAAGAGTTCGTCAATTAATTATTTGTACTATTACAAAACATCATTATTACATTGGTAATATCCATTGATTTGATTGAAAACTAGTTTAGAGTCACCAAAGATGTTGATAATTTTGACTCCTAAGGCTAACACAATACTCAACCATATTATTGGTACATTAAAAATTTAGCTTGAAGGATAAAGGAAGAGGTTCATTGTGAAGGGGAATAAGGATGATGTTGGCTCCCCCACCATGGTGACACTTTGATCTATCAAAAAACATGGTCACTTAATAGGTGAAGTCTACTTGAGAGAGGATCATGATGGACTCATCGGGGAAATCCAAAGGAGGAGGTTGATTGTTTGTTAATGGTGCATCAACCAATTGGTCAGCAATGACTTTCCCTTTAATTGACTTCTATTAAAGGAACTCAAGGTCAAACTTAGCTAAAATCATGATCCACTTGGCCATACATTGGTTTTGGTATGGCTTGGAGTGCATATACTTGAGTGGGTTGGTATTTTTTATGGCATAGGTTTTGTGGTTAAGAAGGTAGTGGAAAAGTTTGGTGGCCATGAAGACTAAAGCTAAGCACAGTTTCTTGATATGGGTGTACCGAGTCTTATACTCTACAAGTGTGCAACTGATGTAATAGATGGATTGATCTTTATGTTATTCATCTCGATGAGCAAGTATTGCCCCTAGGGAGTGGTCAATGGTAGAGATATAAAGGTATAATGGTTGATCATATTTGGGAGGGGTGAGGATAGGTGGAAACAAAATGTACTTTTTAAATGAGTCAAAGGCCTTTTGATAATTGTTATTCCACTTAAAGGACACATCCTTCTTTAGAAGGTGGATAAAAAGTTGGCATCGATCTACAAGTTGAGATATAAAGTGACAAATGGATTGGAGCTTCCCCTACAGGCTACAAATTTGCTTGAGGTTAATTAGAGGAACCATGCCAAGCATTGCTTTGATTTTAGCAGGACCAACTTTGATTCCCTAAAGGGAAATAATAAAGCCAAGGAGCTTTCTTGACAAGACCCAAAAAATACACTTTTTGGGATTAAGGTGGACATGGTAATGGATGAGTTGCTCAAAGATAATATTGAGAACAACCAAATGATCCTTATGATATTTGGATTTCCCAAGAAGGTCATCTACATAGTCCTTGATGATTTTGTGGATAAGGTCATGGAAGATGTAATTCATAGCATACTAGTAGGTTTTACCAATGTTATTTAGTCCAAAAGTCATGACGCTATAGTAGAAGGTCCCCTATGGGGTGATAAAAGAGGTTTTATGTTGATCTTCAGGGGAAATTAGGATCTAATTGTAACTTGAGAATCCATCCATGAGAGATAACATCTCATAGTCGACTGTAAGATCAACTAGTTGGTCAATGCTTGGTAAAGAGAAGTCATCTTTTGGGCAAGCAAGGTTAAGGTCACAAAAGTACACATAAATGTGTAGTCCCCCTATGGCTTTGGTGATAGACATAACATTTAAGACCCATTGAGGATAGTCAATGGGTTGAATGAAATTGATAGAGAGAAGATGTTAAAGCTCTTATTTAATTAGAAGGGCTATGTGAGGCTATATTCATTGAATATTTTGCCTAAAAATTTTGGCATCATGGTTGGTGATTATGTTATGGTTAATGATGGAGGGGTTGATGCTAGGCATGCCATTATAAGACTAAGTAAATGCTATGCTATGGTCCTAAAAGAAGGAGGGGAAGTCTGAAGAGCTTCAAAATTTAGTGATTAGCCAATTTTGATAATGTGTATGTCATCTGGGGTACTCAAGTTGATATCCATGGTGGATTTATTTAACATGGTCAAAGTCTTAGGAGGAAGATACTTTTGAATGGAAAAATTTGGTTCACCAAGGTAGGTGAGAATGGAATCATCATCCTGATATTGAATGGTATTAATGATAGGAGAGTCATCTCCTATCATCTCAAGATGAGTCAAAGGGATGGTTACAATCACCCCATCCTTTTGATAGGTCATGGGTTTAAGGATAATCATGTTGATGAAAAACATTTAGTGGGGATGATGTTGAGATCCTCTAGTTTTGATGGTGAAGGGGTCAGTGAGGATGGGATTTCCTCATTAATGTTGGTGAGGGGAGGTGAGTTGGTTTGCTACTCTGGTGGAGAGAAGTCTAGGCCATGTTTATCATGAGTTTTTTAGGTTTAGATTGGAAGTAACTCATGTGACCCATGTTCATACTAACCTAGGCCAAATCCCTTCCAGGGACACTGGTAGAGGTATGTCTTGGCAAATTCTAGTTTGTCTAAATAGGAAAAGCTGGAGGTGAATTGTCAAGGTGGAAAAAGTGCTAAGGGGTTTATAAAGTCCCCCATAGATGAAATGGGTTTGAAAATTTGAAGGCCCAATGGGAACAATAGCTCTGATATTGGGGTCATACCTAGGTTGGTTGTTAAATTTCCCATACTCATGGGGAGTAGGGAAGGTGTCAAGGGTCAAGAAGTGATATTCCCAAGTGAAAGACATTGAAATGTTGATTCCAAGTGGTCTATGATGGGGATTTTATATGAGGGGATTGATGAAATAGTAGATTCCTCATTGGTAGAAGAAGATATGGCTTCATTTGTTGCAGTTGAGGGATTGTATTTGGATGATAAAGGTGTGCTAGTTGGAGGTAAGAGGATGCCATTGGGTCGATAAGTCATGTTTCATGATGAAAAGGGACTTTGGTTAACTTGTATAGTGACAACCTAACCTTTGTGTTCAACTTTGATGTAATAATGAAGGGTAGAGGGTACACAACCCATAGAGCAGATCGAAGGCCATCCTAGCAAAATATTATACTAGAATTTGCCTTCCACTACATAGAAGAGCTCTGGTAGTGTGTGATATCATAAGTGAATGTGTAGGAAAATAGTTCTTAGAGTAGTGTCCATGGTCTCATTGAAGGATCAGAGGATAACCAAGGTTGTAAACATGACATTGTTTGGTAGTTTAAGTTGATCATAGGCATGGGAGGAAATGATATTAATACTGGATCCCACATCAATCATAACCCATTTGATGTAGGTTTGGTTGATGTAGATAGTGATGAAAAAAGGGGGATTTGGGTCATCAGGGTAGATAGAAGGTATTTTTGAATCCTTGAAGGTGATTAGGTTAGAAATTTGGAGAGCACCAATAAAGGCTACCAAAGGTTGAGGGTCTTCAAGTTGGACCCCTATTTATTTCAATGCTTCTATCATTTCTTGGAGATGATGAGGTGAGGTAGAAATTAATTCATATAGGATCATCTTTGCTAGGGTTTGCTAATGTTGTTTGAGAACCACTCTTTTGATTAATTTATATGGGTTTGATTGAGAGGTACCCAAGATAGATACCTTGGGTTTTGTTGAAGGTGAAGATGCTTGAATTTGACTTGGTTGGGAGGTGGAAGATGGGTATGTCCATGGGATGGACACTTTCATCTTCCCCTTATCCTTCTGATATGATTTTGTGACCACATAAATAGTATGGATAGAGGGAAGAGTTAGGGTGGGAGATTAGTTTGGTTCCCCCTCACTTTGAGGTGAGAGTGGGGGAGTAGGTAAGTGATGTGTATTGGTTGTTGCTGGTTGGTTTGGTAATAGGCTCATGGGAGGTTCATATGTTAATAAATTATCTTCATCATAGAGTCAATGGATTATGATTTGAAGAGATTTGTAATTCTCTGTGTCATGCCCAAGTTTCCTATGATAGGAGCATACCTAGTGGTCATTATACCAAATTGGTTTTAGACCAAGAGGGTCAAATGGTATAATAATAGGTAAGGTCAATCAAGAAGCTTGCAATAACCTTTGATAAATAGTTGAGTAAGACTCAACTAAAGGTGGTGAGGGTCTAGAGGTTTTGGCCTTGGTGGTTGAGATGGAAATCATTTTAGAAATAGGCTTGGTGGTATAGGTCTTGGATAAGGTGGTGTTCTAAATTGATGATTTTGGTTTAGGTAAGGAAGTTTGTAAGTTGGAGGCAGAAGATGTCAAGGTAGCTAGTTTGGTTATTGATGTCTCGGTGAAGATGGGTGTGTCAGAAAGTAAGTGTGATGGTATAACCAAAAATGGTAGTTGGGTTTTGGTTGAGACAATTAGCTTCCTAATCAAAGTAGAAGGGTGGGGCCCCAAAATAGAGGACACGATTGAGGGAGGCAGAACCCTAACCTTTTATTTGTTTTACCTCCTTGGTTGATTTAGTTTGGTGCTTGGTTGGTGGGTCTGATGAGGTTATCTCTAGTTTCAAGGATGAATGATTAAAGCTTTGTGTAGGGAAGATGCCAAGGTTTTAGGTTGGTTTGGTTGAATTTATAGAGGATGATTTGGTAATTTGGGATTTGGTTGCTTTAGATGGTTGGGTTGGTAGAGGTTTTGATTGGTTGGGTTGATATGATAACAGGGTGGATAATGGAAGTGGTGGGGTGGCATGTCAAAGAGGTAGTTGGAGGTTCTTGTTTGGTGATGTAAGGGAGACCCAATTATTTCCAAAAGGTGGCTCAATCCATGTTAGTTTTGGAGACAAATTCCAATCTTTAAACTAGTCTAGAGAATGGTTTATAGACTGGTCTTATTCTCTGGGTGGTGGGTTCAAAAGATAAACCCATAGGTTAAGAAAGGGGGATGGTGACCTCATCCTTTTCCTCAATTAAAGGAGGTAAGGTTTGGATGGGTGTTTCCTCTGTGGAAGGTACATATATGGTGTTTTCTTGGGAATGATCTCCAAAGGGGAAGTGATTTTTTTGGTAATTAAGGGAGGAGGTAAATTGGAAATGGTTGCTTGTTTTAGTATGTTAGTTAAAGGAGGGGTTGATGAATCTAATACCTTGATGAGTGTAGGAGGTGAAAAATTTACTTCCATGGTTTTGGTATCCAAAGGAAGAGAAGGTAATTCCACTATTTCAATAAGTAGAGAGGGTGAAGAACACATAGATTGGGTGGTAGGTTCTTTAGCAATGAGCATGCCAAGAATCATATTGATGGTATAGGCATCATGAAAAGACTCAACTTTGTTGCTCTCATTTTTGGTAGGTGCATGATTTGGAAAAGGTTGTCTAAAAATGTCAAGGACTTGGTTCAGAGGTGCACTGGGATTGTCCAACATAAGTTCCCCCTTGTCAATGAGGGTTTAGACAACATTTTTGAAGGTATTACACCTACTAACGTCATGCCCAACTACTTGATGGAAATAACATAGGTCATTCTCATTGTACTAACTAGGTGTAGGATGAGAAGAATAAAATTGTTGAGGGGGTTTGATGGGAGGAAGTTGTATGATATTATATTTCAACAACTTCTCGAGGACTAAAGCATAAGATTCCCCAAGCGGAGTAAATTGCTTTTAATTATTTTGGTCTTGGTTCCTCATGTTTTGATTTGAGGTGTTATAATATTTGGTTGATTGATAGATGGTAGAGGAGTGGTCTTAAGGAAAACCACATTATTAGTTCCCTTGCTTTTGGAATTGGTGTTGGTTTGGTTGTTTGGTTTAGATGATTAGGTCTCAATAGATTTGAATGTAGAGTTTTTGTTTTTCAATTTTAACTTTCCTTCATTGATGGCTCTATTTTATAGCTTACGTACCATGGTAAAAGCTTTGTCAAAGTTTATAAATCTCTAAACATGTAATGTAGAATATATGTCCTTGGCACATGCCCAAGAAAAAAGTTCTATTAGTTTAGGTTGGGGTAAAGAGAAGGAAATTTGATTGATTAGGCTTCTCCAATGAGCTACAAAATCAGTAATAGATTCATCATCAAATTATCAGATAGAGTAAATGTTAGTGATGGAAAATTTATTAGAGATGTTTATTGAAAAGTGATCCAAGAAAGTTTGGGCTAGTTAGGTGAAGGAGAAGAGGAGTGTTTTTTTATGATATTGTACCAATTTAGAGTCGGCCCTGATAAACACATAGGGAAGGTATGGATAAGGAAAACATCATCGTAGGTAATCAAATAACATGAATGCCTAAATGCCCTGAGGTTTTATTGGGGTTCCTCCTTGCTCTAAAATTTATAAAACTTGGGAAGTTCCCACTGAAGAGGATATGGTCTAATAGGGACGAATGGGTGATTGGGCTTATTGCAGATCTGGTCATATGATAAAATGTTGTGAGCCCAAAAAATGAATGACTCTAAAGTAGTCATTTTATTTATTAGCATTTTCATTAGATCCATTTGGAGTTGCACACCTAAAAGGTTGTAAGGTGCATATTATTTTTTTGGTTGGGTGACATATTGATAATTAGTAGGAGGTTGAGGAACTACCATATATTTATATATGGACATAGGTGGTTGGGTGGATGCAATGTAGGGGTGGGTGGATGTAGGTGGTGGGTAGTGGGTAGAGGTACATGAATTTTTGGATTAGGGATGTTAACCAGGTTGGTGTGATGGGATCTTATTGAGAGGTTAAGGTGGTTTAGGTAGGAGCTATGGTTGGGTTTGTTACTAAAGGAAAGGTGGTGACCTTTGTACTGATTGGTGGTAAGTTAGAAGGTATATGCACCACAAGATTTTGAAGTGGAGTAGTGACTAATGGATTGGGGGTAGCTAAAGGAAGGTTAGAAATGCTAGTATTAGGTACTCCCATGGTTAGTGGAGTATAGGTGGTTAATGGTTAGGTTTCTCCTAGGGTAGAGGAGTTGTTGGTGGGGCTAGAAGGTGTAAGGGTGTTGGTAGGTTGGGCAGGTTGGTTTTCCATAATAGTATCAAAGGTATTATTGGTAGATGAAGATTCTTGGGTAGTCAATGGTTGGGTGGTGACTGTGGAAATTTAAATGTTCCCCATAAGGTGGGAAGGCTGCCATAAAGTGGGTCCACAAGTGGAACTGAAGTAGGGGTATGGTGAGGCATGGTGCTGAGACAATGCTAAAGGGTCACATGATTGTTATCTAAGAAGGTGGAAAATTTTATATCTCCTTGGGTATCTACCCAAGGGAATGAAGGAATTCTTGAAGGATGAGGATATTTTTGTAGTTCAGAGACATAATCCATACATGAGGAGGTAGAAGAGGTTGATTGGTTTAGTGATGGGTTCTGTTACACTAGGTTCTTTCACTGCTGGTGAGTTAGAACCATGCAAGATAAGGGAGAGAGAATACAAAAACAATCTCATAAATAAAATAGAGAGAAGACAAGAAATAAGCAAGGAAATCAAACACAAACTAAAAAATATGTGTCCTAAAGTTCCTTTTAGTCTCTCTTTTGGCTTATGCCTTAAGCTTTAAGAACTATGTGATTGAAATTGGCTTGTAGAATAGGTACTATAAAATAACTCTATGGTTGGTTTCAAGTTTTTTAGGCTCTCAAAAAGGATCTATATTGGAAATAAATACATGGCTTGGTATTTGGGCCTACCCCCTCACTTCACACATTGCAGTGATAAAGGTGTGAGGTGCTTAGCTAGTATATATCAATTTCTAAAGTTTATACTCAACTGGAGAGATGAGTTGGTTTTCCCCTTGGTAATAACCTCTAAGTAGGATTTTTGATAAAGGGTAAGGTGACCTCCAGGTAATGAAATCCAAGTTAGGCCATATGTCAAGTTACTTTGATGTTTTATTGATGTAGGTGGTTTGGTTTGTGTGTGTGATACAAGTTATGATACGATCAAATTACTTTGCTTTAATTTAACTAAGTGAGCTAAAATTGAAAGAAACCAATGTATGCAGTTGATTTTAAACCCAAAGGAAATTTTAATTTCATTTATGAGCATAAAATAGGGAGAATAACATGTAGATGAAAAAAAATAAACCCAAGTAGAGACTCAAGGGTCCCACTAGGCATGCCAAACTATTTTAGAGAATTTTAGCTTATATTCCAAGAAAGGAAGAAGAAATAAACTAGATACATGTATGGTTGAAAAAGCTATTTGGTTATGAGTGCATTGAATCATATGATTGTATAAATCTCCTCTTTGGATTGGGAAGAATAACCTATAGATAAAAAATCACTGAAGAAAATAGTTGGTTAGATAGATAGCTAGGTAGATTGCCTAGAACTAGCTAGATCCCAGAAGTAAGAGCTTCCTTAAAGGCTGTGAATCCATGCTCTTGAAATAATTAAGTTTAGAAATTAAAAGATAAAGTACTTGCATAAATGACAAAAGATGCTAAAATTAAGTACAAGAAATGCTTGATAAATAAATTGATGAAGTTGAGTAATTATAGCAATAATTGGGCCAATACTAATGCTAAATAGGTTGAGTGTGGTTAAGAAAATAGGCTAGGGATCTATGAATAGGTAGAGACAAATAAAGATAGATTTGGTTGAGGGTAAGTAGGTGAAAATAGTTTGTTGTTATTTTGAGCCATAGTGACCATCGGTGGTTGAGATTATTGTCATTAATTGGGGTAACCATCAGTGGTTCGAACAGACCATTGATAGTTAGAGTGACCATCAATGATTACTGTGGGTTGGGTATGGGTAATAAAAAACTATTTAGATAGGGTTATACAATGGGATTCTAAGAGATTGGCTTAGGCTGGGTTGATTGCAAAATACCAATAAAGTGATTGAATAATTAAAAATAGATACTTAGCTTGTTGGTAGTTGATCAGATGAATGGTTGAGGTGGTGGAGCCTAAAGTAATTCTAGTAGAGTGATGATACTCAATTGTTGGCCATTACATGATATTACTTTGGCTCTCTATCATGATGGATGGATCAATGGATTTCTAAAAGAACATCTACAAAATAAACTCTAGATATAAAATCTCTTAATAGTTGTGTATCCTCTTTCACCTCCTACTCCTCTCTTCTTATAGGAAGGAAGGAGAGTTGCAACAAGATGTTAATAAAGGGCCCAACTTACTATCTAATTTTAACTTTGACATGCATGGGCTTGCACACAAATTAGAAAATCTAATTATAGAAAAGCAAGTTGGAGTAATGTTGGTGTTTAGTGGTTCAGACAGTGGAAACCTGACTATCGATAGTCAGGGTGACTATCGATGATTAGGGTGACCATCAGTGATTGAGGGTCAAGGTAAAGGTGGGTTAAAAAGGTGGGTTCAAGTAGTAGGTCAAGATGACTAGAGTTAGGTTTGGTTGGGTTTGGATTTTGATTGAGAGGTCAAGGTTGGGCCCAAGGGGGTCTTGAGGTGGTGGGGAGTTTTGACACTTGGAACCATAGTGTGTAGATTTTTTATGTTTACATTAATATTGGGTTTATTTCTTGCACACACACTACAAATAAAATATCTAAAATAATATAGATATTCTCAACCAGTGATTAATCAAGTTTTCAAATATTTATCAAACTAAAGAATAAAAATTAATCCCATATAAAGAAATGGTAGAATGTTTAATGATGTACTTTGACATGTTTTCAATAGAAATCATACCCTACAAATATAATAGGCATGTATATGTAATGGAAAGTGATGCCTCCTTGATTCCTATTGACATCAATGATGAGCTTGTGATTTTTACTATTTATCAACTAATACACTCGTCAGTCACTATAACTTTAACTGCTTTGGAAACCTTGGTAGTTACTTGAGGTGTAGTAAGTTTAGAATGGTATAGTGATATATACAGTTTATTATATTGATTTTCTATCATAAAAAATGCTTCACATAATTTTAAAATCAATCTATAACATTAATTGATACATTACATTATAATTAGAAGATATTTATTTAAATGATCATTTGATGAACAATTAATTTAATTTTTAAACTAAGAAGAGGCTAAAATAGCTTTACTCTTAGTACACCACAATGAATGTAAAGGTAATTTTAGTGGAAAAAATGTATTAAAGATTATTATGGTATGGATACTATTGGCCTATAATGGAACATGAATGTCATGAATATGAAAAACCATGCTCACAATTTTAGTATCATAATAATCTAATTCATGCTCGATTACATGAATTGAAACCTATTATTTCACCTTGGTCATTTTATGTGTATAGATTTGAATTAATCATAATGATAAATCCATAATCATCAGATGGTCACAAGTCAATTATTACAACAACATAATAATTTATAAAATGGATCGAGGACAAAACTTTACAATCTACTATAGGAGAGGATATTTGTCACTTCTTGATAAAACATTATTTTATGATTTGGATTACCCTTAACTATTATAACATACATCATATCATCCTTAAAAAATAAAATAGTAAAATGATTTTGCATTAAATTCAAAATTTGCCACACTTTCTCTACTCCATATTACCCATAAGGAAATGGGCAATCAAAAGATAAAATAAGGCAACAATCAAAATAATAATTAAATATGTGGTAAAACATGGTGCATATTGGCATAATTATATTATCTACACATTTTGGGCATATCTAACAAGTGTGCATACACCAAAAAATGTTACACCATATTCTCTTGTTTACAACACATGAACACTACTACCTCTATAGTTGGAAATTCCTTCTTTGCAAGTCTCTCTACAAGACATCATTAAATACAATGAGAATTGGGAAAAATGATTACATGAATTAGAAATGATATATGACAAGCATATTCAAACTATTGAACATTTCAAATTTTATCAAGATCACATCAAAATAACATATGAAAATAACATTATGAGTTTCAAATTGGGGGTTTAATCCTAAAATAAAACCATAAGAATATCAATGTAGACAAAGAAACCAAACGTAAGTTTAAACCCAACTAGTTGGGCCGATTTGTAGTTATTGAAAAGGTGGGTATATGAACACACTAATATAATACCCTCGAAGAGAAAACTATGAATAAACCTATGAACATGATGCACTTACATCTATATTATGCATAAAATCCAATGTGAAAAAAAAATCAAACATAAAATATTTCAAAAATAAAAAAATCAAATCAAATATTGAAAAATATAAAAATAGTTAAAATATTTTAAAAAATAAAAAAAAAGACCCGAACATGACATGAGATACTAATTTACTTCTTTACATTTTGTTATTTATCACATATTTTAGTATATAACATATAATTTTCTATAAACACATGCATTTCATATGATATATGAGTGTGATGTAGGACATACATTGTATATAAATTCTAAGATGCTATACTCCCTTATACCCAAAGGCCATGCCTATGCTCAGGGCATCTTCTTTTACAGGTTACACTATAGCAAGTTATATCTATTGATAACCTCAACTACAATGTTGAATTACATATCTTACAAATGTGTTGATAATCACTTATATTTAATATTGTGTTAGATATAATACCTTTATATAATATTACATTATTACATATGGATGGAATAGACTAGTTCTCACTTTTTATATGCTCCTTCAATGTTGTTTAATTTATTACATGATAGGTTAGACATTGTTTTCTTATTATGTTTGGCCCTTGGCCCTTGTGTGAAAATTATTTGAACATCTCTATGAGATTGTGCTTTGTATGTGTGGAATTTGAACATATCCCTTATTTTTGACATTCTTAATGTCCTTTGTGTGCAATCCTTGGCCTTTGTTTATTGTGACATATTCATGTCCATTGTATGTGGTCATATGACTTATTGTATGGCATTGTGTGATAATGTGTGTTGTGTTTGTTATTATTTTTGAGCTTTATAAATGGTGAAATGATACATAACATGCAATTTTAATGTGTATTATACTTTGAGTATGGATACTTTACACCACATGTATCATTGTTAAATTTATCTAGACATGACACTTTGTATGCCTCACATTCAATATGTTACATATATTCTTTAAATGACATTTATATCTTCTATTAAAACATAATCTTCACATGTTTACTTAATAATATATGATTGTATCTTTGTCACATGATACAATTGAATCTTCTTTTGAGATGAGAGGCTTTTAGGCTACATCCCTCATTTCAAAAAGGGGGCATCATAAAGGGCTTTCCTTAAAAATACAAACCTCCATGAAAATATTTGGGATAAAATACAAGTTTAAAAAATATAGAGTACATGTTTTCAAAGTTAAAGTAATGCAAAATTAAATATTATATAGATGCAAGGTTTCAAAGATTCAAAGTAATGAAAAATTAGATTCTATAATAGAGTATATGTTTTTAAAGATTCAAAGTGATTAAAAAAATAAATACATAAAATATATTGGCACATTCATACAAATTTTATGGGCACATGAAATACATATACACTTAATTTTAAAAAACTCAAAGTACATAATCATCCACACTTGAATGCATATGCATGGGCATATGAAAAATAGTTATAAGATCAAAGTTACTTCTTGAAAATATAGTTATAATTAAGCATATAGGTTCATAAAATCTATATAAAGTGGAACAAACTTATGGGGAATGATACTCATTAATACTCATGCTTATTAAACATTTTGTATTTAAAAATTCAAAGTTTAAAGTGGAAAAAAGATCAAAGTTTCAAAGTTGTAAAAAACATGATATTTTTTCATGCATATTTTCAAAGTTCAAAGTTATAATTTTGAAGGAAGAATATTCTTTTACATTTAAATATATTATCAATGTAGTCATGATGGGGGCATGGATATTATTCATTATCTTTCAATCATGAAAATATAATCTAGATCCATCTGCAATAGTGTGATTTGATCTATATGGGTAATGCAAGTTGGGATCAATGATGCTCAACAACCCTGGCATTTATTCTAGTGAACCCATTATGTGGTTCCATATTTAGTTATGGGTGATGTATGCTCAATTATAGTAAAATCAATGGAATTTCCATCACTTCTAGCAAATCTATCATGGTTCCACATTTTTGGATTAGTAAATTAGGTATTTTTCTCCATTCATGAGGGTTGGAATAATGCATATTTATAACTAAAGAGATTGATTATTTGTTCTAAATTGGGACTTGATCAATATAAATTATCCATTGATTCAAATTATCCAATTTTTTTAATAAGGGGGAATAATTATCCATCATCAGTTATAGGTTATAGGGCAAATTTGGTTTCACCTACATAGAGCTGTACTCCTTCCTTGATCTCTTTATAAATTTTTTAATTTTCAAAGTTCATGATTTTTCAAATTTTGAAATGAAAAAAATAACTAATTCATGATATTTTATAGGTTTTGATAAAATTTAGTGACCCACATAAATTATGTATCCACTCAAAGATAATGCATTATACACACTCAAGTTTCATTTTTTTTTCCTTACTCTAAAAATTTCATTACTAGAATAAATGGTGAAAAAATGTAGAAATATAAATTTTGTCACAAGTACTTAAAAATGTTGATTCTTGACACATATAAACCACATGACTTGCACACACATATATGATTATTATTTTCCATTCCTCTAATCCATTTATCTATAGGTGGGTTTGACCATTTGTTTGTTGTTATTATTATATAAAACTTCTAATATTAAATGGTCAACTTGTCTAAAATCAACTTCAAACTATCTTTAGTTCAACATAAGTATCCTTGATACTTTTAAACAAGTCCATACAAGGTGGAAAAAAACACACTTTGATCCTATCCACTTCGGTTGGTTGTGTCCTACTCCAAATAGCAATTAGTTTTCAAAATTCAAACATCATTTTGGGTCTTCCTTGGCATTTCATAAGATTAGATAAAGTAAATCATAAAATTATTTAACTATAAATAAATGTCAAGATTCATTAACTACCCCCACTTTATATTCAATTTATTTAATATTTTACATTAGTGCACATTGAAAAAATGTGCACTATTCTTTCCAAATTTAAGATCATTCACAAGGAGCAATTATAAGCCAAGCTAAGAGCCTTCTAAAAAAAATCAAGAACTATCATTTTGAATTATCAAATCCCTCTTATATTTTCATTCATATAGTCAAAGGATAAATATTTCACATTCACTCTAGGTGGGAGAACTATGTGGATTTGATTTTCCTTCTTGGAGTATTGGATACATAGGTATGGGTCAATCATTAAGAGGGTGATTGAGGTTAGCTCAATCCACTACACTCTGTTATTTTCTTGTAGGTTTTCAAGATATCAAGGCAACCTTAGGGGTTTAAAGACAATATAAGTTATATATTGATGTCTACATGACATAACACAAGTTGGGATATCTAAGATTAATCAGTAGACAAAGGTGTAAAAGGCACAATGTTCAATTTTTCATTATAGTAAATTAGAACAAGTTCACAATCAATAGACTTGAGTGCATTATGTTACTCCACTTATAATAGTTGTGTCCAAGAATATTTTATACTTTTACCTCTAATATGTCAATTACATTAAAAAAATTTGTGTCTTTTCCTATCAATCATTTATCATAGTTAATTGGGACAAGTCTGTAGTCAACAAACTTGAACATATTACATTGATACCCACTTAAAATAGATTTGTCTAAATTATATTTTTGATCCTGTGTCTATCCTTAAACTTGTAAAATAATTTATTTCAATATTTTTCACTATTATATAGTTAGAATAGTCAAAATAAATTGGTGTGGAAGCTAAGAATATCTTTTCTTAATATGTTTCAATATTAAAAAATTATATATTGGCAATTTGTCAAAATCAAAATTATTTAATATAATTTATATTTAGTATTATAATACTATCTATATTTACAATGATTAGAAAACATTACAATTTATTATTTTTCATTAAAAATAGAGTTAAAAATGTACCTAACATGGTCTAGTTTTTGGGACCCATATATGAGGTGTTACCACTTACTTTGTCTAAGTTTCTCTTTTAGTGGGTGGATGAAGGGTAGGGGAAAGAGTAGTGGAAAGAACATTTAAAAAAAAATTACTTAGGATATTTTATATTACATTATCCTCTCTTTTAATAGAGTTCATCTTTAGAGAGGATATTAGTGTATATTAGGACATACACTTTTATATAGTCTAAGATGTATTTGTAATAGTAATTTTTATGGATAATTACATCTTTATGAACACACCAATATCCATAGCATATATATATATATATATATATATATAATGATTATCTTCAAATTAAGGTTTCTTTAATCATAGAATATTCCCTAGAAGATAGAGATTCCTTCCAACATAAAGAACCCTTACTCATCTATATAATAATATGAAGTGTGTAATCATCTAAAAATGACACTTTAGTGCTAAGAATGTTACTTGAGACCACCCATCCCTAACTTATCCCTAAACCTATTTTAGGGCCTATTTAGACACTTAACCAACCTTCATGCAGACCACATGCATCCCTAGACATCCCTAAAGTAGTCCTAAACCTTCACTTGAGCATCCTAGCCCTTAGTGCCTCAGATTTTGTCACCTTGCCACTAGTGCCATAATTTGGGTAGTAGTGCCAATGGTGCTAGTGTCCCAGTTTGGGCATTATTGTCCTTTTCCTATCTTTGGACACCAATGGGTATCTTTTCAATTCAAAAACCATATATGGTTGGCATAGACATATTTTAAGACCCACACAAGCATTATAACATTATATATAGATGAATTTTAGCCTTTTATTCACTATATGGAAATCAAAGGCAAATAACACAAATTAACTCAAAACAAGTTGTGCATAATCAAGGTTATCAATCCCTATTGTGTCCTAATTATAAATAAAACCATATACAACATTATTAAGCTAAAATTACTCATATTTCCAATGTCAATCACACTCAAATCACTCAAGTCAAAATTCATACTATATTCACTTACACTGACACTAGCATTTAGGTGGGGAGAACTACATCGGTCTTGATCCCTCCTTGAAGTATTGGTATGTATGAAACTCTCATCACAATAAGGTTTTGAGGATGTCTACCCTACCCCACTAACATCACACATTGCTACTTGTGTTAATTGAATGCACTAAAAACATGGAGGTCTAGGTTTTACATAAAAAATAGTCAAAATAGGTTACCCATAGTGAATAAAAAATTATACTCACAAGAACAAACTTGGTAAACTCAGACATAGGTGCACCTAGAAGATAAAAATATTTATGCATAGAGGACACTAATGATAAAAGGAATACACTAGCTCCATTGGTACTATTGTCTAGTTAAGGAACTACTATCCAAGAAGGTTTTTGACACATATACTATTTGTGACACTTAAATAAGCTCTTATCCTAGTTTATAGCCTTCATATCTTTTGTCTCAATCAATTTCCAACTAATTACTTATTTACATCATTTATTAGTATTTTTATAAAGGTCAAACTAGCTCATTTTATTATAAATTAGTGGTTGTATTTATTACATATTTCTACCTTTATTTACTATACTCATCCCCTTTAACAACCTAGGGCTTAAACTCCATAACCCTAAAAAGTTAAATCATTTAGTAAACTCAACTTACTTCAAACACATTATTTTATAACCCTAGTGCACCATTAGAGTTTTCCTTCCTATTTCTAGAATATACTCAATTTTTAGTTTGCAACCTATCATCATGATTATCATGACAAATGTCATTTTCTACTTTTTATTACAAAGTCTTGTGGTTTGTCTTGCATGCCTATTACCCTCCATTTGTATAAAAGTGCACATGTATTTCAATCCTCTCATGGACCATGTTATATATCAACTCATTTTACATATTAGTCCACCCTCTATTAAGTACCCGTTCTATGAGGATCATTATTATATGGATTACTTTGAGTTACTTTGATTACTACTCGATGACAAAGAGCTCATAGGACTCCTTTTGTTCTACCTCCACATAGACCAGTTAATTACATTAACTCATATCCCACCTCTACTACTTGACCTCAATAAATAGTATATCCTATGGTTTGAGTTGTTACTAGATGAAACAAGATGCCTCCTTAGCCTATCCAAGAATAACGTAACCTCACCATCACTCCTCATCCCAAAAAACCCTACAATGGGACCTAAAGATCAACACAATATTGTGGATCAATTGATAAACACACCAGCAGAGATCTCCATATTAGAATTACCTCAACATGCAACTATTTTCAAATATATTCTTTTTCAAACACTCAATCATACATCTTTACCTCATGACATAAAGACAACTTACTTTACGTCTATCATGAGCACTATCAAGGACATTGAGGATGTAATATACTTTTCCAATGAGGATTTGCCCACATAGTCAATTATTGATAAGAATCTACCACTCTTCTTTTAGGAAAAAAAATGCTACTTCTATTAAATGAGTTCTAATTGACAGTGGTTTAGGATTTAACATATGTAACCTCACATTTATACAAACTATGGGGGTTGATATAACATCCATTCAAAAGACTTATAAGAATATCAGAGGTTTTGATGACATTCCTAAATAAACATTGGGTTCTATTACATTAGATATTATGGTTTGGCTAAAAACCCAACCTACATAGTTTTAGGTGATGCCTAATCATTTATACTACAACCTATTTGTTGGATGGTGGATCATGATCTTATTTTAATGCCTCATTCCTAATAGGGGAGGTGTGGGAGGCAATGCCCCCCACTATGGTCACCATGGAGGTCTAGGGGGGAGATGACCTATTTTGGAGCCCCTTGGTAGGGGTTCGAGGGTGGTGCCCCTGAAGAATTTTTTTATGAAAAATGCATTATAAAATATTGTAATTTCATAGTTAATCTAGACCATTTACTATTAAGTTTTAGATCTAATGGTAGAAATTAATTTAGTGCATTTTTCCCCTAATTTTTAACCCTCCTTTGATATGAAGGCATTGTAAGAAGGTGTAATAGTGTGAGAATGAAGAAGATATTGTAGTGGATGTATTACAAGTTTTTCGCTTCATTTTTTAAACTGAATAATAAGAAGGACTAGTAGTTTCTATGTAGACGTAGCCCATATTGGATGAACCACGTTAAATTTGTGTTTCTATTCTATTGTGTTTTTTGAATTTTAATTATGTCTTTATTTCACTATTATTGATCTACACTATATATTCATAATAACTAGTATCAGAGCCAAAGGTTTATTAGTAAGATAAACTCATAGGAAAAGAGGTTTTTTGGTTTGAGTGGGAGTAATGGTAGAAGAAGGCAAGTTTAAGGTTGAAAAGTTTAGCGACCAAAACTCCCAGCTATGAAGATGAAAATGGAGGAGTATCTATATCAAAAAGATATTTTCCTACCATTGGGAGGAATAACAAAGAAGCCAGAAACTATGAAGGATGAATATTGGGAGGTTCTTGATAGAAAGGCACTAGGAACAATACGACAGTGCCTGACAATGTTGATGGACTTCAATATTTCAAAAGAAAAGACAACAATGAATGTGATAAAGGAATTAGATAGAGTGTATGAAAAACCCTTAGTGTCTAACAAGGTGTTTCTTATAAAGCATTTATTTAATCTATAAATGTTAGAAGCTGGGTTTGTTGCTGACCATTTAAATAAATTTAACATGGTCACAAATCAGTTAAGTTATGTAGGAGTAAATTTTGATGATGAGTTTAGGGATATTTTGATTCTATGTTCATTGCCAGAAAGCTATAATGGCTTGGTCATGGCTATGATTAATTCTTTCTCTGGCTCAAATACTTTAAATTTTTATGATGTTATTGTTGTTATCCTTAATGAGGAAATGCAATGGAAAAGCATAGGTGAGACATTAGGTAACGCTTTGACTATGGAGAATAGGGGAAGACAAAAGGATAGAGGAAATGGCCTAGGGAATCATAAGAATTCTAAGAAGGGTAGAACTAAATCTAGAGGAATATTAGTGTGTTATATTTATGGGAAGAAAGGATACCTAAAGAAAGACTATTAATTTTGAAAAGGAAAACAAGGAGATGGACAACAAGATAAAAACCAAAAATCAAATGTAGCAGGTGATGTGTTACAAGATGCTTTAATCTTTTATTTAGATAATATTAACAATACAACTATCCCCACCCATGGTGGATGATGGGATTATCATATAAAAATTATTGTTACTTGTTACGTCATAGTAATTACACATCTGCAAATATGATATAGATTCTAAGGACACCATAGAGGATGATCCAACACCCATTGACATTGAATATTACTTATGTGAATTGAGATCACACTAGTGGGACCTAGAGAGAACATAGATGATTCTAAGGCACTCATGCTTTTTTCTACACTGGTAGCACCACTAGTTTATAGTTCTATAGTTATAGGCCAAGTTACAATTAGAGGTAGATCCATCCAATCACTCAGTACATATGGTTACATCTATGGATATCAACCTAGTTATACAAATTTAAGTAGGTAGTTCACAAGATAGAATATATCATATTCTATAGATATTGCTTGATAAAAGATTGATGGAATTACCCAAAATTCATTATATATCGATCAATAGATTGTCACAATAATAAATTCAATCCTTTTGACATTTTCATAGGCTTACATGACATGATACAAATACATGCTTAACATTACAATACTAGTTAAATAAATTCAAGGTGTAGGACACTATTCAAATTATATAGCCTCCACCTCTGCTAATATAGGCACCACAATAGACTTGTTATTGACATAAATTCTCATGAAATGATCCATTGACTATCTATATTTTTTTTTAGGATAGATATATCCCTCGTGTTACTATAGATGAGGATTTTGATACTAATACTTGCACTTTAGCATTTCTATAGAACATAAGACATTAGGAGAATGAGCTAAAATATGTCGTACATTGCTAATATTCCATAAGACATATCAAACTACCAATTGCATGTGCCCTTAAGGTGATCAACACATTATTCTTTGTCATGAGCACAAACATTCATATATAGGTTACACTTGGAAGTACATGGTTACAAGCGATGGATGTCACATTTGATTGATTAGAAATATGTTTGACATTAAGTCATGAGGGACACATTGTTCACATTTTACATGATGGCACATATGAGATCCATAGGTTTCATATAGATACTCTGTAGTCTAATTTGGTTTACACTAGGACTACATAGGATGCATCTTAAAGAGTAGGACAACACGTTATTCAGATACACATAATCTATACTAATACCAAGGATAAGGCTATACTAATACACACAACATGGTACAAAAATCATGATGATGAGGAATTATTTTAGTTTGGATAGATTTAGTATTCAACATTGGATGAGCTCTCAAAAAATCCATAGTTTGATTATCCACATCCCATCGATGTGATCTTTGGTCTATAGAGACATTACACTTTCACTTGTACAATATCTCATTTATTCCCCACATTTTATTTACATAAATTTTATCCAAAAATTACAAAAACAATATAATATGTTAAAAAAACATAAACATTCTAATATTTACTTATAAAATACAAATTATAGATTATATACATCTCCATGTTTACACTTCCTATATTTTCCAAGCACTACATATGATATTTATCTTAGTATAGTCAATTTTTATCTTACATACATGCTTCACTTAAACTTGTCGAGTGTTTACAGATACTTATAGGACTAAGGTCCACTGCATAGATCTATATTTATTACTATCTACCCACTAGGGGCTTATACATAAATACACTAATTTAGCATGGATGTATTCACCAATTTGAGGGCATCTTATATACAATTTTGATTTCTAGGTTATATCTTTCTATACTTTATATCATAGATTTTGCATTGTTATATCTTGATATTGATCATCCTGCACAACTTAGATTTATTACCACCTACTACTTCTCTAGACTTAGCTTATGCACATCCTTGCTCTTATACATATTTATACCACATATTCATGCATACTTTTATTTATAGATTTCCTAGTTTAGACTTGATTGTGTCTCTATGATTTTAAATCTATTCAAGGGAATTTGAATATTCCATTACTCTATTACTCTATGCCAACTTATTTTCATTGTATGTATGATTTAGACATGTGCCCATGTCCTTGTGTGTTCTTTTTTTTTATCGTGTATGTAGACATTTGAACATGTCCTTCCATGTGGCTCTAAGCCAACTTGTTTTTTATTTGCATTTATGTAAATTTGAACATGTCCTTGCATGTCTTTCTTTCTTATATTTAGTGACATGTGCCCATGTCCCTTATATTTTAGCCCCTTGGGCTACTTTACATTCTTTGTGTGTTTTATATGTATGCTTCCACATATGCATCATGGCCATGACACTTGCCTATTACTTATTACACACTCTAGTTTTAGATGCCATGAGGGGCCTCATGCATATTCCTTTCCTCTTTAGGTGCCTTGATGGACATCATGTCCCATCCCTCTAAGTATCTACTCAATTTATTACTCATATTTTTTATTCATATACATTTTTATATCTATCTTGACAACCTTATGAATGATAGATCTAACATACATCGTACATTACAAAATTATGCATATATTATCTTATATTTTGATGTTCTGTATGCATATTATATTGGTTTATTATGTAGTTATCATATATGCCCTAGCTAACACAAATTTTGTAGAGATTTTTATTTTGAGGTTAGTTTTTGAATAGGCTAAACAAATCTCCTCAAAAGAGGGGGCATTCACAAAGGTTTGTCATAGAGATAAGGGCATCTGAATGTACTTAGAGTATACTTTTCAACATAGAGGCATGAAATACAAAAATTAATTTCAAGAAAACATAGTGGGAAACAATCATATAGAGACAAGTTTTAGTTGTACAAAAATAACTATAGTTGGACATTATCAACCAAAGTAGGACACTAGCACCACCAATGCTATTATCTAATATATGGTGCTACTATCTAGTAGACTCAATTTTAGGAAATTATAGATTGGATAAAAAAGTATAGAAAGTACAATCTAGGTTTGCATAGGTTTAGTTACATATTACCATATTTTTCTTAGTTTATCATAAATTCATATCAATTTGCTTAGATTAGGGGCATCATGCATAGCATGATCATTCTTGTTCTATTTTCATATACTCAAATATAGATTATTATAATTCAATCCAAAATCCATATACTTAGATATCAAATTTGGGGGCATGTGCATGACACATTATTTACATATAGTCATTTTTACACTAATTAATCAAATGGATTGACAAAATCCATGCCATTCTCTATGTTGTACACACTAAACACCATGTTTCAAGTTACACACCAAATTGATGCCTTAATCCATCTATAGTGATTGACATTCTTGAGTGGCCTAGAGATGCATCATACTCCTGAGTGGCCCATAGCTATTTTACATTTTAAATTTTATGAGTGGCCCAAATCCATCTTATACAGTTTCAGTTTTAGATGCACCTAGTATACATGGGTAATAAATGATGCCATCATAGTCTACTTGAGTTATTGAGACACCTACATGAGAGGGTTGGATACACCATCAGTTGAATCTAAGCTTTCTATAGGTTATGATCCACCAAATAGGGGTGGTCAATGATGGAGTCAAAATTGGATTGATTTATTAAGCTACCCACACATGGGGATTGAGCAAGCCATTATCTCAGTCTAATTTATTCACTGATTGATCACTATCTACATGCACACACATGGGATGTAACCAAGTTTCTACATTGGTGCATGTAGCTAGTGAGGTTTAATCATTCCTTTCCTCTCTTTGATCTATTTACTTAGTTTTATCTTTTACTTTTGATATCTATTAAATGCACATTTCATTTTTAGGATATGCGATGAAGCACACTTCACACACTCAGACCCAAATTCATAAGATTCACTTGTTAGGTAAGTCTAGATACGCTTCTTTTTCCTTTATCCTAATCATTTCACTTTGACACATTTTTAGAATAAAGAAAGGGGGAAAATGTAATCACTGAAAAGTAACACTTAAGTGCTAAGAGTGTTACTAGAGACCACCCATCCCTAAATTAGCCCTAGATTATCTTAGGGCCTATTTATACACTTATCCAACCTTCATGAAAGACACACACATCCATATACATCTTTAAATAATTACCAGACCCTCACTTTGTCATCCTAGCCCCTCATACTTCAAGTTCTACTACCTGAATAAAAGCACCATAATTTAGATAGTAGCGCCAATGGTGCTAGTGTACTAGTTTGGCTGTTATTGTCATTTTCCCACCTTTTGACACCAACAAATATATTTTAAATAAATAACCATATAGGGTTATCCTAGACCTCTTTTAAGACTCACACAAGCACTAGAATAATATATATACATGACTTTTAGCCCTTTATTCACTAGATGTAAATGAGAGGTAAATAACATAAACTAACTTAAAACAAGTTGTGCACAATCAAGGTTATCAATCCATATTATACCCTAATAATGAATACAACCATCTACATCATTCCTAAGCTCAGCTTACTCATATTTCCAATTCTAAGCACACTCAAGCCAACATTCATACTAGCTTCACTTACACTTGCACCAACACTTGGTGGGGAAAACTACATTAGGATTGATCCCTCCTTAGAGTATTGGTATGTAGGCAAATCTCATCATAGTGAACTGTTGAGGATGTCCATCCTACCACACTAATACCACACTTTGCTACTTATATTAATTATATGCCCTAATAACATATAAGTCTCAGGTTTACATACAAAATCAATTTAAATAGATTACTAGCAGGGAATATGAATTCATGTGCACAAGAAAAGGATTGAATTTTTTTTCCACAAGTGCATCTGAAATCTCAGAACAGTTATACATAGAGGACACTAGTGCTAAAAGGAAGACACTAGTGACATTAGTGTTAACATAGTGGATTGCACCCTTGATAGGAGGCTGAGCTCCTACCTTCCACACATCATAATGGAAACTCCCCTCTTGCCTGTGGGGATGACAAAACTAGGGGGAGAGTCTCTAGATAAGGGCTAGCTCCCTTTGATGTATCTTTTAGGTCATAGATTTCCTAATGCTAACAAATAAATTAAAAAAGGGGGGGGGTTGAAAAGGGAGAAGGATGCTGAAAATAGAACTTAAACCTAAACTAGAATTTGATACACCAAAAAAGTTGATCTACTTAGCTCAAACATACACTTTTCACCAAGGAAAAGCTAACATACACTTCATTTGATACGAGAAATTCTTCTACATCAGTGAGCTAGGGGTCCATAGAGATATAGGGAGGAAGAATTACTAGAGGTGTTTTAAGACACACTATGGCATCCTATTCACATGCACCTATATTCTTGCTATAGACACTTCAGGCTAACCTGCAAAAGGAAAACTCACAATGCACTAGACATGCTGAAATCCTCCTGTGAAAGCATAAAGGAAAATGACTTAACACAAAACAAATACATAGACACATACGAAAGTGTAAACTTGAAATGGAGGTAAAAATGCTGTCTTGATTCAAGGTATAATTCAATAGAGTTCTGCCTTACAACCCAAGAGATTTTTGGGCAGATATTTGCCTTACGGGCTAAGAGATCCTTCTCAAATGAGAAGTTTACAATACATAGAGAGAGAAGAAGGCTTTGGTGCTTTTTGGAAAAGACTTTGGTGCCCCTTTTTTACAAGTGGCCCATGTGCATTGAGAGCATCAGGAAGAGGAAGTCATTGTTGTTGATATCATCCTTCTAGAAGAGGACTACTAGAACCATGCTATGTAATCACTGGTCTTGACTTTGGCGTTCAAACATTAATGTGAAAACATGAGCCATGCCTCTTTTTGTGCAAACAAGACTACTCCTTGAAGATATTTACGTAGTTTGTCTACTCATAAATGCAAAGTGGAGAAAATGGGCCATGCCATTCATTGTTTGTGCCCCTTGATGACCCCTTGGTAGGTACTGTTCCAACCACTAGAGTAACTCCCCTCTCCTTTGCCACCTGGGCCATTTTGTCCATTTTTGCACTTTGTCTCTTCCTAGCTTTGTCTCTTTCTAGCTCTTTTGGCCCTCAGGGCCATCTTCTTGGTGGGTCACTGAGTTCACTCATGGCTTGTGCTTAAGCTTCTTCAAAATCAATGGCTATTTCATCATATTAAATTTGACGTTTGTGCACCCGTCACTGGGTGTTTGAACCTCCAATGGCTAGTTCACTGTGCTTGATTTTGACGTCTTCAGGCCCATCACCTTCCTTGGCAATTCCTTTAGATTTATATTTGATCCTTCCCAAAGAGGAACTGTCCCTTCAGCTTTGGAGAAGTGTCCCTTCATTTTTGGCTGAAAGTCCCCCGCAACGGTACTTGCCCTTTAGGGTCCTTTGGGCTCCTTTTGATAGTCACATCCTTCAAACAAAATGTCTAAAGGAATTATTTTGTCTGAAGGATTTATTCCTTTGCTTTCTTGTTTATTTCCTTGGGTCTTTTCTCTTTGGCCAAGCTTTTGTTTCGGCCATTTTTCTCGTGGGCAAAATGTCCATAAGAATTGTCTCGCTTTCTTCCTTTCCTTCAAAACTTTTCTTCGGGTTTTTTTCCTATGGATTTTCTTGAATTTCTTTGGACTTTTTGTCTGAAGGAATTCCTTTAGACAAAAGTTTGAAAGAAATTATTTCTTGCTTTTGCCTTGATATTTTCATTTCTACGGGACTTTCTTTTGAAGGATTTCTTCAGACAAAATGTCCAAAGGAATTCCTTTGGAAATTTTGTCTGAAGAAATTCTCATCCTTTGCCTTAAATAAATTTCCAAAGAAAACTTACCTTTTTGGCCTTGTTCACTTTTTGAAGTGTTCCCTGCCCTCCGCAAGGGCACTTGTCCTTTAGGAGACTCTCTTGAACCTTCTGATTGAACCGTTCACTTGAACCAACCCATTGAACTGAACGTTGAACCAAAACTTTGAACCATTCCTTTGAACCAAGCTGACTGAACCAAGCTATTGAATTGAGCCGTTGAATTGACTGAGTGAACCAAGTGATTGAACTATCTAATTGAACCAAAGCATTGAACCAATAATTTCAACTGGACTGACTCATTGAACCAACACTTTGAACCAAATGACTAAACAAAATGATTAAACCAACTATTGAACTAAGCTGATTGAACCAACTATTGGACTAAGCTGATGAACCAAGTGATTGAACCAATTGAACTAAACCAAGCTGATTGATCCAATTAAACTAAACCAAGATGATTGAACCAATAATGGTTCAATGGTTTAATGGTCTAAAGAAGCTTTGTAGAATCCCTTTCATTCTTTGAACTGCTTCATCTTCTATCGAAAGACTTTTGAAACCAAAATTGAACTGGCTCAGAACAAGCAAGGGAAAAAGGGGACCGATTTTGGCATGCTGGACCAAAAATGGTCAACAAATTAGTGACTCCCAAGGGAAGCATGCCTATTATGCTTAGAAACAAATTGCCTTAAAAATCCATTAGGCATAGAGTCAGAATGCAACTTAAAAGGTTAGCAGCAACCCCGATAGATCCAAGAATCAATCATGAAGTGTTTACCCCAAACACAAAGGAAAACACACACAAGGCTAAAAACACTGCTTGTGCAAACAACACTTACAAAAAATAGGAAAGAAAAATGAAAGAAAACTACTATGTACAGCTAACCAAGGATATTTTCCTCCCTCCTAGATCAAAGGGAAAACTTCTTAAGTCTCCTTCATGGCAAAGAAACTTATGGTGCCAGACAAGTGGCTGAATGGAATGGAGACTCAGTGACCTGCTCCTCTTGCCTACCACCTTGATTGGCTTACATCTGAGTGGATCAGAGTCAAACATGCTTCCAACATATATGTACTCTTCTTGTCCATGGAATCTTGTTAAATGCTGGTCCTTCATGCTAGTGCATTTCACCAAGAAATCAATGGCTATTGGCTCATCGCCATAAGCCCTTTGATATGTATAGCTCCTTTGTAGTGCATCATGGTTTGACCCATTCCCTTCTACTTTGTTAAAGACCCTGTCAAACTGATCTTCTGCTCCTTCATAGATTTCTTGAAGAAGGGTGACTGTTGTGATGTCTAAAATGGAATCACAAAGTGATTGCTCATCCCACAGAACCTCACCTTCTTATTTAAGGCTCTCTTCTTCAAAGCTTTCCTCAAGGTGGGCAAGCATCTCCTTTTCCTACTCAAGGATCAATGTCTCTAGTTTTTTAAAGACATCCATCTGATCCTCCTCTTAGGCTCCTCGACATAGTCATCCTCCTCATCGAAGCAATAAGGAAGTTCATCAAACAAAGGGGGAGAGAGCTCACCATGCTTATGTTCCTCTTCATATTGGCTGAACATCCACATGTATGCATGACCTGCATCTTCTCCATTTCTGATGATGTATTTAGAAGGGGCATCCATGATGATTTCCTCTTCATTTTTGCTCATGATAGCCTCTTAGATAGCTGAAAATTGGATCCTCTACTCTTCAATCACATCCTGCAAAATAGGTTCCTCTTTGAGAAGGGATGAAGTGGAAGATTGATGATTAAAACCATGTGGAAGAGGAGGCAGTCCTTGAGCTAGAATCAAATGATTCTCCTCTTTCCATTTGGCTAGCACTTCATCTATATCAGGTGTGACCTAATAGCTCTCTTGGAGGTGTGTAGATGGGGTATGTTTAGGCATGTTATTTATTGTGTCCATCACACATTGGTTAAGGAATCTTGCTCTGGACTCCAAATTTGCAATTCTCCTAGCTAGATCTTCTTGGAAGAGCCTTTCTTGGAGGTCACAATCATTATCACAATGAGTAAGAGCAGCTTCATCTTCTTCAAGGTTTTGAGCAAAACCTTTCTCCTCCCCCTTCCTGCCCCAAGATTCCATTGTTTGATTCCAACTCATGACCTTAAGATTGGAATTTTCCCTTTGTGAATAGGGAACAACTTTATCTTCTTCAAGGTCCCAAGCTGGTTCATGATTTTCCCTCTTCCAACTCAAAATTTGGAGATCATACTAAGAGACCTAAGGGAGTTGGGGAAGGTTAGGAAGGGTCTACTAATGTATAGGAAGAGCTGCTTCAAGAAAGATGAGTTGGTTCATGGTATTACCTTCAAAGGAGGATTCACAATCTAAGGAATTGAGAAGGTTCATCTCCATGAGAGGTTGTTCTAATGCCCTTTGATGTTGGAAGGCTAGATGCAAGGGGTTAGGAGCATGAGTGATTAATGCATCAGATGAGTTAGAGTGAGCAGGTGCTATCTGATAGAAAGGATTTGGTGCATAAGAGGGGGCTTTCTTTAGAATAGGAGGGGGTGCACAAGGCTGACTATCTTGCTTGAATGGACTCTTCCATTTTTCTACCTCCTCCATGGATTTCAAGGCTTGAGCTTGTCTAAACAAACACTCCTCTTTGTACATAAGCTCTTGCTGATATCTATACTACTCATCTAATTTGTCTATCTCCATTACCTGCTTCTCAAACTCCAGCACTACATCCCTTATGTTTGAAGGGCAACTAGGAGAGCTGCTTGGGGTGATTCCATGAACATTTTGAGCTTGATCAAAGTTATATGAAGGAAAAAAGGGCCCATTATGGTGAGCAAAGTTATACATACAAAAATGTGATCTCTTGATGGCACCAGGACTACTTAACCAATTGATTTAACTTAGAGTCACCATTGGTGTTGATAAAAAAGCCTCCAAAGGCTGGTTGGTTGAAGGACACACCAAAAATTCTTTAACTCTTAGGATACAACTTGTCCCCCAATCACTTGATTAAAGGTCAAGTGCTGTATTAATGGTTCATTCTACTGTAATAGGACTAACACCAATCCTAGAACTTTATTGAGTGTAAAAACTTGGTCCCACCAGGTCTGCCAAAAATTGTTGATGTAGTGGATTGCACCCTTGATAGGAGGCTGAGCTCCTACCTTCCACACGTCATAATGGAAACTCCCCTCTTCCCTGTGGGGATGGTAAAACTGGGGGGAGAGTCTCTAGATAAGGGCTAGCTCCCTTTGATGTATCTTTTAGGTCTTGGATTTCCTACTACTAACAAATAAATGAAAAAAGTGGGGGGTGGGTGTTGAAAAGGGAGAAGGATGCTGAAAATAGAACCTAAACCTAAACCAGAAGGTGATACACCAAAAAAATTTATTTACTTAGCTTGAACATACACTTTTCACCAAGGACAAGCTAACACACACTTCATTTGATATGAGAAATTCTTCTGCATCAGTGAGCTAGGGGTCCATAGAGATACAGGGAGGAAGAACTACCAGAGGTGTTCTAAGACACACTATGGTATCCTGTTCACATGCACCTATATTCCTACTATGGACACTTTTGGCTAACCTGCAAAAGGAAAACTCATAATGCACTAGACATGCTAAAATCATCCTACAAAAGCATAAGGAAAATGACTTAACACAGAACAAATACATATACACATATGAAAATGCAAACTTAGAATGGAGGTAAAAATGCTATGTCTTGATTCAAGGTAAAATCTGACAGAGTTCTGCCTTACAACCCAAGAGATTTTTAGGCAGAGCTTTGCCTTACGGGCTAAGATATCCTTCTCAAATGAGAAATTTACAATATATATAGAGAGAAGAAGGCTTTGGCACTTTTTGTAAAAGACTTTGGTGCCCCTTTTTTACAAGTGGCCCATGTGCATTGAGAGCATCAGGAAGAGGAAATCACTATTACTGATATCATCCTTCTAGAAGAGGACTACTAGAACCATGTTGTGTAATCATCGGTCTTGACTTTGGCATTCAAACATTAATGTGAAAATGTGGGCTATGCCTCTTTTTCTGCAGACAAGACTACTCCTTGAAGATATTTACGTAGTTTGTCTACTCATAAATGCAAAGTGGAGAAAATAGGCTACATAGTTAACTGTTTGTGCCCTTTGATGACCACTTGGTAGGTACTATTCCAACCACTAGAGTAACTCCCCTCTCCTTTGCCATGTGGGCCATTTTGTCCATTTTTACACTTTGTCTCTTCCTGGCTTTGTCTCTTTCTAGCTCTTTCAGCCCTTGGGGCTATCTTCTTGGTGGGTCATTGAGTTCACTCACGACTTGTCCTTAAGCTTCTTCAAAATCAATGGCTATTTCACCATCTTAAATTTGACATCTGTGCACCCATCACTGGGCATTTGAACTTCCAATGGTTAGTTTAATGTGCTCAATTTTGACGTCTTCAGGCCCATTGCCTTCCTTGACAATTCCTTCAGCTTTCTATTTGATCCTTCCCAAAAAGGAAGTGTCCCTTCAACTTTAGAGAAGTGCCCCTTAATTTTTGGCTGAGAGTCCCTTGCAAGGGTACCTGCCCTTTGGGGTCCTTCAGGCTCCTTTTGATAGTCACATCCTTCAGACAAAATGTCTGAAGGAATTATTTTTTTGAAGGATTTCTTCCTTTGCTTTCTTGCTTATTTCCTCAGGTCTTTCTCTTCAGTCGAGCTTTTGTTTCAGCCATTTTTCTCATGGATAAAATGTCTACAAGAATTGTCTCGCTCGCTTCCTTTCCTTCAAAATTTTTCTTCAAGTTTTTTTCCTGCGGCTTTTCTTGAATTTCTTCAGACTTTTTGTCCTAAGGAGTTCCTTCGAACAAAAGTCTAAAATAAACTATTTCTTGCTTTTGCCTTGGTCTTTTCATTTATGTGGGACTTTCTTCTAAAGGATTTCTTCAGACAAAATGTTTGAAGGAATTCCTTCAGACATTTTGTCTAAAGAAATTCTCATCCTTTGCCTTAAACAAATTTCTGAAGAAACTTACCTTTTTGGCCTTGTTTACTTTTTGAAGTGTTCCCTACCCTCTGCAAGGGCACTTGGGTCTAGAACTGCCCTCCACAAGGGCACTTGTCCTTCGAGAGACTCTCTTGAACCTTCTGATTAAATCATTCCCTTGAACCAACCCATTGAACCAAACATTGAACCAACACTTTGAACCATTCCTTTGAACCAAGTCAACTGAACCAAGCTATTGAACTAAGCCATTGAATTGACTGAGTGAACCAAGTGATTAAACCATCTAATTAAACCAAAGCATTAAACCAATACTTTGAATTGAACCAACTCATTAAACCAA